>JAMWET010006009.1:0-27500 GCA_024036415.1 Prochilodus magdalenae | reverse complement strand
GTCGGTCCATCATGAATATTCACTAACCTGAAAGGAGAACTAGAGCTTTTACACTGTGCAGAAAAAGAGATCAAAGTTTTTACACCACTAAATATATATTAGAGGTGGAGATATGGAGGAGTACCATACTGTGTACATCAGGAGTAGATGTGGTGTATCAGGATATGGACTGGTTCAGACTCTCATCAGGTGGAGCTGTTCAGTGTACCACTGTAGAGTCTTTAAGATCACCAACTACATCCATTTAGAGGGGCGTGTCCAAACTTTTGACTGTCTGTGTGTATGATACTTCACTAGCATTCCAGAACCGTTTGCTGTGCCGGACTGTCCAGGGTGTTTCCTAGCGTTCGCCCAATGAGCGCTGGGATAGGCTTCAGTACCCCCTTCCCACAACCCAGAAGGATAAGCAGTTTAGAAGATGAGGGAGGGAGTGAGTGAGAGAGAGAGAGACAGAGCCATTTGCTTAGGATGTTTACATCTGATGATGTCATCTAAAAACTCTCTAAAGGACGTATTCCAGGCCATACCAGGTCCAAAATATCTCCCACCACAGTCCTCTTATAATTACACTGATAGCCATGTGCTGCATGAGGTCCTTATTGGACCCCTTTAACAGGCTCCAGAGTAAAGTCCGGCAGAGCTGGGGAATATCCTCCCCGGGCACCCGGCCCGTATCAAGAAGCTTCCAGAGACCCCAAGCTGAGATTTATCTAGTCGTTTCTTTCAAGTCCAGCATGGAAATCACCATTCCTCACAGCTGTTTCAGCTCTGGGTGTTTTGGCCCCTGTCTGTGAGGATGTAGTGTGCCCTGACAGTTCACGATAACAGAAGAGAGTGCTGGGTTCTCTGGGGAGCGGAGCCACTGCCAGATGTGTTGTGACTCAGCTAATGAAAATTTGTCAGATGGATCGGTTCTGCCGGACTGTTTGGTTTCAGTGACTGAAATGGACTGCGGTCTACACCGTATCTCTACCTTGGGGCAAATGTGCCCTGATTCTAAGTGGATCTTGGAGGAGCTTTATGAACGGTTTGTCTATGGAACTGGTATGCGGTACTGAGGAATGACGTTGTTGTACGTTGTACTCTTAGTTCTGGTTTTAGTCCTAGTATAATGCCACACAGGTAAAAAGACCCTGTCGTGGCGTCCCAGGCCCACGGTACATTGATATGCTCATCAAATTAAATTATGTTTATTGTCATGTCACATATACATATAGGTGTGTAGTCTCTTGTAGTACTTAAATACCCAAAATATACACATCAGACTATAAATATGCACGGTAGTAAACACCAGAACAGTGGAGCATATCCAGTATATAACGGTAACATGAACAGTAACATGAAGTTATGAATAGAATATATGAATGATGATATATACAGATGTACTTATTTTCATATATGCAGTTTGGTAAGTTTGAGGTAGATAGAGAGATGCATGGTATGTACAGGGGATAGAAATATATGTATGTATGTATGTATGTATATCTGTGTGTGTATATAGCAACATTGATTTGGGGCAGGTAACTCATAAGGATACTACACTAAGCAACACTATCCACTAACTAGTCCTCCAGTTTTTGAGATACTGGCACTGTTCCGACTCCAGAGTGTGAAGGTACACATCTCAGGCCAGACCCCTGAGTTCAAATTCAAAGTTGGTTTGACCCGCACTCATCTATTTGTCTTTTCCCCATCCCTCTTTTCTTCCACAGAGTCCCATTTATTTTCACCCCTGTTCAAACCCTATGCCACCAAACTGCAGGGACTCACTCAGGGCAGGACGCCTAACTCTAATCCACACCTATACAATATATATATATATATATATATATATATGTATATATATATATATATATATATATATGTATATGTATATATATATATATATATATATATATATATATATATATATGAGAGAGAGACATTTATACTCATCGTCAAAATCAACTGACCTGAGTGAAAGGTGGGTTTGGCATTGTGAGACATTCCAATGATTCAAGCTTCCCGCTCGGCTGTGCATGTGACGTAAGCAAGCTTATCGCTGTACCTGACTGACCCGACGGCCACAATTACAGCAGTGGTGCCTCCATGAGTCGTCCTGTTAGTGCAGCACCATTAGCAGACGGCTGCACCACACAGGACTACATGCACACAGACCGTTACCACGACTGTCCTTAACACCACGTCACCGTCACCAAAGACTGCAGTGGTGTCATGGAGTCCCCGTACCAGACTGTGAGTCCTGCTTTAGTCTTGGTGGAGACGGCCAATGATTCTGTGCATGGAGGCCTCGTGGTCAGCACCATATATATATTTAAAGATTCCAGAAATATATGACCCTTGGGCTGCAGGTGGTCGTGGGCCTTGTGGGTTGGGCGGTAATTGGGGTCCTGTTGGTTGGCTGGTGGTCGTGGGTCATGTTGGCTGGCTGGTGGTCGTGGGTCCTGTTGGTTGGCTGGTGGTCGTAGGTCTTGTTGGTTGGACGGTGCTCGTGGATCCTGTTGGTTGGATGGTGCTCGTGGATCCTGTTGGTTGGATGGTGCTCGTGGATACTGTTGGGTGGATGGTGGTCGTGGATCCTGTTGGTTGGCCGGTGCTCGTGGGTCCTGTTGGTTGGCCGGTGTTTGTGAGTCCTGTTGGTTGGCCGGTGGTCGTGGGTCCTGTTGGTTGGTCGGTGGTTCTGTTGGTTGGTCGGTGGTCATGGGTCCTGTTGGTTGGCTGGTGGTTGTGGGTCCTGTTGGTTGGCCAGTGGTTGAGGGTCCTGTTGGTTGGCTGGTGGTCATGGGTCTTGTTGATTGGTCGGTGGTGGTGGGTCCTGTTGGTTGGCCGGTGGTCGTGTGTCCTGTTGGTTGGCTGGTGGTCATGGGTCCTATTGGTTGGCTCGTGGTCGAGGGTCCTGTTGGTTGGCTGGTGGTCATGGGTCCTGTGGGTCTACAGGGGGTCATGGGTCCTGTGGGTCTGCTTAATCACAGCATCCCAAAACCTTTTGCTTTTAATAACGGAAACTAAAATCACATAAAGCTATATGCCACGTTAGCAAACTTATAAACCCAAACTGTCATCATAGGCAAAAACACCCTGCCCTGGTGTCGTAAACGATGTTCCTGGTCTGTTCCTAACTCACCTCTGATGCATTAAGATGAGTTTTGCCATTTGACTGTTTCAGCCTCTGCAAACACTCGTGGCAGCAGTTTGAGTTTTATGTTTCCAGGAACGCTGCTGAAGTCCAATGTTAGGTTAATGCCTCTTGTTTATGTTCATGCTTTTAACAAATGTTCCTTTGTTTTATCTTTCATGGCGGTGCAGGCTGGATTCTAGTGCTGCTGCTAAGGCTGTAGACCTCTTATTCAAATAAATGGAAATGGATGACTAAGGTTATTTCCAGCTCCTGCCAAGGTGATTTGTTTGAAACCAGAGTGTGCAGAGACGGAGCTATAATTCACAAACAACACACGTCACTGTTACATGAACACGCTATGAGATCACATTTGGAATTCGTGAGTTGTACAAAAACCTCCGAGCTGAAAAAGCAGCTGAAAGAAAACCCTGAAATTTCATTTGATGAAAAGATAACCGGAGGACAATTCCCCAAAGAAGTTATTAGTAGATGAACAGGAGGAATGAGGGATGAATAAACGACACATAGCGGAGTGAGGGTCAGTATGGCTGTGGATTAGAGTTAGGCCTCCTGCTCTGAGTAAGTCTATGCAGTGTGGTGGCTGTAGGTTAAAGGAAACAATAGGGTTTGAATGGGGGTGAAAATAAATGGGACTCTATGGAACAAAAGAGGGATGGGGAAAAGACAAACAGACGAGGACGGGTCCAACCCATTTTGAATTTGCACTCAGGGGTCTGGCCTGAGATGTGTATCTGAAATGGTGTCTGTAGGTCCAATACAAGTACAGTAGATGGACGTGCACTTTTTTTCACCCTATTCATTCTCAATGATGAAAAAAATAAATAAATGTAATGTAGTTTTTCCATAAACCATACGTGAAAATCAAAGAGCTGTATACAAGCACACCACTTCTGATCAGACCGAGCATTCTGGAGTCGGAACGATGCCAATATCTCAAAAACTGGAGGAGTTACCTACCCCAAATCAACGTTGCTCAATCATTACAGAATCATCTATAGCTTGGTTCATGACCATATCAGCTCACCAGACCAATAAAGAGTCCACTGTGACTGATACATACTGAGTAGCGAAGGATTGCAGAGTTGGGCCAGATTTGGTGGATGCCTTCCATGGCACAATTCCGAAGAGAATTCCCGGTAGACTGGGATTTTATCCACTGCTGGTAGACCCATATGACCGTATGCTTCCATACACCTGCAGATTCAGCTGCTTCCTTTACACTATAGTCTTTGGCCACGCCCACATGCAGTCCCTCCTTCTAGCCAATCATTAACATCTGCTCTGGAGCCATTTACCACACATGGAACGAGACATTCCCTGCACTGTAGCACCTCTTCCCTATCTATGGATCCCGTCACTCATACCACGCAGGAATTTATAGCAGTCCCATTATCCTCGTGCAGTGCCATCTGCAGGAGCCTGGAGGTACTACCACGCAAGCTGACTCATTTTTGGTCCAGTGAGCTTCATACATAATACCTCATCCATCAACTGCCATTGATTCCTACAAGTAAGTTAAAGTAGTAGCATCATAAATTGACTCGTTTCCTACGTTTTTCTACAGCATCTCGAAGCTCATTCCAAACCTCTGGATGCTATTGGGCAATGTGTTTATGTGATATTAGAAAATAAGGCTGGAGGACAAAGGATATGAGACTTCTATAAGTCCCGTACATCTGTTATATTCACTTTTGCATCTCTAATTTTGGCAGCCGGCACCACAGGGCAATGCAGATGTCTCTGGCAACGACCTAAGTCTTCATTAATATGTATTTTGACAATGGACCAAAAATCGAAGCCCCTCTCTGTTACTCTCCCTCCTCCCAACGAGGGGAAGGCCATCCAAGAACACCCAGTGCTGCACTCTCGGAGATGAAAATCTGGCGAGGGCTTGTGGACATATTCCGCTGAATGTGTTAAAGCCCACATATGGATGCAGTCAAAGATGAAGGCCGTCGTTTTAGGGATACGGCGAAGCGTCGGCTCTCGTTTCGCTATATTTTCCTCGTTAGCCTCTTTAATTAAGAGCGCTTAGTCGTATGGGATGGGATCGAGCAGGAAATGCTCCCTGACTTTCCGCCAACTTAGATTAGGTTTCCTCTGCTAAGCTCTGCGCCAGTAATGAAGCAAAGTCAAGCTTGACAACAGATGCTGTGCGCATGGATCTGTGTTTCGTGTGTTTAGGCACAAAGGCCATTTCCTGCAGCTTTCAGAGGACGAGGAGAAATAGAGTTTCTAATATTGGGCATACAGCGTCTTGGTGCTGTAACTGGAACCGAAGATGATGCATTCATTTGGTAATTACATACAGCATATGTGGCAGAATTTAATCGTAACTGACAATGGCAGTCAACTAATTAATCGCATAACTGACAAGTGGCAGTCAACTAGTGTAGTGTAGACTTTCAAGGTACTAAATAATAATTTCACATTGTATGGAGAGTACCAGTACTAAAGTATGTACCTTCAGATGTACTTAAGTATGGAGAGTAACAGTATTAAAGTATGTACCTTCAGATGTACTTAAGTATGGAGAGTAACAGTACTAAAGTATGTACCTTCAGATGTACTGAAGTATGGAGAGTAACAGGAGCATGATTTATTATGGCTCTAATGTCCTATTATCGTTTGTCCTCCTACTTATTCATTAGAATACTCATTTTATGTAAAAAAAGAATAAAACAAAAACAAAAATCATTTTACCTCAGTAGTACTTCAGTATTGTCATTTACTATTAGCATAAAAAATAATTATTATTTATTAATAGCAATTTTTTTATTATTAGCATAATTCAAGCACATTTTACCTCAGTAGTACTTTCGTATTAGCATTTGCTATTAGCATAAAAACAAATTATTAGCAGTCATTAATATCATTTAATTATTAGCATGATAAGTGCATTTTACATCAGTAGTAAACACACACACACACACAAATACTGTAGTTAAATGTATATGTCTATCATTTATGAGGAGAAACTATATTAACACAGTCTCTATAGAGAACACATTTCTGTGCAATTTTAATGCTGTTTAACTGTCTATTTTCTGAGTGTGATGTAGTGGGGAAAAACATTTTCTATTTTGTGCTTACTTGTTTTCCAATAGGCTAAACATCCACAAATAAATATAAATTTACAGTAATTAACCAAAAACTGGCATATATATACGTTTGTTCATTGTCTTTCTTCACCTATGAGAATTATTTCCTTCTGGAAACCATGATTGTGCCACCTCTACCAATCAGCAGGGGTATGTTAAGATAAATAAACGTCCACTAGAGGTCACTAGAGAGATGTGTCTTTACTGTTGTCATCTATAGAGGAAGCAATCAGCA
This sequence comes from Prochilodus magdalenae, assembly GCA_024036415.1. Classification (NCBI taxonomy): domain Eukaryota; kingdom Metazoa; phylum Chordata; class Actinopteri; order Characiformes; family Prochilodontidae; genus Prochilodus; species Prochilodus magdalenae. Next base: position 21,025 of record JAMWET010006009.1, on the reverse strand, counting down.
AGTAAGTCATTTCAGACATGTGGATGGGTGGTTTAGGGTGGGATTTTTGAAGGTCAGCTTATTTTTTCAGCATATTATAGTTTCAGAGGTTTTGATGAACAGAACTATGTACATTCATACAACAAAAGAAATCTAATATCGGTCAAATAACTGTTTAAAAATATTTGTTACCAAACAGTCTAAATGTATCTTGGTGCTAAAGGTGCTAAAGGTGTCATTATGCTACTCGCTTCAAATTATTGTCATTAGCAAATGAATGCGACATTCTGTAAATGCAGTTTTTTTTGGTTTTACTTTATGGGTTAAATTCTATACCAGTGACAAAACGTTCCTCCAACCATGCCTCCAAACTAAGAACCATTTGGGCCTTTATTCATTAGCCTTATTTTTGGGACAGCCTTTATTTATTACTCTTATTGTGTCACAGTTTTTAGATTTGATTTTCCATAGTGCATTATCTGAACCCTGGCCTTCATCTTATCCTCATTAGCTGCACGGGGTCTTTGTAGTGAGGTCTCCAGTGAGTTGATACCGGCGTGCGGTTCCTATGGGAATAGCACAAGTTCAGCATTAAGCTCCTCAAAGCCAGAGGTGTCACCTCTCCTCACCTTCCCTCTATTAATCATGTGCCACATCCATCCTCTACACAGCTGTCCGGCCTCACCCTACCGGGACGGAGCGTTCCGTCATTCGCCGCGTATCTCCACCGGGCCTCCAACAGACAAAGACGAGAGTAGATCGTGTTACCATAGGTGATGGATTAGTAGTCTGTCTCAGCTAACGAAGGCCGGTTGTGGTCAGTTTGGATGCGGTTTGCTCTTTGGAGTGTGGAGGTGGGGGGACAAAGGCGCAAACAGGGACTCAGTCACAACCTTAGTGCTGACTACTGAGGTTCCAGCTCCACCTGTGTTTCATTATCCGTGTTCTTTCGTTCCGTATTCCGATTCTTCGGTCCCTGTCCGTCCCGCCTTTATATCAGCGACCTATCCAGTCGGCCGGGTTTTCGAGGCTCAGGGTTCACTCTGCACTTCTTAAGGACTTCCTCGGCCGTCTTTCAAATCCCGCAAACTTTTTTTTAATAAATTTGGACGCAGATTTGGCACTGGAAGGACAGGCCATCGTACAGAGTAGGTGTCTCTAAGCATTTTTCCACTCTGAAGCTGAAGTGGCCTGCAATTTTTCCACTCAGCAATGCAAGCCAGTGAGCGTATTATTGGCAACTTGCGGGCGCACTGACAATAAAAGATTGTTTCGTTCCTCCGAAAGGTATTTTAGGAAGGGACCTTTCTTCTCAGCATGCAGGGCCAGCTTAGCTAACCGCAGCTTCATTACCGCTGTCGTATCCATGTGCCCGAGCCAGCACATGACATGTTTTAATACCTGTCAAAATGCGTTTGGGCTCCCCTGTCTTTCTTGATTGACACAGACGTCCGCAGAACGGCACCATGGGAACGTAATGCAATTCTCCATTGCATAGTGCTCTTTCATTGAGGTCTATTACAGCAAATTCGGAAACTAATGGGAGGCTTTTATAAATGCATGCAAAGCCACAGCTCCGAGTTGGAGAGTGTTTTCTGAGTCTAGCCGTGCTTCCGCCGTCTGGGCTTCTGTCCAGAAAGAAAAGATGCATGAATATATAAGAGCAATTATATTACAGAGCAAGATTTTTGTTCTTGGCCTCTATGGGTTATATTCTGATTGCTGATGTGTAAAAAGTGAACACGGCCAGCTTGATTCATCACGCACTCTGTTTCCGTGGCGGGACAGTTTCATTAGTTACGTGTAAAACTTTCACACGGTCCGTTAAATCTACACTCATCCTCAAAAGACTGACCCAACAGCCACGATTACAGGCATCCAGCGAGCGGTGGTGTCCTCCACGAGTCACCCTGTTAGTGCAGCACCATTGGCAGATGGCTGCACCACGCAGGACTACATGCACACAGACCGTTACCACGACTGTCCTTAACACCACATCACCGTCACCAAAGACTGCAGTGGTGTCGTACCAGACTGTCATGGAGGGACTCAGAATGGCAGCGGGTCATCTTCAGTGACGAGTCCCGCTTTAGTCTTGGTGGAGACGCCCAACGAATCCGTGTGTGGAGGCACCGTGGTCAGCACCAAGATGAACGGTTTGCTGTCACACATCCAGAAGGCCTGGTGTCCCTCCACCTCCACCCCTACCGCACCATCTGCAGGAACCGTGTGAGGATGTTCAAGCTGCATGGATAGATTATCACAGGACTCAATTAGGAACCTCTACAGCTCCATACCGAGACGTCTGGCGTGTTGGGTTAGCAAACACGGCGGCCCGACGCCATACTGAGAGACAGACTTCTGTATGTGTAGCTCAATAAATATTGATCATATCAGTCTAAATGTATCATCAGTTATTGATCCTGGTCACCTTTATCTTCTGTCCCAACAGCACCGCAACCCCACACCTCCTTCTGGGTGCAGATGTTCTTTTGAGGATGAGAGGATTGTATTTGCTCAGTATTGTGTAAGATATTAATCTAAGTGAGCAGCGATCTTCCACCTCCACCTTTAAGAGTTCTCCTGTAGTGCTTGCACATGAAATGAGGTGCCCATGGTTTGTCTTGCCTCCCGACAGGCATGCTGAAGCACCACTGCTTGTTCCACTCTGGTTTTGATAAATTGGTCCACAGTCGGGGGCGAATGCGTATGCTGGATGCTGTGGCCTCTTGATGCCTCTAAACTACCTGTAGCTCCGTATCCACTATCTACTCTGGAGCATCACCTAGAACCGCGGTTTAACACACCTGTGTTAATACTGCTATGTGTACTACTGGACAGTCCCAGACAGTTCTGGAACGTTCTAAACATTTCTCCAAAGTTCTGTTCAAGGACTCTCCTAATGGGGTCAAATGTTCAGGATAGAGTAACCTCATTAGGCTAAAAGAGCTAAAGCGAGTTAGCAGCTCTGAGCTGATGTCAAAGTCTTGTGCTCTCCGTTATTAGAAGCATGCAACCCTACTTAACTCTAGTGAAGTTCCAGCCGCAGATGACAGCTGACGAGTGTGTAGCGAGCTAGCTGCCGGAGAGCTGAGAGATTCTCTCCTTCTTCAGAGGACGCCGTCCCACTGCTTTGATACAGTTGCTTAGATACCTCGTCCACCTGCACCAGCATATGGCCTCAGCATGTTGTTCTTCATGTGAAGTCCGCATAAAGCCAAAACATCCCCTCGCAGTGTCGTAACGATTCGCACAAAGAGGTCCGCAAGGTGAAAGGCGCGATTTGGAATCCGTGTACAAGTACAACGTCAAAACCTTCGGCGAAGTCGAAACCGCAGTTATTGTTCCCTAGACACACACAGCCTGAACTACATCTGCTGCAGAGTAGCAGTGCAGCAACTTCCCCTGAACTACAGTCATTAATATCATATGGCTTTAATCAGGAAGCAAGCATGGCTCAACTTTCTATAATCAGCACACGTGTAAATGAGAGAGCTTCCTTCACACAAATCAATTAGCGAAATCTGCTTTTCAGCATTCATGCAGAGACATAACAGCCAGCATCTACACTCGAAGTCTATCTTATCAACTCCACTGACCATACAGGACACTCTGTAGGTGTACAGGTCCAGACTGTAGTCCATCTGTTTCTCTGTGTACTGTATTACCCTGTTCTTCAATGGTGAGGACCCCCACAGAGCAGGTATGATGTGGGGGTGGATCATTCTCAGCACTGTTGTGATGGTGGTGTGTTAGTGTGTGTGGTGCTGGTGTGAGTGAATCAGACACAGCAGTGCTGCTGGAGTGTTTAGACACTGTGTCCACTCACTGTCCACTCTACACACCACCGTCCTGTGGGGCGGGCGTCAGTGGGGCAGCGTCCTGTGGGGCAGCGTCCCTGTGCTGAGAATGATCCACCACTGTGCACACAGATGAGCTATCGTGCTCTGACTGGGGGGGTCAGCAAGTGGGGAGTCCTGTGGGTGGTCCTGACTATTGGAGAACAGGGTAATACAGCACCACACACACTAAAACAGACCACCACAGATGGACTACAGTCTGGACCTGTACACCTACAGCTCTGTGGGGGTCCTATATGGGGTCACAGTATACAGAGAAACAGATGGACTACAGCTGATAAGAGAGACAGTGAGTGTAGATATGAGGAGGAGGTGTACCTAATGTAGGAGGTCTAAAGCTGCTGGTGTACATCGTTGTTGCGTATCGTACACTGTAGCTGTGTTTCCATATTCCTGTACTACACTGGTCCACTACTTGCCTGCCCAGAGGACCACCACAGGCCACTTGACAACTCACTTGAGGTCCGTGACTCAGCGACCTGACTGTGAAACCCTGGAGTAGTTAATGTGGATTGGTCTCCCGCTATTCCCAGATGACATATTTATTGCGATGATGAATCTCTGTTCCAGGGGTTCCCAAACTTTTGCATCCTGCAGCTCGCTCACACAAGCAACCACAAAACTTTCACAGCCCACAGGCAAATTTCATCAACTCCAACGTTTCTAATGCCGGCAGTACAATAACACAGTCGATGTGCCCTATGCAATGCCACTCGTCGGATCCAGCATGGTAAACATAGATGGGAAGATTCCAGGAAGACCAGTATTGCGGTCGCCTATCAGGCCTTTTTCAACCAAGCAGACCAGCGCATCCATTTTACTTTGATGGCTTAAATGCTGAATAGGCCAGACTGTCTGATCATAATCTCTGCTCTGTTTGTCTAAAACGTATCATTTAAGAAAGCTGAATTATGCGAGATCTAATCAGCTCCATGTCCTACAGTTCTAGTGTTTTATGTTTCCTCTGTGGGATCTGTTTTTAATATTTGTCTATTTGGCTTCATGCACCCTAAAAATCTAAGCTTTAGCACAACTTCTGCCAGGAAGGCTCCAATGCTGTATCACTGCGTCATTCATTCGTCTGGCCAAACGTCGTCCACCACCTATCTCTAAAAAGGATTCTGCTTACCTTCATGTTTTGCCGCTTTCAGCTGTTTCTACTTTCTCCTCTGTCCTGGTGGAGACGACCAACGAATCCGTGTGTGGAGGCACCGTGGTCAGCACCAAGATGAACGGTTTGTTGTCACACGTCCAGAAGGCCTGGTGTCGCTCCACCTCCACCCCTACCGCACCATCTGCAGGAACTGTGTGAGGATGTTCAAGCTGCATGGGATGGATTATCACAGGACTCCATTAGGAACCTCTACAGCTCCATACCGAGACGTCTGGCGTGTTGGGCTAGCAAGCACGGTGGGCTGACGCCATACTGAGAGACAGACTTCTGTATGTGTAGCTTTGTATATGCTGCAATCCAGCACTTCCTTTCGAGTATATATATATATGTATATATGTATGTAGTGTATAGTTTTCCAGTATCTATATATATATATATATATATATATACACACACACACACACACACACACGTATATATGAAAGATTTAGTTTCTAAACTTATATACACTGATGTCTGTTCGGTTGTCTTGGCTGGGTGTACTGTGGCAGGCCGACTCATGTGAAAAGAAGGGCAGGGATTCTCTGTATTCTCACAATCCACCTTGCCAAGATCTCCATCCATCAGCAGGCTGAGCTGCCTGGCTCGGGACGCCTGCTCTCCAGGTCACGCTCCCATATGGCAGCCCACTGCTGCTCAGCCACGGACTGGAGCAGATGCAAACACCTGCTCCTTCTGCCAGGTCGCACTGTCAGAGCCACTCACTCTCGGCAGTCAACCATGGGCATCCAGCGGCACAGCCAAGGAAGCTCACTTTTCAGCCAGACTGGCTTCTGACAGCGGCCGCTGCCGCGATAGTCCAGCAGTAGTTCGGTAGTACAGGCATGTCAGCGTTTTTAATGCGAGGTTCACATAAAGCACATGTTTATTTTTATGGTAATTAAACCACAGTCTGAGCTGGCCAAATATAAATCCAATTCAACTTTGCAAAAATAGTGATTCTTACAAACTCCCAGAGGTGTCCGTCTCCGTGAGTCAGCGTTTCTCAAAGAGAATAAACCTTGAACTGCCTGCCGGTAAGCAATTCTTCTGTACCTTGGCCTACCGGTCTTCCAGCAGCTGAGGTAAGCTGCAGTGTCACGGGGCCGGGGTGGGACATAAGGACAAGCAGTGCTGTTGTATTTCCACATCCATTTCTTCAAAGTGAGCTATTCATACATCACCCACTGAGTAAGCACTAACACCAAATTTAAACCCTCTACACAGGCCAGTGAAGCACACTGTTCCAGAATGGCCCCAACACAATCGACATCTCTGAACTCTCCTTTAGAAAAGTTCTCCAGCGGCTCACACAAAGCATCTTACCGCAACTTATTCACTATAAATGATCTAATAAGTACTAATTATTATTTAATTATTCTATTAGTTAGCATCTACATGCAGTGTTCAGTAATTAATGTGAATTATGAGCTATTTATAATATATACATATAAAGATGGTAGATGTTTGTCTACTATGAATTTCTCAGTACCTAGTATTAATCAGTTATTACTAGTTTACTCAGTAATTAGTGTTGTAATAATATTGGAATCAGTAATTACAGTAATTACTCCCCATTACTGGTGTCAACTGTCTGTAGAGCACTTTGAGCTACCAACGCTATGAAAGGTGCTCTATAAATAAACACTTATGATTATTATTATTATTATTATTATTATTATTATTATTGTAAATTAAGTAATTACTGTAAATTATTTAAAATCTACTTTTAAAAAGTTAGTTATTAATGAGTTATTATAATAATAATGCTAAAAATTGTATAGTAGATACAATGACCTATTTCAGTACCTGTTATGACTTAATCAGTAATTACAATAGATTATTCAGTTACTGCTATTAATCATTTACACTTAAATAGGATTTATAATAGATACACATATCTGCCATTAATTCTTTCAGTGTCTAATTCATTTAGTAGCTTTTAGGAATGATAAAATTATTCAATAAAAATGTAATTATTTAGCATTTAATTTGAATTGTTCATTTATAATAAATACAGAAACATGTGGTAAATTTGTTTATCTAGTGTGAATTTTTCAGTACCTGTAATGACTTAATCAGGAATTACAATAGATTATTCCACACAGACAATGAACTATTTAGTAACTGCTATAAATCATTCATGCTAGATACTGGAAAATCGATAATAGATACACATATCTACTACAAATTCTACTAAATCTGTTATGAATTATTGCATAGCTACTATGAATTATTCATCATATACTATGAATTATTCAATGTCTACGATTAATTATTCAGTATCTACTATAAATGATTCAGCATATACTATGAGTTATTCCGCATCTAATATGTATTATTTAATATCTACCATGAATTACTTATCATCTACTATGAATTATCCATCATCTAATATGAGTTATTCAGTATCTACTATGAATTATTCAGTATCTACTATGAATTATCCATCATCTAATATGAGTTATTCAGTATCTACTATGAATTATTCAGTATCTACTATGAATTATCCATCATCTAATATGAGTTATTCCGCATCTAATATGAATTATTCAGTATCTACTATGAATTATCCATCATCTAATATGAGTTATTCAGCATCTACTATGAATTATTCAGTATCTACTATGAATTATCCATCATCTAATATGAGTTATTCAGCATCTAATATGAATTATTCAGTATCTACTATGAGTTATTCAGCATCTAATATGAATTATTCATCATCTACCATGAATCATTTATCATATACTATGAATTATTCATCATCTGCTATGAATGATTCACTATTTGCTATGAGTTATTCAACATCATCTATGAATTATTCGGCATCTGATACACATGATACACATATCTACTACAAATTCTACAAAATCTGTTTTGAATTATTGGACAAGTACTATGAATTATTCATCATATACTATGAGTTATTCAGTATCCACCATGAATTATTTATCATCTACTATGAATTGTCCATTATCTACTATGAATTATTCAGTATTTATTAAGAATAATTCTGTATCATAATTTGTATTATACAGTAAATAACACACAGGCTCTGTAGTCACTAAGGTAAGAAACTGTTGTGTGGACCACAGTGCAAGACCCCTGGAGTTTATGATGAGCTGAGGAGGAAGTGTTGTTTGTCCATGCTCTGGGCCCTTTAAGATGTTTTGTATAAGCGAAAAGTAAAAAATTCGGTCTGTTCGTCTGACTTTATCTGCACCCCTCCCTCGGCTATTGTCCCAGACAAGCCTCCTCAATCAAAGCACTTTAATTTAAGCCCTGGACTCCGAAGTTAAGAAGGGGTATAAAAAACAGACACGCATAAACACACTCCTGCAGCCCTGATTCATTCCTTGATCACTTTTTGTGAACCTCGCCCGGGTTCATTTGAAGGTTGACGCTCGCATTGGAATTCAGAGCAGATGACAAAAGCCCTTCGCTCCTGTCTCGCCCGCCGCTGACCTTCGGAAATGAGGCATGAAATTCTCCATTTGATTCTGCCATGGATCACTCAAGGCATTGATGCATTTTAACCATTTTAGTTAGTCCAAAAAAAAAAAAAAAACCTGAAGATGGTCCAGACGTAGAGGTACGCGGTGTACACGGTAGAGTTCAGTGCGAGATCGAGAACACAGGGTCGGGTGAGGGCTGCTGTGTTATCAGTGGTAGTTCTTTAAAGCAGGGCCTGGAGAACTCTCAGTTCTTCAAGCTAGACCAGCAGCTCCTGGCTTCTCCTCCTACTCTGCACAGCCGGCTTCAGTAACTGCAGTCCAGTAAATCATTAGCTATGCTCCGGCAGTCGCACAGCCCCTCAGGCTTTCGCCACTGCTCTTGATGAAAGCACACATTTCTTGCCCTCAATTAAACAATCAATGCTAAAATTAGAATGGCTGTAATTAACTAATTGCATAAGCGCCGCAATTAGCCACAAATGCTATGATGTGATTGGCAGCAGTTCCTTGTGGCTAATTTCTCTGTCTGTTATCTACAAATTCCTTATTAGGGACTGTGCAGTGTGCGACGCTGTTGTCATCCGACAATATATAATTTCTCGTCCAAGGTCTTCCTCTTCTTCCTCTACCTCCTCTTGGTGCACATTTCCTGTCCACTAACTAGTCCCTCAGTGTTCCCGCAATGTTTCAAGACTTTGGCACTCTTCCAACTCTTCCAAAAAAAAAAAAACACAATTTTTTTCAAATGGAAATCATTTGCTCCCATAAAGAATGAACGAGGTGGTACAGTACACACCCGTCTGCTGTACTGCTGCTTGACTAGCACACCACAATTCCAATGTTGGTCTGATGTGCACTCCTTTGTTCATCACTTTTTCCTTATCCCTTGTTCCTCCCATAGAGTCCCATTCATTTTCACCCTTATTCAAACCCTTCTGCCTGTGCCCACTCAGGGCAGACCCTCAAACTCTAATCCACAGATATACTGACTCTCAGTCCTCTGTGTGTTGTTTATTCATCCATCGTTCCTCCCATAGAGGTCCATTCATTTTCACCCCTGTTTAAACCTTGTTGTTTTCTTTAACCTACGGCCACCAAGCTGCCTGTACGTACTCAGGGAGGATCCCCAAACTCTAATCCACAGGTATACTGACTCTCACTCCTCTATGTGTTGTTTATTCATCCCTCGTTCCTCCTATAGAGTCCCATTCATTTTCACCCTTATTCAAACCCTTCTGCTCCCTTAAATCTACAACCACCAAACTGCCTGTACCCATTCAGGGCAGACCCTCAAACTCTAATTCACAGGTATACTGAATCTTACTCCTCTATGTGTTGTTTACATCCGCTGGTGTAGCTCAGCGGATAACACCACTACCCGGCAAGTAGCTACCACCACACGTGGGAGACTGGGGTTCGAATCCCAAGCTGAGTGACTCCGCTGTGCTACACCAATAAGAGTCCGTGGGCAAGACTCCTAACACTACATTGGCCCACCTGTAATATCATTAACCTTGTAAGTCGCTCTGGATAAGAGCGTCAGCTAAATACCGTAAATGAAAATGTTTATTCATCCCTCATTCCTCCCATAGAGGCCCATTCATTTTCACCACTGTTTAAAACTTGTCGTTTTCTTTAACCTACGGCCACCAAGCTGCCTGTACTTACTCAGAAAGAATCCCCAAACTCTAATCCACAGGTATACTGACTCTCGCTCCTCTATGTGTTGTTTATTCATCCCTTGTTCTTGCCATAGAGACCCATTCATTTTCACCCCTGTGTAAACCCTGTTGTTTTCTTTAACCTACGGCCACCAAATTGCCTTTACTCACTCAGGGAGGGTCCCCAAACTCTAATCCACAGGTATATTGACTCTCATTCCTTTATGTGTTGTTTTTTCATCCTACGTTCCTCCCATAGAGGCCCATTCATTTTTAACCCTATGTAAACCTTGTTTTTTTTTTTTTTTACCTAGAGCCATCAAACTGCCTGTACTTACTCAGGAAGAATCCCCAAACTCTAATCCACAGACATAGTGACTGACAAGTTCACAGTTGAGAGACAAGCAGGAATATTACAGTCATAATATTTCAGCCACCTGCATGCTGAAGAGGGATGGAGGGTCATGGTAGCTCAGATCATAAACCCACCAGATATGCTGGGTTTGGACAGCAGGCTCCTGACAGGTAATTTGCAGCCTATTTGGTGACTGTTTAATTTCAGATCAGGCTCGGAGTGATGGGTCAGAGTTCATCTCTGGACACCTTGCAGAAATGTCACTGGAACCAATTGGCTTGACGGCTTGTAAGTAGAGAGATATGGCCGCATGCCGAATTCATGACAATTTGAAGTTTGGATGGCTGCTATTTTATTGGCTCAGAATCACAAGGTCCTGACATTTTCCTCCAGTTATATATAGATCATCTACAGTATCTGTGTTTCATGCAGGCAGAAGAAAGATTAGTTCCATCTGTGTGCCATACTCTCGTTTTTCTCCCAGGTAAGAAGTACATGTTTATGTCTTTCCATAAAATAAACACAAGAGTGAAATAAAAAAGCTGGAGACAAGACAGTCTATTTATAGATTACAGCCTAAACTGGAAAAGCGTATTCCTTGAAGGACACATGGAATGTTGAGCTGCTTAAATGGTTCTCATTTCCATTTAAGGCTATGGTTGCTATGGGAGGAATGAGGGATAAATAAACGACACATAGATGAGTGTAGGTCGGTATGTTTGTGGATTAGAGTTAGTGGATTAGACATCCTCCCTGAGTGAGTCCATCCAGTTTGGTGGCTGTAGGTTAATAAAAAACAGGAAACTTTGGGGTGAAAATGAATGGAAGTCTATGAGAGGAACAAGGGATGGATAAACGACACATAGAGGAGTGTGGCTCGGTATGTGTGTGGATTAGAGTTGGGGGATCCTTCCTGAGCGAGTCTGTGCAGTTTGGTGACTGTAGGTCAAAGAAAACATAGTTTGAATGGGAGTGAAAATGAATGGAAGTCTATGGGAGAAACAAGGGATGAATAAACCACAGTTCTAGATAGCTCTAAACAATTCTCCTAAGTTCTCCAACATTCCAGACAGTTCTATGAACTTGTGGAGAGTTCTCACAGTTCCAGAAGCTACTTGAAGTCTACTCAGCACTGAATATGTTGCGGATGTTCTGGATAATAGAGAACCTTTCACAACATCATAGTCCCGACCCCAGCAGCAAAGTTTATGGGGACCTGTAGGGTTTTCTGTACGTTAGGACGAGGGTATTAATAAAACCCGGGTTACCTGGGTTCTGTAACTGTGTGCTCTTAATCCTTTAGGACCACAAAGTCTCCTTTTGTGGTCAGGACAGTGATGTTCTGAAAAGTTCTCTATCGTCCAGTACACCTGTGATACAGTCAGTGCTGAGTAGACTTCACATAGTTTCCAGAGCTGTGAGAACTCTCTGGAATTTTCTTCTCCAACTGAAGATACTGAAGGGATACAATTGAGGTTATCACCCCAGTAACAGTGATCTATAGTGATCTACAGTGATCCTTCACCATGTACTGATATTCAATTAATATTATTAGACTTCATACGAGTTGAATACATTATTGTTAAAACAATCTCAACAACAATATTTATTTTTGTTATTGTTGGTTATTACTATGTTATTGATAACATGCTGTCTATCTATTGCATCAACACCTGAACACTACTGGGCCAGCAAATCCTCCTAACTTTGTAGCTCCCAGCATTGTAGCTTCCGTGTATTAATGTGCTCTCCGCCCCGGCTGCCCTGCGCTTCTCAGATGGCCAGCTTTCTGTCATCTCTCCATTTCCTCTCCACTGGGCTGTCCTGTTTGCTCTGGGTCCTAGTCCATCAGAGAAACCATCCCCAACGCCCATTTTTCAATATTTATCAGCTCTGTTTAGGCCTCAGTGTCGCTCGCCAGAGTTGTTCTGAAAGAAGTGCGTAAGACTGTGTGTGTGTGTGCGCGTGTGTGTGCGTGTGGGTGAGTGTGTGTGGGTGTGTGTCTGTTAGTGAAAAGAAAGAACAAGTGTCCTTTTGTTTTAAGATGCCAACCCATTCATTAATTAATTTATAAATTTGCATTTTGTGTGGCCATTCAGTGACATGGACCGATAGGAATGTACCAGAGATGTTTCATTCCTATATATTAAAGGGGATTTAAAATATTCCACCACACGTTCAAATATGTCTGCATAAGTAAATTGTTAAACTGTAAATAATGCCCTTCAGAGCATTTTAATATACAAAAAAAATATTTTCTAAAGATATTTTACAACCCTGCAAAAAAAACTAGAACAACTAGAAGATATTGGCAAGTAAATAAAAATTTACTTAAGTCAATAAAAAAAAAAAAAAAAAAAAAAAAATATATATATATATATATATATATATATATATATATATATATATATATATATATATATATATATATAATTTTTTTTTTTTTTTTTTTTAAACTATATTGGCATATAGTTGACAGCAGCATGTACAGCATTGGTGTGACTCGCTGCACTATACCAACCACTAACGTAACATTAATATGGTCATATTATATATGGTCTCCATTTTTATTTTTATGCATCATTTGAACACAGCAGCTGCTGTTTACACCGTTTGACGATTTCATGATAAATGGACCAACAGAAACGACTCAAAACTGCGTGTAAAAAAATCCGGTTCCATTGACTTCCATTAGAACCAAACTAGATTCCGGCCTCTCCTTTAAAGTTACCACCTTGGAGATACTGTTTTTTCTTTGAACAGTGCCCAACTGGTTTATGGCGCTGTGGTGGTCCGTGGCCCGCACAGGAGAAGTCCTGGTTTACTGTACAGTTGAATTAAAAACCTCCAGTGAACATACATTGTACTACACAGCGTGGAAAAGGAGTGTCCAAGCACTTTGTGGAACAGGTGGCACTATGGGACGTCTCAAGCATCAATCACACGGTCAGATTTGAGTGATCACCAGAGTCCTGTATGGAAAGGTTTGTTTTCACAGTAGTAATGAGTCGTCCGCTCTCGAACGGAGCGTTCAGGTTCTGCGAGACGTTTTGCCTTAAGCTACCTACCATTTCTGAGACTGTATATATATTCATAACTCTCTACGTACTCATTACCGCACCGGCAGCTGTGCTCAGTTCTAGGCCTGCGATACATTTTCAGGCTGACTGATGTTTTGACGCCGCTCCCCACCATGTGTTTCTATGGCGTTCTCAGGCCGGCCTTTGTAGCTCACTTACCCTCCGTCTATGTTTCTACTTCACTCTCACTTCACATTTACACACAATGGGGAAAACAATATAAACAGCTGGAAGGAGCCCAAACATCTGGGTTTTCTGGGTCCTGCTTGTTGATTTCCTGCATGGACTTATGTTCTGACTGAATGTGGTGTAGTGCTGGGAACAGGGTCCCGTTTAGTTTTTATTGATATGGGTTGCCAGCTGTTAAGCCATTCATTTACTAATTTGCTCAGTTGAAGAAATTCCCCAAGCCTCCCATTTGGCTCACTCAAGCAGACCGTAAACAATAACGTTCTGAAAGTTGTAGGAAGTCTGTATGTTTACAAATCCTTATGTATGGCATGCGAAACAGGCCGATGATTGACCGACACAGAGGCACGAAGAGAAACGGGTTCCTGTACAGTACACACATGGGTCTGTAAAGGGTAGGTGGACCTGGAAGAACACCTTCGACCCTCTAAATGGAAATTAATAGAACAGGACATTTGTGTGCCAGCAATTCAGGAGTGTTTCCATTTCCCTATTCGCCAAGAGTTGCATCTCACTGTAAATGGCAGTTGCTGTTATTGAGTTATGGTAATAAATAAATAAATAAATAAATAAATAAATAAATAACAAAACAGTAATTTTATATACATCTATTCATTGATACTCAATAACATAGCGTACAGCATAATATCTAAACTCATTGTCCATTTTATCAGCTCCACTGACCATACAGGACACTCTGTAGGTGCACAGGTACAGACTGTAGTCCATCTGTTTCTCTGTGTACTGTATTACCCTGTTCTCCAATGGTCAGGACCCCCACAGAACCGCCACAGAGCAGGTATGATGTGGGTGGTGGATCATTCTCAGCACTGCAGTGACACTGACGTAGTGGTGGTGTGAGTGGATCAGACACAGCAGTGCTGCTGGACACCTTAGTGTCACTGCTGGACTAAGAATCGTCCACCAACCAAAAGTATCCAGCACAATGGGGTCCTGTTGGCAGTGTCCTGTGGGCAGCGGCGTCCTGTGACCACTGATGAAGGACTAGAGGATGACCAACACTGCACTGTGCAGCAGCAGATGAGCTATCGTCTCTGACTGTCCATCTACAAGGTGGACCAGCAAGGTAGGAGTGTCTAATAGAGTGGACAGTGAGTGGACACAGTTTCTCAACACTCCAGCAGCACTGCTGTGTCTGATCCACTCACACCAGCACCACAAACACTAACACACCACCACCACGTCAGTGTCCCTGCAGTGCTGAGAATGATCCACCACCCACATCGTACCTGCTCTGTTGTGGTCCTGTGGGGGTCCTGACCATTGTAGAACAGGGTAATACAGTATACAGAGAAACAGATGGACTACAGTCTGGACCTGTACACCTACAGAGTGTCCTATATGGTCAGTGGAGCTGATACCCTGAGCTGGGGATAGAAGTAGCCCACCTAATGAAGCGACTGGTGGGTGTACATATAGAAACGTGAACACTCATTTCATAAACGCATTACTACACGTCCTAACGACATGACTGTTACGTTAAGTCAACCTACTGGGCATATGGAGAGGCACCAGGATGAGCAATAGCTTTTGTTTGTTGCTAGGTAACCTTGCATTGTGGCTATACTGTGTGCCCGAAGGGCCCTCTTGAGACTAATCAAGTTCAGCGCTCTGGCTGGCTGATTTCGAAGCAGCTCTTGGAAGGAGACGAGATATAAGTGATATCTTCTTGCCAGATAATTTCAAGTGGCGAGAGAAACAAGAATGCGTGCCTGATATTCCTAAACGGAAGCATGTGCAACACGGGAACATGAGGGTATGCTCTCCACCACTGAGCTGCTACAAGAAATCAGGTTTGCCAGAGAACCACTTCATGGCGTTTCATATCATGGAGCTGTGCATTAGATTGGCAATTTTACATCATCTCCCTTTTGTCATTTGGCATATTTTGATCATCAAAAGAACAGCTGCACCCAGAAGGAGGTGTGGGGTTGCGGTGGTGTTGGGAAGGAAGATAAAGGTGACCAGGATCAATAACTGATGATGAATTTAGACTGATATGATCAATATTTATTGAGCTACACATACAGAAGTCTGTCTCTCAGTATGGCGTCGAGCCGTCGTGTTCGCTAACCCAACACGCCAGACGTCTCGGTATGGAGCTGTAGAGGTTCCTAATGGTGTCCTGTGATAATCCATCCCATGCAGCTTGAACATCCTCACACAGTTCCTGCAGATGGTGCGGTAGGGGTGGAGGTGGAGGGACATCAGGTCTTCTGGAAGTGTGACAACAAACCGTTCATCTCGGTGCTGACCACGGTGCCTCCACACACGGATTCTTTGGGCGTCTCCACCAAGACTAAAGCGGGACTCGTCACTGAAGTCACTCCATGACAGTCTGGTACGACACCACTGCAGTCTTTGGTGACGGTGACGTGGTGTTAAGGACAGTCGTGGTAACGGTCTGTGTGCATGTAGTCCTGTGTGGTGCAGCCGTCTGCCAATGGTGCTGCACTAACAGGACGACTCATGGAGGAGATCAGTGCTCACTGGATGTCTGTAATGGTAGCTGTTGGGTCACTCCATGCATGTTGGACAATTCATCGATTCTCACTCTCCATGGTTTGTATAGATCCTTTGTGTCACTGGTGCGTGTCTATCCACTGCCCCCAACAGAGTGCTATGCTAGTATCTGCATGACCAGTAATGGCAATGCGTCAACAAGACCTTCCCGCTTCCCGTAGCTCTACAATGCGACTCCTCTTCAACTCCTCTAACTGCTCGGATTGCTTTCGAACTCTTCTCTGAGGCATACTTCACTTGCACAGATCCAAAGCATGTCCAACAGGATGACCTTATGTAGACGGTCAGGTACGGCAATAAGGTGCGGCCGAGTGTGAAACTTGAATCATTAGCATGTCTCACAATGTCAAACTCACCCACCAAGTTTCATTCCTGTTGGTGGATTTGCTGTTTTGTCGATGATGGCTGTATGTTCGTCTGCATGACGGTAAGAAGCTCACACATGCTTTTGTTTTCTCACGAATTGACTACTGTAAATCGCTGTTCACTGACCTGCCAAAAAGGATGATAGATAATTTGCTGCTTGTCCAAAAACGCTGCAGCCAGAGTGTTATAGGCAGCACATAAGAGAGAACACATTACACCGACTCCAGCAACACCACACTGGCTTCCAGACTCTTTCAGGATCGGTTTTAAACGACTGCTACTGGTCTTTAAAGCATTAAACAGATTGGCACCGTCCTACATTACAGAACGTCTGTCTCTGTATGGTCCAAGTCGGTCTTTGTGATCCAGAGCTGCAGTTTCGTTTGAAGTACTGAAGGTTAA
The DNA here is from genome assembly GCA_024036415.1 of Prochilodus magdalenae. NCBI lineage: Eukaryota > Metazoa > Chordata > Actinopteri > Characiformes > Prochilodontidae > Prochilodus > Prochilodus magdalenae. The sequence goes on along the minus strand of JAMWET010006009.1, from coordinate 3,978 downwards.
TAAGAAGTCTGGAATCAGTGTGTTACACTCATCATCAACAGACTAGTACCAATAGCTGCACCCAGAAGGAATCAACCGACAGGAATGAAACTTGGTGGGTAGGTTTGACATCCTGAGACATGAGAATGATTCAGGTTTTCAATGTGGCATAAGCAGGGACGGTCCTTATCTCTGTACCTGACTGACCCAACAGCCACCATTACAGACATCCAGCGAGCAGTGGTGTCCTCCATGAGTCATCCTGTTAGTGCAGCACCATCGGCAGACGGCTGCACCACGCAGGACTACATGCACACAGACCGTTACCATGACTGTCCTTAACACCACGTCACCGTCACCAAAGACTGCAGTGGTGTCGTACCAGACTGTCATGGAGTGACTCAGAATGGCAGCGGGTCATCTTCAGTGACGAGTCCCGCTTTAGTCTTGGTGGAGACGCCCAACGAATCCGTGTGTGGAGGCACCGTGGTCAGCACCAAGACGGTTTGTTCGGTTTGGTCACGCATCCCATATTAATTTAATATTTTTATTTATTTAAAAAATTTAGTTATTTATTAAGTATTTTATTTTATTTATTTTTAAATTAATTTTATTTTATATACACTCCTAATATTTTGTCTCCTCAAACTACAAATGGGTTTTTCATATATGTATAGAAGGTGCAATACAAACAAAGATTACATGCATCTCTTTGTTTTCAAGCAATTCAAGGCTAAACGAATAAAGAAGGAAGCTGCCACATTAAAGTACATTTCTGATCCTCATAATAATAAGAAGCGAAGGCCTGCCTTGGCAGAACCGGAGCACGCGCGCTCCCAGAAACGTACACGGCAAGGAGCACAATAAGGACGGCGATGTAAATTTCCCTTTCTGAGCATGTGCCGCCCTCAGATTGGAAATGTGAAAACGCATTTGCGTGATGTGATTCATGGAGGACATTTTCGCTCAGAGGCCTGCAAATCATTAGCGTGCAGACGTCATATTTCTGCGGCTTGCTCTGACAGCCCTAATGCATCTCGGGGAAGGGCTCAGGGCCGGCTGCAGCCGTGGAAGCCCAGAGTTCCTCCTGGAGAACAAACGGATACAGCTTATTACTGCTGTAAGTGACCACAGAGTGCCACATGCCGTTTAACCTTAAGGGCAGTGGGGATCTTTAAAGGGAGGAACTAATGCCGTGAATTTATATTGATGTGCGTGGAGCTCTTTGGACAAATCACGTTTATGGCTTGTAGAATTCCATTTGTCCTTTAAGTGGATCTGTTTAAGGCTGGACGAATGGCAGGTCCATAAATAAAGGGCCATATGGGCTCTGACAGTAAGTCTCCATCAGGCGTGCCGTTATGGCTCCCCAACATCACTGCCTGTCAGGCGGCTCATTTCCATGTCTGTTAGGTGTGGGTCGCCGTTTCGGGAAATGTGAAAAGTCGCCGCGCTGAATCAAGGCTAGGCTTTTATGTGTGAGCACAGTCGCTACGTGTCGTTCACTGGTGCATGACGTGCAGCTTGATTTTGTCTGTTTGCGCTTTCTAGGGTAAAGGTTAATTACCGTTATAATGGCGTCTATCCAGCCAGAATGGTAATTTAATCAGCTTTAGAGCTCGTTACAGCTGTCAAAATCTTTTTGCTGTTGTTGTTGTTGTTGTTGATGTCGTTTCCGATGGCTGTTTATCAAACATAGGTTTTACAACCATCAGCAATATTCTACATCATATTCATGAGTATATACAGGGGTTGGACAATGAAACTGAAACACCTGGTTTTAGACCACAGTCATTTATTAGTATGGTGTAGGGCCTCCTTTTGCGGCCAATACAGCGTCAGTTGGGAATGACATATACTGCGTCCTGCACAGTGGCCAGAGGGAGTTTAAGCCATTCTCCTTGCAGGATAGTGGCCAGGTCACTACGTGATGCTGGTGGAGGTTCGTCCTTGGTGGTATGCTGACGTTACCCTGGATACCGTGGCTCTTGATACATCACAAAGACTTGCTGTCTTGGTCACAGATGCGCCAGCAAGACGTGCACCAACAGTCTGTCCTCTTCTGAACTCTGGTATGTCTCCCATAATGCTGTGTGCATTGCAGTATCTTGAGCAGAACTGTGCTCTTACCTGCTAACTGAACCTTCACACTCTGCTCTTACTGGTGCAATGTGCAGTTAATGAAGATTGGGCGCCAGGCTGGTCCAATTTAGCCATGAGACCTCCCACACTAAAATGACAGGTGTTTCAGTTTCATTGTCCAACCCCTGTATATATATATATATACACAATACAGATAAACCTGCTTTCAAATTAGACATGGTCTTAAATAGATTTAGCGTAGCTGTATTGCATAATCTGGATTATATAAACACTATATCGCCAATTCATTCATTCAGGTGTTCCAGTCGCTTATATAGCCACAGGTGTATAAAACCAAGCACCTAGACATGCAGACTGCTCCTACAGATAGTGAGAGAATGGGTCGCTCTCAGGAGCTCAGTGAATTCCAGCGTGGTACCGTGATAGGATGCCACCGGTGTAACAAGTCCACTTGTGAAATGTCCTCCCTACTAAATATTCCACAGTCCACTGTCAGTGGGATTAGAACACAGTGTAGGTGAATGGGAACGACAGCAACTGCAGAGACATGTTGAATGTCAGAGCGTGGTCAGCGGATGCTGAGGGTCATAGTGCAAAAAGGGGTCGCCAACTTTCTGCAGAGTCCATCACTACAGACCTTCAAACTTCATGTGGCTTTAGATCAGCTCAGGAACAGTGTGTAGAGCTTCATGGGATGGGTTTCCATGGCTGAGCAGCTGCATCCAAGGCTTACAACCCCAAGCTCAGTGCAGAGCGTTGAATGCAGTGGTGTAAAGTGCCATCATTGGACTTTAGATGGCCAAATTCAGTGTGTAGAAAATGGCTCCAAAGCACTTTGGGTTAATAATAACATCAGGGTCCTGCAGATGGCCCTGCATAAGGATGATGGGGCTATAAATCCCTGCGGGGTGTGAGTGATGGGATCCATAGATTGGGAAGAGGTGCTACAGTGCAGGGAATGTCTCGTTCCATGTGTGGAAAATGGCTCCAGAGCAGATGTTAATGATTGGCTAGAAGGAGTGACTGCATGTGGGCGTGGCCAAAGAGCATAGTTTGGAGGAAGTAGCTGAATCTGCAGGTGTATGGAAGCGTATGGTCATACGGGTCTACCAGCAGTGGATACAATCCCAGTCTACAGGGAATTCTCCTTAGGAACTGTGCCAGGGAAGACCTCCACCAAATATGGCCCAACTGCCCAATTCAAACTTCTTAATTATGAGCTTTAGTATCTGATATTAGTCCTAACAACCTTCAGAACTTACATACTCACATCTGCGGGGTCAATTTAGCATCTCCAGTTCTCCTGACTGTATGGTTTTGGTCCGTGGGCGGGGAGGCCATGTGAACTCCACCCAGAAAGGACCCTGGAGGCCCCAGCCATGTATATAAACCCAGGTCCTTCTCACTGTGAGGTAACAGTACTACCAACCATGTGCACTCTGCCCGAAGGTTCCTAAATGCTTTTGGCTTGGATGGTACCGTATAGTTGCCATACGGAAAAACGCTTAGGAACCAGAAGTGGTTCTTGTCTATGGTACTGGCACCATCATTCCTGACACCATGCGTTTACACAGCTCGACCAGCCTCCAGTAGAGTAGAAGAATAACTCGGTCACTCAAGCCGGGAAATAAATGACCTTTGCAGACACATGTATTTGTCTCAGGTTCCGTTTGACTACTGGCATTTCAGGATATCATGTTCAGCTCCGGCTGTCATGGTTTGTTTCTGCTCATTCAGAAAAACAATCACTTTCCTTGTTCCGCTCATTTCAAGTGTCTCCTTCAGCCCACATGTGGGAGCTCTCCATGATTGCCCTATTTCTCTTTCGTGGCTTGTTTCCTCACCAGGCGTCGCAGAGAGAGTATCTCAGTAGCTCTATCTCTAATGAAAACATGT
>JAMWET010006008.1:82500-368615 GCA_024036415.1 Prochilodus magdalenae | reverse complement strand
TCTGTACTAAATGATCATAATTAATATTGATCCTATTAGCCACTGTTTCCATGTGACCGGGTTTAATCTCATAATGCTTTGCAGGTGGGTAATAAGCAGTCATAGACAAAACTATGTTTTTTAAACCAAACAATACAAGCCAATGAATCAAAAATGTAGAATATACTATTAATGAAGAGAGATATGAATTTTAAGTAAAAATATTATGTTTTTCAGAAATCTGCTTTTTAAAATAGAGTGCATTAAGCCTTGCCCATGTGTTGGGCCAATTGTGGGTTCCACATTGCATGATAACAGAAAGGGGTTTTCTCACATTTTATCCTGTTTCTTATGGAAACTATTTGCAGTGTGAAGGCCTGTATCTACAGATCTATTGAGATCTACAAGGCAGTTACTAGCTATTACTATCTACTATAAAAGATAACAAGAAGACAGTGCAGTGTTCTTTTAAAAACTGTAGGACTGCTAAAAAAGGATCCATGCAGCTGCGGTTTTGTTTTGCATATTGTAGAGCAATGGATTGCTTTTGTTATAATGCCCAGAGAGGAATGAGTAATTAAAGTAAGTCAACTTTGCATGTAGCAAAGGCATAAACAAGATTTCTGTGCTGCAAAAGGCTGAACTTTTTGCAATATTCTCAAATAGTAACATGCTAACTTTAGTGACTGTGTTTACTCAGGGTTTATACTTCAGTTTAGGTATCCAAAGCTTATCATTTAACCATAAAGCATTTAACACAAAGCAAATGTGCTGCTACTTTTAGCTCCTTGAGACTCCTTGAAAAGTGAGCTGATCATAGTGTTTTCTTCTGGCCATCGTCTAATCGCCTCGGCCTTTTATCAAATCTTGTGAAACTGGTTTTCACACACACACACAACGCACACGCACACACACAATTCATTCATTCACTCCTGTGTACTCGTCCAGATATGTTGTGGTCTAGTTATGTACCTGTAATGTAATGGAGGTGAAATTGTAGGATTGAATCAAGTAACAGCACTTCTTAGTATAATCATAGATATTTGTGACCAGCGTTTAATTTTGTACACCCAAAAAAAAACACACGTAAAAGTCACTGAATATTCCACAGGTTTTGGGAATTGAGCTAATTTTACCATATTTAAATAAAAAATATAACATGCATTATGAAATCTGCATTAGTGGCTTTCCCCACTCTCAGTTTGGCAGCTTTTTCTACAGTAACAGTATTTTGCTATACATTTTTAGCAGGCCAGCTGTTTTCAAGTTAACCACCTTCTGGAGCTTTTATCTTTTTTATGGATCCAAAATCAATTGAGAAGAATTCAAGTCATGTAAGTGCTCTTCACATAAGTTAACAACCCTTGTTTAATATTCAGTGCTGTCTACCTAGGCACCCAATTTAAAACCTATTTATTTCATCCCAGTATTATTTTGTTAATTATTATGCAACATAACTAAATAATGTCAGAAAAGCCGACCCTAGAATGTAAATAGGCTGCAAAGGTACACCACTACAATACAAAAGAGACCACCCTTTCATTTATTGGAAAAAAACAAACCAAAACTGGACGTTGGAGAAGCTGAGGTGGACTTAAGTCTATATTATTGCAAAGAGATCACCCAGGCAACCTGATTCTAACCCAACAAAAAATCTTTAGTTCTAAAAATGTTGTGAGGATATGCAATGCAATGTTCTGTTAATGTTTTCAGTGTAAGGTTTTCTTTAGGCTCCCAAAATGTTCTTTCTAAAGGTAGGAAAACGTTCTCTAAAAACATTCTGTCCTCTCAGGCCACGATAACATCCCTTAAACATTTTCTGAAATGTCGGGCTGAAAATAAATTCTTTTTTCTGTTATCAAGTAACATAAGCTGTGACCCTGACAACATCCTCAAAACATCATCTGAATGTTGCACCTAAAACATTATGTGTTAGAACCCATTTTAGAACATTATAGGAACATTACTTGAAATGATAAACATATTTAAAACCTTCTTTAAACATTAGATTAAAACACTTTCTTTAAAACTTTGAGAACTTCTAGATATCCTTCTAGAAGATCCCCTGCATGCTGGCTAGAACCATTTTGACTATAATCCCAAAAATGTGGACTGTATTGTGAATCATTACATCTGTATGTTTTTACTTGCGTAACTACATGCAAGCATCTGCGGTTTTCATAAGTACGGAACAGTTCATGCACAATCCATCTTCTGCCTCACTAACAGACTGGAAACCAGCCAGAATGAAAGCCAACACCTGCTTTCTTGTCACACGTGCTACTCCAACATAACGTTCAGATGCTGCCACGCCAGCCTTATCTCTTCTGGCCTAAACTTCTGCTCACGCCTCCTAATTACATTCATTAACAAGGCTCCTGCCAGCGTGCTCGGCCGATAGCAGCACACACAGTGGGGTTTGCACATGCTAATAAGCGCCGTTATGCTAATGCTGTGTTTGTTTGCCTAACCCTCTGCTGGTAGAGGCTGAATACTAATCCTACAGGTGCAGTGCAGTGGAGCGAGGGCCTTCTACTGCCTTAAAGCCTTCATCATATTTCCTCAGCCAGCCTTGGGTTTGGAGGACAGAGAACTGAACCAGCAGAGAGAGTTCTACATTTGGCTAATTGGAGCCTGACCGCCCCAAATGCGGCAACCCGTGGCAGATGACATTTGAATGGCACGCTGCTTCGTTTCACCTGACCGTGTGACATGGTAGAACAAGCCGGCGGCATTATAAACACTCCAGACGGAGGGTGCTAATCGCCCTCCGTTCACCCTGGCATAAGGTCTAGAGCTCCCACTGTATGCAGGCATAGTGGAATAGAAATGATTGGGAGCATCTTAGATATAGGCCTGTTTCTTTTGGGAGCAAGTGTAGATTAGTGGTGTAGTAATGCCATATTGTTAATGTGGTTGGGAATGAGGTTTTTCCATGTCTAGAATGAACCTGGATGTGAGTGGGGGTGGTGATTGGGGTGCCTGTTTTTAACTCCCTTCTGTCCAGTGCAATACCTGGACGGACATCTATTAGTCCTCCTTTCGGGATGAGCTTTTTAAATGTTCACTCGCAAACAGTATTATATGTGTCATTGACTCACGTCCGTGTCAAAATACATGCCTTGCATTTCATTGGTTCACCAAGGTCATGTGACATTGTGACTCTTCTACTGGCTAACCGTAGGTCAGCCTTCTGGATGTTAGTCACTTAATAAGCTCCCATATGACTAACAAATGTCTTCCATTCCACTCCATTAGGTGAGTAAAGCAATAATTTATGTGTTTATATAAGCTAGGCTATGACTTTAATTCTGTTCTAGTATATATATATATATATATATATATATATATATATATATATATATATATATATATATATATATATATATATATATATATATATATATGGTAGAACACAAGAATGTGAAATTCTACAGGTTTATGCGTTTAACTCTGACCAGCGTGAACATGCCATAACTCTGGTGGCCAGCAAGAACAATAGTGATTGCCACTATATATTACATTTGTGAAATTGTGTAGAGTGAAGTTTCTGCTGTTTTGGTTTATATTCTGTCTAAAAAAATTACATTTGTCCACTGTCTCTCTCTTGACATGCTGTCACACCCTGCCATGTCCATGTGCTTCGGTTTATTTTGGTCCTGTGCTCCTTCTGTCTCCGCCCTCTAGTCCGGTCACATTTCTAGCTCCGCCCCTACCCAGGTGTCTCTCGTCAGCCCTAGTTGTGTTATACCCTTTGTTCTTGTTGGGTGTTTTGTCTCCCTGCCGGTCCTTTGCCTCTTTGTGGTTTGAGTGAATATCCCTGTAAGTTTCTCCATGTATGTTGCTGTGTAGCCCTGTTCCGTTGTTTAGTCTCTAGTGGTTTTGTTTTATTTCTGGTTTATTAAAAGACTTGCATTTGCAACCTGGCCCCACGTCCTGTGTAACACATGCACATGCAACTAACTGTCCCTTGAGGATAAACAGATTTTATTCATGTCTGTTTTTAAAACATGATTTTCTGTTTCTCACAATCCAAGTAATCCCGAACAGGCTGAAAGAGGTCGAGTGAGCTGAGTGTCGTGGCATACACTTTCACTCATTGCTCAAACATCCATTCCAGGGGTGTATTCCATAAAGCAGCATATCTCAGTTAGCCAGATATCTTAAGCCAAAAGTCAAGCCTGTCTAATAGGAAAAGAACAAAGGGGCATTCTGATTGTTTTGACAAGATTCATTTACCTAATCAATTATTACACTTGATTTCAGTCGATTTAGCAGGAAATTTAAGCTGTGAAGTCATTAAGCAAGATGGTGAGAGTACGCAAATGCATATTTCTTCATCGTTTTTGCAGTAGAATGGACACTTTTGGAAACTTTTTTTGGTGATTGGTGAGATTTTCCAGTATGTAGGTCTGAAGAAACAGCTCTGCAGATGAATAGCTGCCGGATGCAGGCTATGGCAGTCACTGCTGCAAGCCTTCACAGGAAGTCAGTGTGGAAAATAAGGCTGCCTGTCTCACGGAATGGAACAATACCGAAGTGGGTTCAAAAGGGAAAGAGAACACCGATCCTCCAAATTCCTGAAAAAACGCTCTGCAAAAAACTTATCAGTCCACTCTCTGCTTCACTTCGCAGTGCTTATACTCTTGGCCAGTCCACTGCTCTAAGAACACCAGCAGCTTCTTTGTTGTTTAGCAAATGTTCTTAATTTCTGTCTGTCTCCTTTTCCCAGTGAGGGCTTCTTAGCACCTACATATCCTTTCAGCCCCACAGTGCTGAGCTGTCTTCTCATAAAAGAAGGACAGACAGGGGAAACTGTTTATAAAGGGTTGTACTAGCAGTCATTTAATCATTTTTAAGATGCATTTTCTTGATTTTCATAGATTTGTTTCCTTTATCTAAATTAGATCTCATCAGAAATAACTATATGAATAATCATCTTTAAAAGCTGCTTTGACAAAAAAAAAAAAAAGGTGCACATACTTTATATCTCATAAGTTATTACTTCCATTATGTTATATATTGTATTTACATTACATTATTATTCATAGACAATTACACTATCACATATTTTTCTTAGAGAATTTATAAGGCTGACATTTGATTTTCTATAGATTGATTTAGTGTTTTTGATTGTCCAGAGCATTAAAATATAAGCCAATCAAACGCAAAACACAAATATAGTAAGGCGGATATTTTAACTTATTTCAATAACGCACATGCAATGGCACTACAAATGATAGATAATGACTACAAATTTACAACACACTTTTGTTAACGATGGCAATAACTATAAGTTAAACTAAGACAACATACCAACAATATAAGCCTCTTAAAAAGTTGTAATCGGTTTAAATGATTCAGGAGACCCTGCAGTTCTCTCTTTATCAAACATGGTTCCACTAGTTCATTTTCGGTCATGCTTGGTTATATTTTGATAACTGGCATGACAAAGACGCTGCCAATTGTGAGCCTTGCGAGTTCTTAGTACAATAGCCTGAAAAATTCCTAATGCGATTGTTCTGCATGAGACGCTGCAAAGTATAGAACAATTAGACTGCTTCGAGTTCCTCCTCACTACCATGTGCGCTGTCTTTTCCATTGTGTCGTCCCTGCACTGTAATCTCTTTATAGAATTATCCACTGTTTCACACAATCTCATTACCTCATTACACTAAAAACTAAATACACGCCATAGACGCAAGCTACCGCTTAGATAAGGGCTGTAGAATCAAGCAATAAGAAGGCCCTTCACTGCTATCCAGTCTGAATGAAAACAAGTAACTTAAAAAAAGCAATCTCCCTTTAAGCACGAGTTCAAAGTTTAGCACTTGTATTCATTGCATCTTGCTTTGGAAGATAAAGTTTCTCATGTATATTCATGCGCCAGGAGTGGAAAGATTGAGGCGAGGAAAAAAAAAAGACGTATTCAGGCATCCACAGTGGTAAGCAGAAAAAATGAGACAGTGATTGCTGTGATCGTCAAAATGACAAACTCAGAAGTTGTAAGGTGCTCAGTGGGTGATTTATTGAGTCACTGGGGCTTCATTAGGTGTTTTTTTATGGGATAAGCCATATCAGAAAATGCCCAGGCTGCAGGTTTTTGGTGGGCTAATGTAACAGCGGAAAGCTAGGGAACAGCAAAATCCTTTCGCAGAATCTTACTTGTGTTCAGAACTTTCACTTTGTCATCCGTTATCCATGTGCTACAGATTGTTATTATGGAAGGCGGTGTACATGCAGGAGTTATTTTTGTTTTATTGTGAAGAGGAGAAGTAGGTATTCAATCTTTACTGTTTTTATTGATTTTAAAACCAGTTCACGTTTAAAATCTTGACATTGCTAAGTTTCAGCTATTTGGCTGACATTACCAAATTGCCTAAACAGATTACTATTTATACAATAAATGCAATACACTACATTTACAGGCCCGGTCACACTTGTGTTTGGCAGTGAATGTTCATGAGCAAACATTGCAGTTCACCAAGATAAGTCATTTTGTGTCACTAACATTCAAATCTGGTGAACTTTGCATTCTCTACCAACATCGCTATTGCTTTGGCTATGTTGCCCTTCACTGAACAAGGACATTTCTAGAAGAAGAAGTGGTAGAAATGTATTCCAGGTTTGTCAGATGGCTAGAGGACACTCTCAAGCAGGTGCAGTTTAATTAAATGTAATTTCTTAACACCCTTTCTTGTCACAACGGCATAAAATATTTCAACACTGCTGTTATATTTTTTAGTACTTCTGAACTGTTGTAAGGCAGCACAGTGCTGCAGAGGGTAGCACTGTTATCTCACAGCAAAAAGGGCCTGGGTGCAATTCCTGGCTGGGGTGTCTAGGGTCCTGGAGATGCTAAATTTCCTTTGTGTGTGCGCGTGCTTGTCTGTGTGTCTGCTCTGTGATAGACTGGTGCCCTGTCCAGGGTATTTCCTGCCTTCTGCCCCATGAGTGCTGGAATAGGCTGCTACGACCCATATGGATAAGTGGCTTAAAAGCTGAACTGTGGTTATAAAGCTTTGTAACAGTGCTTTATTGTGGCCACAAAGGTTCCCTAAAATGTTAATTAAACCTAGATAGATAGATAGATAGATAGATAGATAGATAGATAGATACTTTATTGATCCCAGAGGGAAATTCAAGGCATCCAGTAGCAGGTATACAAACTATACAGAAGTAACAACAGAAGCAAGATAGATTTGTAAGTAACAACAGAAGCAAGATAGATTTGTATATAACCTGTGACTAAGCAAGGCCTTTTAACTTTCTTTCAAACCGGCTATATAGTGAGACTGAGTGCAAGTCAAGTCAACTTAACTTTACTGTCATTATACTTAATACAGGGTTGTACAGTATAACGAAACACAGTCAGGCTCTCTCTCCAGTGCAGTATAAGATATACAGGGGTTGGACAATGAAACTGAAACACCTGTCATTTTAGTGTGGGAGGTCTCATGGCTAAATTGGACCAGCCTGGTGGCCAATCTTCATTAATTGCATATTGCATCAGTAAGAGCAGAGTGTGAAGGTTCAGTTAGCAGGTAAGAGCACAGTTCTGCTCAAAATACTGCAATGCACACAACATTATGGGATCAAAAGAGGACAAATGGCTGGCGCATCTGTGACCAAGACAGCAAGTCTTTGTGATGTATCAAGAGCCACGGTATCCAGGGTAATGTCAGCATACCACCAAGAAGGACGAACCTTAACTGACCTGGCCACTATCCTGCAAGAAGAATGGCCCTCTGACCACTGTGCAGGACTTGTATATGTCATTCCCAAGACAAACTGACGCTGTATTGGCCGCAAAAGGAGGCCCTACACCATACTAATAAATGATTGTGGTCTAAAACCAGGTGTTTCAGTTTCATTGTCCAACCCCTGTATGTGTGTATATAAATAAACAGTGTAGTGCAGAGACAAAATAGATAAAAAACAAAGTGCGTATTGTGCAAAGTGTCTACAAAGTGTCTACACTTTGCAAGCTATACAGTACTCTGGCCAGCTTGTTAACTGTGATGTACTGTGATCTACTTAATTGAATTAATGAAGCTGCCCCCACTGTTACCATCCCTGCCAGTTATCTACACTTTGTTTTCTGCTACAGATCAGTAAATACTATTGTGTTGTGTAAGGTAAATACACTATATGGCAACAAATATTTTTGATATTTTCATTCAGGTGTTTCAGCCACACCCATTGGGGTATAGAACATCTGCATAGAAAATCTCCATAGACAAGCACTCTTAGTAGTCATACTGACAAGCTCAATGACTTTAAACATGGCGCTGTCATAGGATCCCACCTTTGCCACAAGCTAGTTGGTGAAATTTCCACCCTACTAGGCCTGCCTTGGTCAACTGTAAGAGCTATTGTGAAATGGAAGTGTCAACAGCAGCTCAGCCAAGATGCTTTTAGAACAGCACATAGGAAAGCTGCACACAGTCCTAAGATCATATCTCACAATGGCAAGCATCAGTGGCATTGGTGTAAAAGCACGTCACCGCTGGAGTCTGGAGCAGTGGAAATGTGTCCTCTGGAGTGATGACTAATGCTTTACTATATGTCTGTATGGATAAATCTTGGCTTTGCAGATGCCAGAAAAAAATGGCACCTACCAGAATGTACGTATAATGCCAATAGTAAAGTGATGAAAGAGGGATAATGGTCTGTGGGCTTGTTTTTTCAGGATTTGGGCCACTTAGTTTTAGTGAAGGGTAATGTTAATGTTGCAGCATATATAGACATTTTAGACAACTATATGGCTTCATATATAACCAGATTTGTGTCTGGGTTCAGAACATTGCAAAGACTGACATTTACTGTTATACTGTGATCATGCTTGCTAAACTGGTAAACCTATGCTGCTTTTTTTCAAACATGGAAGGTTGTTTCTTTGCTAAACATGAATGTTGGCTTCATTGACATTGATATTACAGTTCCATTAAAATGATCAAAACTACATGAAGCGCTTAGACAGCCTAGACCAATAACAACAAACGTATGCTACAATAAGCCTACAAGGTAACACAAGTACCTTCAAATACAGCAAGTTTTATCCAAAACATATTAATTTGACTAACCTAATACATAACACACCTGGTACAGATGGAAGATACACATTTGGACCACCAAAATAAAGTGCAATGTGTTTAGCTTTCTACAGAAATGCAATGTACACCATTAATTGAGATGTTAGGGTTATATAAATAGAGTGGCTATTGCGTGACCAAGGCAATCTTAAGGGTCCAACGTCTATAATCCTACAGTTGAACCAAAACGTCTTCAGCCAAAATAATCAAACATGATAAAAATGACTTAAAAATGATAACAGTAACAACAGATAAATAAATGAATGGCACAGAGATTGCGCAGTGTAAATACTGGCAGGCATTAGACTATGACATTCTGCTGACTTCTTCTTCGAAAGCTTCTTATCCAGATTTTCCATTCCACCTTAAATGATGTAGCAGTTACATTTTAGTGCATGTACAGTAATGTAAGTGCTCCATCATTTTAAGGTTAAACATAAAATCAAAGTCGGGTTCTTCCTTACACGCATAATGTGACTTTCACACAGTTTGCACATCTACAATTTAAAAAATTTAGCTTGTTCTGTTGAGCAAGTGTAGATAACCTTTACTAGCAGCTAGTGCGACCCCTCCCTCTCCAATAGTTGGAAAGTCATTTGACATGCAATCGACAGTAAAAACACCATTTCACTCTGTTCAGGTCTTATTTCTTATTGTTTGCAATGTCTGTAAATGCGCTTACTTTTGATGAATTGTTACCAAATGTATTAAATATATTTAGGGCAGTGTGCTCAGTATTCTGATTTCTTGCTGTAGATAAGATGTTGATACTTATCTGATCATGTTATTAACACTTATGGCTCTAAGGCATATGATAGTTTGACTGACAGTTAGTGTATCAATTAATTGTCAGTAATGTACTTGAACAAAAAGCTATTCACATACATGTGATTTTACCCCACAAGTTAGCAGGTTTCTGACAAAAGGACAAGCATGCTTATTTCCTACATCTAAACAGTCTTCTCTATGGCTTTACCACATTGCCTGCTAAGCTGAAAAGCTCTGCTGGAGAAAAGTGCAACGAAATCTGACCTAATTTCAGATAATATTTTTGGAATTTTTCACATTTCCTTTTTTTAGTGTTGCATTTTTTACAGAATACAAACAATGACATTGTTCATCTGGATAGTAGTAAAATGTAATGCCACAAACCTCCTAAAGCTGAACTGAAAAATAAAGCTGAACTGAAATATAAACCCGAACGTTCTTGCCTGGTTAGCCTTTTATCAGAGCAAGACATTTTCCTTAGCGACGTTCATGAAGACCTCCAACATGTTGTCACTGCTAGGGCATAGTATTTTCTGCTGCCAAGAAAGCAGCACAAGGAGGCACTTCAAACAGCCTGTGATCATTTGAACAAAAAAAAAAAATTTTGATTAAATTGGTGTTTTCTGAAAACAGCTATCAAAGAATCCCAAAGACCCTCTGGCTCTTAAGAACCTTTTACAAATGAGTAATTTTAAAGGATTATAAATGTATGAAGGTACAAAGGGGATCCGGGTTCACATTTAACATTGCAAATGTTATTCAGTGGCATAGGAATGAAAAGCACTGTGCTGTTCCTACTAACAATTACTGCTCACACACCATTTTCATGTCCCTATACTATACACGTTCAGTCTTTCTAATGGCCTTCCTAAGAAGTCTACGTGAAGTGCATCTGTTCAAGCACCACTTTCCAAGAAGCTACTGATGATACCATGAATAGTAACTATGCATGACATGTAGCAATAAAAAGACCCTTCATTTTTCATTTCTTACAATATATCACAACACAAAACACGAGCATGTCTAGTTTAATTGAAAATGTGATATTCAAGCTGCATTGCTTTAACAAATTACAATATAAAATACATTTCATAATTATAAAAATATGCCTACCTCTCAGTCAGTCAGTCAGTCTCTCTCTCTCTCTTTCTCTCTCTCTCTCTCTCTCTCTCTCTTTCTTTTCTTCTTTGCAAAGCACAGAAATTATATTTCTCCGGAGCATCATCTCCACTGTGGGTCTCCTGCCCTGGTTTCTCCAGTTCATCACCCTACATGACTACAACATTTACAATGACCAGCGTCTGGCGCTGATCATGAACTCTATCTCTCACTTAAACTCCACCTTCGCAGTTACTATCTCCTGGATTAATCAGACTGTATCTAATAGATGTTCTAAGCTGCTTCTCCTGTTAGTTTTGCCGTTTTCTCTTTATCTGGGATCCACCTGAGGAGGTTGGGCTCCGCCCTTGAGCCTGGTTCCTCTCAAGGTTCCTTACTTACTCAAGGGAGTTTTCCCCCGCCACAGTTGCCTCTGGCTCACAGGGGGCTTGGACCCGGTTTCCCTTTCCTACATCTGTACATTAACTCTGTGTTTCTCTTTTCTGTTATACAAACTGCTTTTCTGTGATGCTGCTTTGAGACAAGATCAGCGCTATACAAATAAATATTAATTGATACTGATTGAAAATATGTTGCTCATCATTTTCTGATAGAGGCCAGATATCACTGTAAATAAATACAATGTCATAACTTAAAAGAACAATGTGTAAGATGATGCAACATACTACCAGAAAGTTGTAGTGTACACAATATGGTAAAGAAATGCACAGTCCCTCCTGTTAGCAGTTATAGTTGTTCACTTCCCAGTGCTAAAGAAATAGAGTTCAGCATGAAACTTGTTTTGGTTTAATTTACTGACCAAGAGAATCTCCCGCAGTGGAAAGGGATGCCAAGGTTAACGATGCCAAGGTTAAGCCCAAGGTTTTGATCCTACTTATATCACTTCTTTCGTTTGTTGCATATAGCAGTTAGTGTCAGTTGCAAGGTAGAATCTATCATCAGGGCAGCAGTGCTCCTTTTTTTTTATCCTATGTTGGACTGATAGCAGACTTAGCGCTACAGTGACTCACTCTGTGGTACAAAGTGGTACTATGAGACAGAACGGGCCAGGGTAGCATTATATCTCATTTCATTAAATATTTCTGCTTCATGTCTTTGACATACCACCATAAGAGTTATTTCTTTACAGTCTGTTAATAAATGTAATTCATTTTGAAAAATATTAAAATAAACCATCTACAGCTTTAAAAAGTAATCTGTCATACGATTTTGAATGTTTCAAGATTCGAGAGTCATATTAAAAGAGAAAGCAGAAAATCTCACTCTAGAGGCTACTGCATACCATCACTGTGGAAAGCATACAGGCATGTTTAAAGCAGATGCAGTATGGGGTAAATTTAAAACTGTGTTACTAGTGGAATTAATCTGTCACTTGACTGCTTCAGACCCACTAAATGAAAACCATGGACCATGTATCCCAGTTGTTCACAACACAAGCTTGATCCTCTTAAGCCGATCCAGGCCTGTAAGACTCTATATAGCCTCACAGTGTGCACACATGGGGTAGAAGCCACCTGGCTAATACATATAACGGACTACAGCAGACAACAGGTTTCCAGGACACATTACTATGGTGGCTATGTCATGATGTTCAAGATGGCACCAATATAATATAATATAATATAATATAATATAATATAATATAATATAATATAATATAATATAATTATTTTAAAGCACAGTATTACTTTTTCATAGTTATGGAAGTTTGACTGTTCAAGGCTGATTTCCTCAGTTTCTATGCTGTTCATTGGCTAACAGTCCACTAAAACTAATCAAGAGTCAGAAATCAATTCAGACAGAAACACACATAATAGCTTTGTTAACATAAGAACAAGAAATAGCTAGCTAAAGCTAATACTAGAAGAAGCTATATTTTTTATTTCATATAGCTATGTTTTTTTTATGTTATATATTTCATATGTCTCAAAAATTCAAAGCTGCAGTCCTGCCATGCTGTTGGCTGTATTTCTTTTAATACAGTAGTTATCATTAACAGAAAACAAAAAGTGGTATTGTGCCATCACTACATGTCTTACAGCTCACATTGTTTTATAAATATATAGTTATATATAAAATAAAATATATAGTTATATATATAAAATATATATATATAGTCAGTCAACAAATGACAACAATATATTGCTGTTGTAGGCAATGCTAAAAACATAGCGGCAATATACAAAAATGTGTCTATATATACTGTGTATAAGTGTGTATATGTGTATGTTAGAGGACACCTCACCTTACCTTTGCACTGTTTTTCGGTCTTCAGTCAAGCAAGAACACAACAGCTGCAGAGGTTTTGTAAACATAAAACCGCAGTTTCCTAATAGTTTTTATAAGACTCAGCTTTACCAAACAGCCTTCAGCAAGATTTGTCTAAATGATGACAGTTCTTTAAACTATTGTTAAATGCACACTTGGATGATCTTCTGGCCCAGAAGTGGTTTAAACTTTTGTGTTGATTAGTCCTGACATCACAACAAGCCTATAAAATGTGTTGTGCATGTCATTATTCTCACAGTAGCATTTTAGCAGCTTCTGAATAGCTATCCTGTTTGATGAGGCATTTGAAACTGACAAATAAAACATAGTTTAGGAGCAAGAATATGCAAATGCAAAAAAGCTAAGTGTCTAAAATCCATCTCCACTCTTTCTTGAGATCTGAAAAAAATCTATAGGTATTTTTGTTTATCCTTGCCATAGAAGGTACCTTAACAGTATGGATAAAAAGGTACCTCAACACTATGGATGTGAAGCCAAACTAAACAAAAAACAGTCAACAGAAAATGCAACCAACTGAGCCAATGACAAGGCATAGCTATAAAAAAAAAAGTATGCAGTCAATGTAAATGTGACTTGCACTAGCCAACAGTTAGAAGGCACTAACTAATACAGTTAATATATAAATACGGTACTCCTATAAGACACAATCAACTGATGATGCAGTGACCCTTCAAACTGAAAATTCATTCTTGTTCCAAATTACTAAAGCATTAATTTAATATAAGATACTGTTTGATATAAAGTATTTAGTAAATAATAAAGTCTGAAGAAAAGTTAATAATGCAAAACTCGCTGGCTTGTTCTGCACTGTCTTCAAGAATAAACTAACAAGAACTAAGCAAAACAACAAACAAACAACAAAACAAAATTTAAAAAAAGCATAGTAAAATCAGCAAGACCTCCCTAATTACATTTAGCATGTTAACTATAAATATAGGGACCCCAACACTCATTCTTCACCTCTTTGACTGTGGAAAGTATGTTTTCACAACTCTGTAGATGAAAGCTTTCACTTGGAATTAATTAATGCAAAAATAAAATATTGTCTTAGCGGTAGTGGTGGTGCATTGCATTGGACCTGTCTGAAAATTCCTAGGAGAGTGGCTTTACCTGTACTCCTCTTGAGTGAAGACTGGGATGACTGAGGGCTGCAGGACGGTAATTTCCACCAGAGTCTTATTGAACTTCACTGGCTCCCCGTCGTCATAAGCAATAACCGCCAGCTACACGAGGACAAGAGAAAATCAATTTAAGACAAAACCAGAGGGGTCAAGAGAAAGTAATACAGGGAACAAGACAATCTTCCTGAGGCAGCGGGAACAGGATATGGCCCTGCAGATAACGGGTACTGTAGAAGGACTGTTTGGAAAAAGCTTATGCTTCCATGTCGTAATGACAGACTTGGGACATGCCATGTACTCACGTTGAATTTGGTGTTGGGCTCCTCATTGAGGTTGACCCTGGTAAGGATGCTGCCTGTGTTCTCATCCACATCAAAGATGCTGGAACTATATGGGAACTGCTCCAGGTCCACGCGGTAGTGCACTCGACTGGCTGGTGTGCCCTGTGAGGTAAAACACCGTTAAGCCCCTACCATAGCAAACCCACCCCTCTAGCCTTGAGCCAAAAGTGTGCAGATGTTTTGTCTGGAATAAATACATTGGATGATCAAACATCTGCAGACACCCTTTTCTAATTACTGAATCCGGCTACCTTAAGGTGCAAGTTTTGCTGACACATGCAAAAAGAATTTGCCAATAGCAAGAAATGCAGGTGCCAACACATGTCAGTGTAGGGCTATATAGCAGTAGAACTGCCTTCCCAGGATTGATGGAGCACAATCATATACCTTTAGGTTGGAGCTGGATTGGCATTTACTATCTAGAACTAACTATCCAACATGAATACCTAACCCTAGGAAAAAGGAAATTGAGCATATAACGAACAGCTGGAAGACCAATTAACACTAATTAGGTCAATTGACAACATGATTGGGTATAAAAAGAGCTTCTCAGAGTGTCAGTGTCTCTCTGAAGCCAAGATGGTAAGAGGATCACCAATTCTGCACCTCAAACAGGAATGCCACTGTCAAGGAAATAACAGAATGGGCTCAGGAATACTTCCAGAAAGCATTGTCAGTGAACACAATCCACCGTGCCATCTGCCGTTGCCAGCTGAAACTCTACAGTGCAAAAAGGAAGCCATTTCTAAGCAAGCTCCACAAGCTCAGATGTTTGCACTGGGCCAGGGGTCTTTTAAAATGGAGTGTGGCAAAATGAAAGACTGTTCTGTGGTCAGATGAGTCGTGATTTGAAGTTCTTTATGGAACACTGGGACGCCATGTCATCCGGACCAGAGAGGACAAGTATAACCCAAGTTGTTATCAACGCTCCGTTCAGAAGCCTGCATCACTGATGGTATGGGGTTGCATGAGTGCTTGTGGCATGGGCAGCTTGCATGTCTGGAAAGGCACCATTAATGCAGAGAACTATGTTCAGGTTCTAGAACAACATATGCTCCCATCTAGACGTCATCTCTTTCAGGGGAGACCCTGCATTTTTCAACAAGATAATGCCAGACCACATTCTGCAGCAATCACAACATCATGGCTACGTAGGAGAAGGATCCGGGTACTGAAATGGCCAGCCTGCAGTCCAGATCTTTCACCTATAGAGAACATTTGGCGCGTCATAAAGAGGAAGGTGTGACAAAGAAGGCCCAAGACGATTGAACAGTTAGAGGCCTGTATTAGACATGAATGGGAGAGCATTCCTATTTCTAAACTTGAGAAACTGGTCTTCTCTGTCCCCAGACGTCTGTTGAGTGTTGTAAGAAGAAGGGGGGATGCCACACAGTGGTAAAAATGGCCTTGTCCCAACTTTTTTGGGATTTGTTGACGCCATGAAATTTTGAAACAACATATTTTTCCCTTCTGAGATCTGAGATTGTTACAGGGCTGATTGACCCCATTAAATGTCTTATAAAACACTCCCGCTTTGTGGCAATCCCTGTGATAGCTTACAATATTCGCATACCTCATTATCCATATTACTTATTTTACAGCTTTTCATTATATAAGCTCTTATTTGAAGGTGTGTCCAAAAGTTCTTCAAATTCTTCAGTCATTCCCTTTTGACAATTTCCTCATAATACTCCCTTATGAAACAGGTTACCAATAGAGTAAATAAGGTGAGCCTTTTCAGTGGAAACACAGTGGAAACACATTCCTACCCTGCGTAACATTTTCAGCATTATATACATAATAAGCTATAAAGTCAGTGTCATTTTACCCCACAGCGTGTCACAACACAAATTTGTAAGACCTGATAAAAAATGATATACAGTAGATGTAATATGTGGGAAATTATATAACCGGATATAGATGTTGCCAAGTTGACCTCAAAGCATTTTACTGTAAACAACATTAACATTTCTGCCAAATACAGTGCATCTCACAAAAAGAATGCCATGTTAAAAAACGTTGCTATTTCGGATTCAGTTGCTATTGTGTATCTGACACTCCCGTGTAACTGTGTGGGCAAGATAAAAACCTAACCTGCCACGTTAAGCATCTATAGACTGAATATGAGTTAAACCTGACATTCAGCACCTGATTTGCATTTGTTGCGGGCCACCCTGCTGTTTTTCACCGAGCCGCTGTGCTGTGCTGGCCTGACACAGAGCGACGCAGGGTTGCGACCCCGCTGTGCCCGACACAATATGGAGAGCGAAGTGGAGTGACAAATAAAGTCTACGGGTGGGCTGAAAGCCCTGGGCATAGCCACTAGCCCACATCCAAGCGGTGCCAGCCTTGTTGGAGCTTGGTGCTAAATGTGCAAAATGACTCACAGAATAATTATGTGGCGCTCAGGGTGAATAAAGGAGGCTGTGAGGATTACGAGTGCAGCTATAATGCACTCTTGCTGCGCGTGTTGCGCCTTGTCAAACTTGGAGATCTCTTTCATTCACATCCTTTTCATCACCGCGTCTGCATCCTGTAGATTCTGATCAACATCAGTCGTGTTTCCCTATGGTTCTCATTTCTCCCTTTCTCTTTAACATATCAAGCCTTTCCAGTTTAGAGAGATGTACAGACTTAATTGCAGATGTAATTACATCTCCGGAAAAAAGAAAGAGTTAGACACGTTTAAAGAAAGTTGTGTTGAAAATGTATATAAAAAGATGTTTAAGAAGTGACTCACGTCAGTTCGGTTTTATTTTAGCATGAGCAAAGGCAGCTTTATAAATAAAACATGTGCTGACAGGGACGCAGTGGCATCGGATGCCAATATGAGGAGGCAGCTGACAGACGCTTTGAAAATGTCGAATGATTACAGCGCTCTGTCGGCCACCGGCTAACTGACGGAAAGCTCATAAACACCGTTGCCACTTTGTTAGAAACTGAATCATTAGCGAAAACAGCGCTGATTATTTGACATTCCAGTGCAGCTTTGCTGAATCGTCGTCATCATCTTTCCGTCAAGTCTACTGAGAGAAATAATTCAAGCAGACAAAGATAAGAGCCTTGCCTCGCAGCCCATGATTGGTGACGACTCTTTATGTGTGGTCAAGTTATTAATCGGTGCCGTATTTGACTTCAAATGCTTCTGGACAAATGGCAGCTGTAAAAGCTGGTCAGAGCAAAAAAAAATCAAAGATGACAGCACTTCCGCTAATGGCACTTCATACTTATCCAGGCAGCCAAGGGAATCAAGAAAAACTCGACGTCTACAGAAGCTTAGAAAAGAACCAATATTAGAACAATATCTGATGTTTTCAGTGCACATATCTGCTGATCTCCATGACAGTACCAAAATATGCAAAACAATAAATAAATACAGTACTGTGCTGAGCATTTCACTCGCATCCAATATAGCCATTTCATACGAGTAATATATTAGTGACTGGTCATTTGTTCTGTCAGGAAATGTACTAGTGCAAAGGGTTTACATACTAGTTTATCTGGTCAGTAAGCATTTACTTGCACAAATATTAGAATACATCCAAATAGCTTCAATGTATTAAAAATACCAATAATACATCAATAAGAAGCGCTTTTATGTCCAAGCCCATTATTAACTAGTTACCATCCAACTGGTTTGGCTAATTGGTCCATTAATATATTAATGATGGAATTGAACTACTTTTAACAAAAACTAGAAATAAGATTTACCATGTTTTAAATGAGAAATACGCTCATTCTTTTTTATTATTTCTCCAGAGAAATGGATTGCGATAATAATGGAGTTTTGTAGGCCTCCAACACTATATACAGCATAAACTATATCAGTATTTCATTTGCTCACTGGTCACTGCTGGGCTCTCCCACTGCAACTCTAACTCCTCCATCCCTCTAGTCTTAAAACCAAGGAGTTACAGGTGTGTCTTCCCAATTAAAATGTGGTTGCTGACATTTTGTGATATGGAGCCTGAAAGGGGGTAAAGGGGGTTTCTGTGCATGATTTTTGTATTAACTCCCAGGACTAACATTCGAATATCCTATGAGAGTTGTCATGGTTTCTTTTTTTAAAATGTGCTCACATTGTGTACAAGCAGGCTAACTTCTCCATGAAAGTGTGTGAAGGGTGCTTAGATGTATGTGATAATGTATAGAAATGCTCATTAGGGTTTATTATGATGAGTTTGATGTTTGTGTTTTCAGTGTACATGTAGCTTCTCTTGCAAATTGAGGCATCACAATCAGCAAACGGCAGCTAGATTTATCGTGTAGCAGCTTTTATTAACTACACCCTCAACCTTTGCTAAACTGAACTGATTACTATCTATTTATTATATTTAACAGAGATGAAGCTACAGCACAGCTATTTATTACTGTACCTGCTCTTAGAGACCAGCATGCAGTAACCTGGAGAAATATTTAACCACACATAGAAACACTTATGCAGCTTTTATTATTACTCTTAACTATGTTTTACTTCCAGAGTCAATCTCTGATTTTGCACAGTACTGGTCATCACTAGATATTAATTTGAAATTGATGGAAATAATTTTGTAGGAATTATTTGATGAGTCTGATGCAATTATACATGGACAGAAACAATACATTTATTCAGTACAGCTTTAACAACTCTTAAGTGTTTGCTGTTTTCTTGATGCAAAACTGTCTAGTGCTAAGCATAGGAAAAGTATAGGAAAAGAAAAACAGACAACAGCTGGGAGAAAATATGCACGTAGCATATCTAACATAGCATGTTGCAGTGGAATGTGTTTACATTCAGCAGCTTGCCTGGATGCTTGTTATTTTCACAGAACATGAGCATCTGAGCTCATACAGCATCAAATGGAGCATGACAGAGTTTAATCTTTATAGGTATAGAGTTATTATTTTGCTTAAATTATGCAATTAGATCATTAATTACAACATTAGTTATGTTTAGTTTCACTGACGTTTGACACACAAGTTATATTTGATTCAGTGTCGAACGATGGCAAAAACAAAGGACGCTTTTTTTCTTTCTTTCTTAATATAAATTCTTATTTACCAACATGGGGGGACGGGCTTGCAGGGTGGAATATTGATTGATTGTTTTCTCTTTCTGTCCCTTTAAATGACAATAAATATTTGATCAAAAAAAAAAAAGATGGCTGCATTTTTGGACAAAATGTCACTTTTTTAATGAGCAAGTTCATTGCAATGAAGACATGCCATTTGTATTTATTCACTTATTGGACATGGGTGACCTCTAAGAGTTAGCTGTGAAACTGTAAGGTCACACAAGGCCTCAAATCTGTACCTAGCCTCTCCTTAACAAATCCTCCTCTGTGGAGGTCATGAGTGCTCTTTCAGGTCTGGTGCCTGAGTTAAGCCCTGCTGTCTGGGGACCTGTAGGCAGGACCGCTGTGAATGGGAAAGGGACAGAAAAGGTTTGCACACACACACACACACACACACACACACTTCGTAACACACACTGACAGACTGAGTGATCGACAGACAGACAGACGACTCTGCCATCTGCTGCAAAAGACTTGAACTACAGAGTGCTACTAATAAGCTTGGTGGTTACGTCTCTGGTAAGAAGTGGCATCTTCAGGAGATCTGCACAAGCACTGTAATCAGAACTACCCAGAATTATCTGTTATGGAGCCAAAAGCCACAAACCACTTTTGAGGAATCTTTAAGCGAGCAGTGATGCCCTCCACGAGTCATCCTGTTAGTGCCAGCACCACTGGCAGACGGCTACACAATGTAGGACTGCAAGCATGCAGACCATTACATCAACATCGCCAAAGACTGCAATGGTGTCATTCCAGACTGTGATAGCAGCAAGTCATCTTTAGTGACGAGTCTCTTGTCTCGGTGAAGACAAACAACAAATGTGTGGACGCATCGAGGTCAGCGCCAGGATTAACAGTTTGTTGTCACATGTCCAGAAGGGCTAGTGTCAATCCACCTCATCTCCTACTGCAACGTCTGCATTAACTGTGTTAGAATATTCAAGCTGCATGGAATGGATTATCACAGGACACCATAAGGAACTTCTGCAACTCCATGCTGAGATGTCGGCAATGTGGTAATAAAAACGGCATACTGAGGGATACTACTTCTGTAGGTGTAGCTCAATAAATATCGTCCATTTTAGACTATATTTATCATTGTTTATTGTTACTGCTAGCCTTATTCCTTACGTACATGTAATATGTAAAATATAACAGCATTGCAGCCCGATATTTCCTTCTGGGTGCAACCATTTTTTTTTACTATGAGTGTATATGTATTCTGTGTTATGTTGTATATCTGTATGCAAAATTATTCATTCAAATAGCCTTTCATTTTCTGTACAATTATGTGAGGCACATTTTGGTTTTAATAGGCTTTTAATTACTTTGTATATGATAGCAGGGTATGGGTCGAGGGGCCTTTATTTCTTTTAGAGGGTCATGACATATTCAAGGGCTATCTGTTCATTTATTTTCTGCATGTCAAGTGGTGTGTGCAGTATTAGAGTCTAGTTTTCTTCTTCTACTTCCACAAAATGCACAAATACAAACAAACAAAAAACACAAACACACTTAACAGCTCCACCATCTACAGAAGACGACCTGAGCTCACAGAAAAACACGCAGACATGAGTGCAGACACAAAGTACACACAGCAAGGAAATGGATATGACACTGCACAAATGTACCCACACAGGGCAAACACACACACACAAACCTGAATTAGCCCTGCACACACAGGCATGCACAGATACAGTGAGGGAAAATGAGCTTTCAGACAATCACTTGTTCACAATAGTGTATACATCCACCTCAGGAATGACAGGGATAACTCGGGGACTGCACTCAAATGGGAAAAGCTAGAGTAAAGCAGAGACCCTCAGCAAAGCTTTTGCACAAAGAATCTGCCGGTACAATGTATTTGATAAAATGGTAGTCGAAGTGCATGGAGTCACACCCAGTCATCCCTGGACACATGCAAGATTCCACAATGCACTCTCAGACTAATGATAAGGAAGATCAGAAAGAAGCCAGCAGGCACTCGAACCAAGCTCCAGCACAACCGGAAAGCGGCAGCCACAAAAAACAGTTACACAGAGAACATAAAGCGGTGTGCTGCACCTCAATCATCTCTATTCCTACAACCCACACACAACTCCTCTGCTAAAAAAGACGCAGAGATGCATGACTAAAAGTTGCACAGAAGCATTCAGACAAACTAGAAATGATATACTCTGGTCAGACAAAACAAAAACAGAACTAGCAATAATGCAGCTCATCACAAGATCTGAAATAAGGGTTGCTGGAATTGTACAGTGAACCTGTCATGCAACGTTAGTTGCTGAAAACTAAATTTAGTTTGAGGGGCAGAATGTTGCATGATATTAGTGTCCTGCAACTCATTTGTAGCTTAGCCACGAAAGGTGCATGTGTAAAACAAGTTTCATGAAACAGCAAATTTAAACACTAACAAATCTAACAATCTATCACTAACAAAACATGAGCTGCAGATGAAAGAGCATACATGGCCAGCCAATCTCCTGACACCAATCCCTTTGGAAATTCAGGGAGGATTTTCAATTTGAGTTCATAAACCTGGAGAATTAAAGATGGCTTGCCAAGAGGATTGTGCCAAAATTGAAACACAATGCTGCAAATAGCATAGCTGCTGCATACAACTTTGTTATTACAAAGTACAAATGTTATTCATCTGTTTAAATACTTTATTGAAACAATTTTGCTTCTTAAAAATATATGTGTTTAACCTGAATATGTTCACATTTCATGCTGATTTGTTAGTACAAATTAAGTACTGTGCAAACAAAACCTGACTCAACCACACAGATTTTGAGTGGACACACGTCCCCACTGACATACAAGACACACATTATACAGAGCAATTAAAACGTCCTGTGATCCAGTCACTAATTTACACAACATGTGAATGTCGCCAAAAGCAGAAACATGCATCTCCCTGGAGTAGGAGACTGCTTCATACTCCCTCACTGACTGATTATTGCATGAGCTGTTTATAGGATTTTGTTAATTGTGTATCGCAGTGAAAACAGTATTAGTCAAGATGGAAAATTAGAAAAGTAATTGAACTCCTGACACAGAAGGCCCAGCCGACTGTGATTACCTTGCATTCATTAACGCATATGATTTTCAACTGAAACGAAATAAATAAATAAATAAATACAAACCCTGGAATACATTACAGAAGAGATATGACTTAGCTTTAAGTAGCCGCACTAACAGCCACAAGAGCATGCAAGGACATAATTATACCCTACCGTGCCATAATACCGCTTCAGATAAATGTGTAAAATGATTCTGATATACAAGTCCTGTCCAACTTAATATAACTTAATATACTGTAAATTATTAGTAGGAAGCTTCAAAATAAATACATAAATGAATGAATGAATAAATGAATGAATGAAGCCAGAAAGACAGCAATGAAGGAAGGAATGAATGAATATTGAAAAAGATGTGTCCATATGAAAACAAATGTAGGTCCTAAAATGATGGCTTGAGAATATGATCAAATTAACCTCCACAATACTTTGTATTCTAAAAATGACAATGTATATTCTAAAAATGTCAAGTTAGATAACAGTATATGAGTATATAATATCAGTATATGATCAAAATACATCCAATATTTCATTGTTGAATTATATTGTATATTGGTGTGTACTAACCCATTTCAGACCTTTATGTTCTGGACTTCAGACTAAAACCCTGCCTGGGGTGATGCTTTACCTAATACTGTTGTATGATTTAACAAATACATGTAAAACTTTACCAAATGATTCAGTACTGACAGTATTTGGTGTTGGTGTAGCTCAGCGGATAACACCACTACCCACCAAGTAGCCACCACCCCATGTGGGAGACTGGGGTTTGAATCCCAGTCTGGGTGACTATGCTAAACTATACCTATAAGAGTCCTTGGGCAAGACTCCTAACAGCACACTGGCCTACCTGTAATGTGGTTAACCTTGTAAGTCGCTCTGGATAAGAGCGTCAGCTAAATGCCAGAAATGAAAATGTATTTTAACTCATTTTAAGTCTAACTCAGAAACTGACTGTACATGACTAGCAAACACAGATTTGAGCTATAAACAGCTGCACACTAATAAATGTACTTCATTTCAGACAACATGTGCCTTAGCAGTGACAGTTCTTAATGTTACACACTAACTTTCAGATTTGAAGACACTTTACTTCACAACAATGGGATCTAACTGCTTACCACGAGGGACAGGGATGCACTCCTAACCCCTGCACTAAAATGGAGGGGTGTGGTGTAACATAATGCTCCACCAATAGACACTAAAACTCCATTGCATCCAAAGGCATTTTGGGAGTAAGATGAAAACACAGGACATAAGACATTTTCAACTTTTTTTTTTTTTATTTAAAAGTGTAACTAACAATAAATCTAAATCTTCTTCACTTTTAACAATATTGTTAAAAACTGAAGTATTATTTTCACAAGTTCAAAAAACAAATTGTTAGTTTGGGACAGTCACCTCCACATGATTTTGTATATATTCAGTTTTCCACCATCTCAAATGATGGCTTGATTTAAATAAATCATAATCTTTGTATCTACTTACTTGCTTAAAAAAAAATAACAGTGGGAATTCAGTAGTGTCAGCCAAGGATCCACAACAAGAGTGAGGAGCCAAGTGCAGATTTATTATGCCAAAACTCAAAGTCAAAACAAGGCAGGTCAAAACCAGAAAATCTATCCAAAAAAAACCAAACAAGAATGTCACCAAAACACAATCCAAAACTCAGAAACGGTAAACCAAAGCAATGAATCAAAACCAGAGAAGAAATCCATACAAAGAACCAGTTAGAACTGCAAGGCACGCCAAGACAAGACTTCACAAGAGACATTGAGTAACATGGAGTCTATAAATGCAAAATGGCTGCTGATTACAATCAGGTGCGAAAAACAAGGGTTAGAATTTAGGAGAGAGCGACCTCTGTGGGCAAGGAGGGGAAATAGCAGTAAGATGGTTTACATGAGAACAAGGCTGGTAAGCTGTTTAATACAGGTACTGAGAAGAGGGCAAAGGGTTCGGTTTCTGTATGGACTGTTAACATTGACAGTTACTACTCTCACATTGTGCCCTTCAGCAAACCACTTAGCCTCAAGCCACTCCTCCGGTGCTGAAGCACTACAACCACTACAACCACACTTTGTCTTCCTCCCTCAGGCATACACTGTAAAGGCGAATAGATACTCAGCACTTTTTCACCCAGCAAAACAGAGGTTAAAAATTCATAGGCAGGTCAGGCCCAGGGTAGGCTTCCAGGGAAAAGGCCCATCGCAAAGTGGTGCAGAAGCTACAAGACAGCATATGAGCCCACATTCGTTGGTGGAGTTCTGATGGATGACTTCATAGGTGGTTCAGAAGATGTACTTCATTTTGTAAAAATGGAAAGTAAAGATCAACTACTGTTCAACTACTGGCTAAACTGTAGAATGACATGAGAAGCATGTTTATTTTTATGTTCAGTGTTACCTCATACAACAAATTTATTAGAAAGCTGAGAAAAACTTCATATTTTCTAAAAGCAGCACTCAAGCAGTTGCATATTTGTTTGTAAGATGTATGATGGGTACTGCAGTGGAGATGAAAAAACACTTGAAAATGGTATAAAATCATAAATTCTGGGAAACCGATGAAGCGAGGCAAACAATGCTACACCACAGAATACTACGCAACATGAGAAATAACAAATTAATGTTTCAGTTTTAGGATAAAATCCACATGTAGCGTAACGTAAAGTCTACATGTCTCGTATTACTATTCTGCTATTTAATTTCAAATAATATTTTTGTAATTACCTAATCAACTCCAGCTACATACTGAACTACATTTACATCCGAGGCACTAGTTTAAGTCTGGAGAAAAAAACAGATGTGTCACGGCGCGGTCGGGGGTGTGGACCCAAGCGCAGGGCAGGAATCCGTTTGCGGCGATGTAAATGTTAAATTGCAAGCAAACGGACTTCCTGGATGTGGATGCACGTGAAACTATGTGTGAAGTGTTTTCGGGAACATGTTTTTGAATTCTGGTTCAGGCAGGGATCGAACCCCCGACCTCCCACGTGCTACCACTGCGCTATGCGGTAGTACGCGTGAGGTAAGTCAGGAGGGGTTTTGTGAAAGAGAGGGAGAAATGGCGGGGAAAAAACAAACAAAGGAGACGCCAGGACTGCGTTCTCAAACAAAAGGAGAAGTTGATAAAAACAAATAAAACAACAGAAGAGGGTTTAACAGAAAGGGGACTTGTGGATCTTTGCATGGAGAGTGACCCATGCTCTCTACTCTTTGTAGTTAATTAGTGTAAACACTTGTTGCTTTTCTCTTTTCCTTTTCTTTTCTCTTTTCTTTTGCTTAGCTTTCTCTTTTCTTTAGCTTTCTCTTTTCTTTTCTTTAGCTTTCTCTTTTCTTTTTCTCTTTTCTTTTCTTTAGCTTTCTCTTTTCTTTTCTTTAGCTTTCTCTTTTCTTTTCTTTTCTTTAGCTTTCTCTTTTCTTTTTCTCTTTTCTTTTCTTTAGCTTTCTCTTTTCTTTTCTTTAGCTTTCTCTTTTCTTTTCTTTTCTTTAGCTTTCTCTTTTCTTTTTCTCTTTTTTTGCTTCGCTTTCTCTTTTCTTTTTTGCTTTCAGGTGTACCGTACTGGCTACCCCTCTACAAAGTTGCAGCGGAGGTGTTAGTGTGGTGGGGGCTTATATGGCTGCCGCCTCAGGTGCCGCTTGTTGGCTTGATCAGCCCGGGGCATTCTGGGGTTTGGAGTTCCGAGATGTCTCCCTGTTATTAATTAAATGAATCACTTTTCTGGCTGTTATTCTTAATTTTATCTCATTTCTGCTAGTGTAGAATTTCCCTGGAGTACAAGGTCTCTGTGTCTACAAACCTGGCCACAACACTGCTACTCCTTTACCTCAGATTAGCGTTTGATTTCTCTACACAAAGCTACATTTTCTAAGGAACCTTTGGCATTGACGGCTGGATGAACACATTAAGATATGTTGTGTGAACAACCAAATTACTTTCAAAACATTTCGGACTGGAGGACACATTTACAGCTAACTAAACTCTGCCATGACTCAATGATAAATGCAGTGTTTATGAATGCTGGCGGCAGATTATTGTAAACTTAATCCTGAATTTTCCGACCTCCAGACGCTGGCAATATAAGCTTCATGCTTATTTTCCTAATGATTACTTTCAAGCCGTAATTTTCAAAACTTCTGCAAACAGAAGAAATAAGCCCCAAAAACAAACATGCCGCGTGAAGGTGATGCTGTTTCAATCGGATGCTGCCTTATTCCCAGGCTGCTCTTTCCTGCCATCACTGCCTTATTGAAATGTCACTTGTGACAGTAAAAGGGGAGTTCGTTGAGTGGCTATACGGCAATCTGCCTCATATAAAAGCATAACTGACAGTCAATAACTACCATCTGTGACTAAACGCTCCAGTTCAAGATGATAACAATCCTCCCCCTGATACTCCGAGCTGCTGAAGAGGTTAAAAACAACAAAGCTGTCATGAAGCCACTGCACAATCACAATCATCTGTGGGATGTGACATTCACTTAGTTCTACAGACCTACGCACCTGAATTCAGATCAGTACCGTACAGTGTAAGGAGGTGATGTATTAAAGCACCTGTCTAACAAATAGTTACATATATCATATCCTCCACATCCAATCACATTCCTCCACAGTGTAATCCGTTTCACTCACATGCCAGATTAAACACTACAGTCTCTTTATCGTACGTGTACACTAATACTGTTGCACTATCTTAACACTACTACCTCTACCTCAACACTACTGCCTTATACTGGTTGTAAATAATGTGTCAACTCAGGTGTGCTTCTGCTGACCTTCAGCTACGTCAGTGACCCATGTCCTAGCTCTGCTCTGCTCTGTCCTGTCTGTTGTAGTTGTCTGACTGCATTTTGGGTAAGAACGTTTATGGTGAGTGACAAGCAGACCATTTGTTGGCCACATTTATTGGTGGTGAATTATGGAGGGCAACCAGTTTGGCTTGGTGAGTGGAATATGCAAGGACACAATGACGCTGCATCTGCGTATTGAGGTTTCCTATAGACTTCTGAAAAAGAGTGTGCTTATGTGTGCAGCGTGTGTGAGCACGAAAGAGTGACAAAGAGACGAAAATAGCAAGCACATGCACGGGACAAGAACAGAGAATCGATGCATGCGTGTGTGTGTTAAACTCAGAGACAGAGCGAGAGAGAGAGAGAGAGAGAGAGAGAGAGAGAGAGAGAGAGAGAGAGAGAGAGACAGAATTTGTCTGTATGTGTATGTGTGTGTAAGATAGAGGGAGCCAAAGAAAGGACTGTATAAGAAAGAAAGAGAGAGACACACACAATGAAAGAACAGGGTCTAAAGCGAGGTGGTAAAAGTATATAAAAAGTGAGAGAAGAGAAAAATAATAAAATAAAGAGGATAGATGGGGTGATACGGAGAAGTAAAGAGAGAGACATAGGGTGAGAGATAAAGACATGACATAGGAAGAGGTAGAGTGGATGATAGTGAGGGAGGAAAGGGGCAGAAAGTTAGAAGGTAGGATACTGAAAGAAAGACAGAGAGAGAGAGAGAGAGAGAGAGAGAGAGAGAGTGGAGACAGACGGCAAGGGGAGTAAGCATAAGAGTAAGGGACATGGAAAAGAGAGAGGGAAAGAAAGTGTACAAAAGCAGAAGAGAGGGGAGAGGCATAGAGGGAGGGAGGATGAGAGATAGCAGTCAGAGGAACACAAAGAGCCTGTCGTGGTCATTCATGCTTTTCTGTGCCCAAGTGTGTCCTACTTCCCAAACGTGCAGAAACACATTCCACAAGTGCGCACTAATCCTGCAGTTTCTGCTCTGACTGGGATATCTGCGCTTCAAGCTCAGACTCATCCCCAGGTTTTCCAACACAAAAGTGCAAACAGGTCTGCTGCAAGTCAGCTTCTGTTTTGAGGGGGATCTGGACTTCTGAGTGCCTTACGTAGCCCTAACTCCTCACGTGTGTCTCTTTTTGCATGGCCTCCTGACAAAACAACACTGTTTCTGTTCTGCTCCTGTCTTGTAATATCACCTCAAGCCTGTCATCAGTTTAACATGAGAGGCTAATGAATTAGCCCTTCCCCAACGGCATATTCTGACCTCACCAGCCACGCTGAAGGTACCGCTCCTCATTAGATACATTAAGGACAGGTAGCCAAAGAACTGAACAGCAAACACAACACACAGTTCCTGTGAGAAATAACAGTCATGAGTGTGTGAAGATTCTTTTCAACAGTCGTTCCAGACCAGAGAGAAGCCTCTTTTTAATGTGGTCCTACACAAGGATAGATTTTCCACCTTAAACCCAGCACAACCCTAATGTCACTTAAGGCGGGAATGAAAGCTCTGCTTGCTTTTAAGAAAACGCATTCCTCTGTGGCATATGCATAGATAGATAGATATATAGATAGATAGATAGATACTTTATTGATCCCGAAGGAAATTTAGCTTAGCAACAAAATACTTTCTTAATTATATATATATATATATATATATTTTTTTTTTTTTTTTTTTTTTTTTTTTTAATACAGGGCTTTAAATTTTGATGGTCAAAAATAAAAGTGCCTACAGTTGTGCAGACTTGGGGGGTTTGTACAGGTTACACAGCACAATTATATTAGACCTGAGTTATGCTACGAGAGTCCAAACATGTTGACATCACTCTTGCTAATGATTGCAACATTCAAATGGTGCTTTTCCTATTTGACTGAAATTACTTTTTGTGCAATCGCTCTGTTAGTGGGGCTGGTTAAAGCAAGTGAGCAAGTAAGAACGCTGCCATCCATTTAAAACGAGGTCAAGCCACATCTGAAGTCATTATAAAACACTTGATATACACATATGACTGCACACATAAATTATTTTATGTATTATGGCACCAAGGTTTCTCCACTTCGTTAAGGTGTTGAGTTGCTTGAGGCTGTGTTACAGGAATTTCGCTCTGCTTTACATTGTACATACCACACAGTGATTCTCATGGCTTACTGCTCTAATTTCTCGAGACAGATAAAACAAGATAAAGACATAAATAACACAAAGGAGCCCAAACAAAACATGGTAAACATAATAACACTTAGTGTAGGTCATAAAATCTTCAATCTTTTTACACGTTTGACTTTTGCTTCTGGTTTGATATTTAGGATGTTAGTTATTCACTAAAGTAAACCAGAACGAAACAGCAACAGTGTGTCATTTTCTGCTTTGGTCTGAACCAAAAGAACCGAACTACAGGAATAAACGGATTCTCAATTCTCAAGCTCAGAGTACTGTTTAAGACACAGTGTTGCATTACACTGCCTCAATTAAATTTAAAAATCAATTCAAACTGACCTTGCCAACGAACCTGCAATGATAATCCACTGGCACTAATAATCAGGGCAGTCTTATTACCACTTATTACCAGACTGAAGGTTCTGTACAAGGGAGAACTTTAAGGTAGGTTGTGCGCATTATGGGAACAGAGGAAACCCACAGACAGAGAGAGAGAGAGAGAGAGAGAGAGAGAGAGAGAGAGAGAGAGAGAGAGAGACACTGAGAGAGAGAGAGAGAGAGAGAGAGAGAGAGAGAGAGAGAGAGAGAGAAAGAGAGAGACACTGAGAGAGAGAGAGAGAGAGAGAGAGAGACTGAGAGCATGGAACTGGTAGAAGCTAGCCATTGACCGTGTGGACCACCAATATTAATCAGATGAACAGTGCCTAAGATTATTAGATGCTGTGAGACAACTAAAAACATATGCAGCTTATGCAATATATACATATCATATCACCAGGTTTTTGTCAACACAGCCCTGGTGACTGATAGACGGTACTAGATGTCACACAAAGACAAATGAGCATAATTACAAACATGTAAATTTTACATGGATATGAATTTGGTTGGATGCTTAAACACCTGAAACTGAGCGGCAAGTGATAAACACAGAAATCTGTAGGCCTCCTTCTTCTATATGCAAGTATGAGGAGTAAAAAAAGTATCTGATTATGTAGACAAAAAATATATCAGGTATTTATTTAGTGGCTGGAAAAACATTGAATGTGGTCTCTCTCTCTCTCCCTCTCTCTCTCTCTCTCTCTCTCTTTACTGTATTTCTATCTGCCTATGACATTATGCTGACCATTCAGTGGCTAAGAAATATCCAAAGACACCTCTGCTGTATTTAATAACTTGAATGCTTTTATTTGCTAGTACAAAAACTACAGCACAGAGCAAAACACTGTTAACAACCACATAAAATAACTAACACATCAGTACCAGTTCAATAAGTCAAAGCAGGTACGCTGTCATAAGAACCTCTGATATGTTTGTCAAAAAGGTATATATAGTTTATTTAGACAAAACAGAAACTACTCATTTTCACTTACTTTTATATGAATGCATTACTCCCTTGCCAGTGTTTGCTTTTTTTCTATTGGCTGATTTTCATTATTATTATATTAATGGCAGTTTGGTACTTCACATGTTGTGTTGGGATTTTATTGTTTTATTTGAAACTCTTGGCACAACAAAATGAACTTCATATAAAATACTTATCTCTGTTAGAGGAAAAGCAGAGAAAGCTAATCTTTGCTAACTTGGTGATTTTGGGAAGACATACTCCTAAATAAATTGGTTAATAAATACATTTAACAATAACGACAACGTGGAGTCTAAAATGGTATTCTGGCCAGCCCAAGATGGCAGCATTTTGCACGTAGCAGTCGAAATTACTTTGCTAAGGTGGCAAAACGAAATCATAAGAAGCCAACCACCACTTTTAAACACTGTTTCTCAATGTACCCGGTCTCTCTCTGTGATTTATGAGCGAAAGTCGTCATCTAGAGTCATTTACCTGCACGCCCCCGCAGAGATAAGCGCCAATGCACAATCGGCCATTGACTGTGGGTAAATGTCATTAGCGGGAGCAGGGAGAGCTCATAGCCAGACAACGGCCATTTTTCACGGTGGGTGACATTCACAGAGAGTGGTAGGGCACTGTATATTTTCTCAGGACAGCTCCTCAACATCGTATGGCAGCCACAGGGTGGTCTGTGGACCCAACTGGGACAAATAGAGCACCACTGGCTTATCGGTTCACATGGTCTATAGAGGCGGCCTGATTGTAAACAGAGTGAATGCCATGGAGGAGGTCTGTGGGAAGTTCCTGTATGTGGGGCTATAAGCGGGGTGTATAGTGTAATACAGTATATTCACAATTCTTTTGAGCAGTACAAAAAGTGCCATGCATGCCGTGGTGGGTAAATGGAATGTGTTCTAAAGCGCCGGATGTTATTCAAATAATGGCTTGGAGGAAATGAACAGATTTAGGTTTGGTCCCTATTTTTCTTCACTGCCTCACCAGGGGGGGAAATCTGTCTGTCAGTCTGAGGAATAGGAGAGAGCCACATACTAGGAGATTCTCTTCACTCCACTTCTAAAACTTCACCTATAATTGTCCGAACTATTGATGTGATTTTATGAGTGAATGTGTGTCAGCATGCCAATGCACTCTGCCAAAATGCTAGCTCTTAGGAATACTACAAACATGCTAGGGTCCATCCAGTGCTGTCAATAGAACCTAATAACCTTTCAATTAAGAAGAAAATGATGATGTAACCTGCTTGTTACTTCCTGATGCTACTTTGCTTGTTTTCGGCTACTTGCTTAAGATTTAACATGAGAGAAATTGATTTTATCATGTTGCAATTTCTAAACCAAAAAGTCCATTATGAGTATAAGAGATATAAAACATCAGGATTGGTGTGGTGTTGATCGAAACAATCAACACAAATCACTTTTCCATGTCAGGAAAAATAATATTTAACAGACTTTTATGAATTAAGAAATAAACATAGTATAAATATTCACCCTTTGCCTTTATTACAACCTCTAGGCATACCTTCAGAGATCGGCAGGTATGTTCTTCCACACCTTTCTCCTTTCAAGTTCAGTCTTAGTTGTTGGTTGCTCTTTTCTCTCCACCTTCCTATGCTTCTCATGACCCAAGCAATCCCCAACACGTTTAATGATGTCATGGTCTGGGCCCTGGGGAAGCCAGTCTATTCTTCTGAGAACACCAGTAGCTTTATTTGCGATTCACAAATATTCATGCATTTTATTGATCATCTTTTCTGAGGAACAGCTTCTAAACACCTTCACGTTCTGAGTGAAAATCAAATGAAGGGTGGTCTCTGGTCTCTGACTAACCACTAACACCTCCCACCCCAGTTATACAGTTATGTATTCTTATAGGCTGTATCAGAAGGGCATTCTACGTCTTCTATAAAAATGTATTGTTGTTTCTATGAACCCCTGACGTATATGGGCATCTGTGCATTCACTGCTTTAAAGAGACAGAAACTTAAAAAAGTAACCAACCACATACAGGCACACTCGTTAACCTGTCATGCCCACTCACCTGGGTGTCCCAGTCTTCAGCCTGCACAGTGGTGACGATGGTTCCTTTGACCGCATTGGGTGCCACCATGCCTCTGTAAACCGTCTGGCCAAACACTGGCGAAAAGTCATTCATGTCCTTTGCCGGCAAGAGAGAGAAGAAAATCAAACTCAGATTAATAGCTCTTTCATACAACAGCAGCCTGCCAGCCAACATTTTCTTTCCTCTCTCTCTTTCTCTCTCTCTCTCTCTCTCTCTCTCTCTCTCTCTCTCTTAACTATGCTGCATTTGCAACTCTCGGCTGCCCCATGCTAGCAGGACCCCATTAGCTGGCTCATCCGCTGCACTAAACAAAAATGGCATTTATTCAATAGCAGATCATGAACAGCATTAAGGATGTGACACAGCGCTACGTGCCCAGGGACTCCTTTCCTCTTTTTTTCCTTACCCCTCTCTAAAACTTGGACAAGAGATAATTGCAGTCTTTGAGAATGTGGTGAGGAAAAAAAAAAAAAGCCGGTGGCACTAGAAAAGAGTAGACAAAGCAGAAGCAGTGGCTAAGCCAAAAGAAAAAAAGGCAGGAGGGAGGAATAGCAGAGGACATGACTTTTCACTATGAAGTTTTATTTGTGGAAGAGTCGGTGAAGGAGTCGGGGAGCAGTGTTGAGATGAATACTGATGGAGCCTTGCTGAGGAGCAGCCTCTCGCCTCCAATCCAGCACGCTTCCCCGAGTCCAAGGAGAGGCCAGTGTGGTTCAGGTATCCAAATTACACCCCGCCGTGGCCCCTCCTGCAAGAGTCGGAGTTTATTCAAGGATGTCCTTGAGATGAGCCCGGGCCCCGACTAATAAAACGTGAGTTGTTTGCTTGCGCATCGAAAATGAAGGGAAGTACTGAAGAAAGCACTTTGGAACAAAATGACTTTTTTTCCCAGACATCCCTTCTTCAGTATCCCTACATCTGCAGGTGCCATTTCACAGCAGAAATGAGAAATAAGGGGCTTCATTCTTTTTGAAAAAAAAAAAAGTACTGTATACAGAAGTATGGCACGTACTACACAGGTTATCACAGCAAGCGTATAGGAGAGTACAGGGCACAATCTAACCTCAGATAAAATGTACTGCTGATACTGTAGTTTAGTAACAGGTTCAAACAGTACATTGTTTTGTCATGTTCTCGTATTCGTATGGTTTTCTCTTCTACGATGTTTTCTGCAGCGGTGCACTAGCACTTCAGCACTAACTACTTACTAATGAAACTACCTCATTCCATAGATCTACATATTGCACAACTGCATTACATCTTGCTATTCCTTGTACATTTGCACTTTAAGAACAGTCACATCTCCATTTTATTATATTCATTTTTATATATTCTATTAAATTTTTTGATTTATATTTGTTTTATATACTTTATTTTATATTATTATTGTTTTATCTATTTATGTATTGTTATTATTATACTGTATATATTATTATAGTAGCTTCTATCTTATCTTTGTATCTGTGAACTTTCACAGCAGCGGGACTGCTCTTTCTTCACACTCACCATCAATTTGTGTGAATCACAGAATTGGCACCTACATTATTTTAATTATCAAAAATGCGCCTGTAATATAGCATTACTAAAGCATACAGCAACATGCAAGTCAAGCTTACCAGACTAGAATAAAGCCTTCACATGCAGGGGTTAGTTTTAACATGATGTTGCGTCTATGTCTCCCAATGTAAACCATAAGAACAGTTGATCCTCCAACATATACACAATTAATGTGAAACAAATAATCTGAGGGATACTTCTCAAAAGCCCTTCATTTCCGAAACCAGTGAAAATGGCGTAAGTCTATCTCTCTGTCTAGGAGACGTATTGAAATCAACAGGAGATCTCATTTAGAGTATTCCTTTCTTCTGGCTATTTTTATGAATCTATGCTGGAAAGCTTGTCATGACGCATGCAGCTGCATTGAATTAGCTGGGTTTGCCTGATGTACTAAACTTTTCAAAAGACAATAGCAATTAGCCCCCTCAGTCTGTCACAATTAAGCCCACCAAATGAGGTAAGTTCTAAAATTTGCATTCAAGCCGCTTTCCCAAACACTCAATGTTTCAAATCAGGTTTATACATATTCATTTGTAGCAGAGGTGTGTAGGTGTGCAGTCTGCAGTCCTTAGCCAGGTAAATAATGAAATGTATACAAAATACAATATAGTACAAAAACATCCACAACAAAAACGCCAACTGGCATATTTTAAATATAAATTGTAGCAAGCATATCAAAAAATGGTATAGAAAGCCACAGACGGTGTTGTTTGGCTTCGGATGGTAGTTTTCCTCATCAGGACTGTACCCTGGGGGCCCTATCACGTCTTAATCACTCTGATATTACGAAGGCTCCATGCATCAGGTAGCACATTCATCGGCGGCCCGGACTCGCAGCTTTCTCATTTTCCACAGCAGCTAATTATCAATTAGCCGCGCCATGCATAGAGGGAAAATTAATAAATAATCCCAGAAGCCATGCGCAAAGACAATTAACTGTTCTTTTGAGACTCGGAAGGGACATAATATACTCTCTGCCTCCTCGCATGGTGCTGCTTTGTGAATATGATGAGGCACAGCCTGCTCGTCCGATTGACTAGCCTTAGAGAGGGCAGTTGAGGCAATGTGAAGAAAAGGCAAGAAACACTTAAAAAATGGGAATAAAGGCAAGTGATGCAGTAAATTACTGCGGGGCATCTGGCAATTTATAGATTGCTTGCTGAAAATCGCTCCCAAATACGCTTCAGAAGTCGTCACGGACAAGCTTTTTCAAAGCTAATAATGGGGCTAATCATGTTTATGGGCGACGAGGCAAAGCGCTTTCTTCGCACTTCAAAATGATAGGAAATGAGTGAAGGTCCCACGGTTCTGAGGAGTGAGGAAATTAGCCAGAACAACCTTCGCAGAATATCAGTCCACTTCAGTCGCTTGACAAATATCACAACAGTGTTCCCTTTCAGGAGCTGCCATTAGACCAGCAGCTGCCCTTCAGTGAAGGCTAATTGGCATTCAACCTGCGTCTGGGGTTTAATCTTCGGCGCCTTTATGAATCAGGCAGTCACAGTGCTGGGGAAAAGCCGGATGGCCATTCATGCAACTGTAGAATACAGCAACAGCACTGTGCTCCGATACAGTGTATACAGTATGTCATTCGGTTAGCATTAGAGCTGGATAAAGCAACAACAATGTGAGAATGATTCACCTTTTTGATCCCCGAGAGAGTGGAGAAAAGAGAGTGAGACAAAGGCATCTTTGCATCTTTGGATCTATGGTAGGGAGTAACATTTAACTGTTTGGATGCATCTAAAAAGTAACAAAATGCAAATAAGGCTGGTTCAAGTGTAAGAGCTGGACCAGAGAGACGAACCACAAACCAGTGACAGGTTGCTGACTGTCCGAGGCTCACCAGTGCGACGTGTGAAGGACCAAATGAATATTAGACAGGCGGCTGTAATGTTCGGGCTCATCAGTGTATGATCATACCAAATTTTAAGTCGGCAACAAGCTCCAAAAACAGGTTTAGCATTGTACTACATCACCTTTTCCTTTAACAACACGGAGGATTTCAACAGTCACACCATTTCTCGCAAGTCTTCTGTTGTACATTACGTAAGTCCTGAGCTGCACAGCCATAGGCAGG
The DNA here is from genome assembly GCA_024036415.1 of Prochilodus magdalenae. Classification (NCBI taxonomy): domain Eukaryota; kingdom Metazoa; phylum Chordata; class Actinopteri; order Characiformes; family Prochilodontidae; genus Prochilodus; species Prochilodus magdalenae. Next base: position 331,751 of record JAMWET010006008.1, on the reverse strand, counting down.
GTATTGTAAGAGGTAATATCTACGACAGAAGCATGCTGGTTTTTGATATAGCTCTGGCTCATCAAAGGTTAAGGGTATTCATTAGCTTTTCGGTCTAGTATTTCTCCGCATTCCTGGAATCCTTTGATGATATGATTCACCAAAGAGGGTGAAATACCTCAAATTCCTTGTTAACTCATTGCTGAAGGTAAATTGGTTCACTGTGACTCATTAAATGTATTAAGCAGTGATGCTTTTATTTTTGTGGCGACCCTCGAATTTCAAAGATTTCAAAGTTGTTGCTCATGCAGGGGGGTACAAGCCTGCCCTCTCCTTTTATTTGCAAGCACGACTGCATACGTTTCTTAGACAGTTTAAGCTGTTATTTGAACATTTCACAACATTCTATTGTGTTACACTGCCATTGACCCAACATTTAAAACATGATGCAGGCAAACACTTTAGAATGTATGAAAATAAAAGAAGATAATTTTCATGATTACACATATTTGTCTTTATTTGTTGTTAATCAACTGCTGGTTACATTTGTATCCTATTTTTTTAAATCTAAATTATTTTTTTCATCTTCAAAGATGTGAAAACCAAATGGAATATTTGCAGTGACGAAAAACTGTAAATCAAAACACTCCATGCCTATAAATCAACCAAAAGTACCGACGTTTGAAGGTCAGTAGAGCATAAAGGGTCAGTAACCACACAAGCCACTCCTGCAAACCAGGAGGTTAATTATCAAATCCTAAAGCAGAAAAAGGTGTCTAAACTTTTGTATGCTATTGTGTCACAGTTATGGTATGGTGTCTTACCGTTATGGTGACGGTCACAGTGGCTAAACCGGGTGGCATGCTCCCACCGCTGTCCACCGCCTCCACCACAAACGTGTGTGTGGTCCCCTCAGGTGTGAGTTTCTCAAAGTCCAGTGTATACAGGGCCCTCAGCTCTCCTGTAACAGGGTTCAGTGCAAACAGCTCCCTGGCCTCCTCCGTCCTGAAACGGTATGTGATGTTGGAGTCCAGGTCCGCATCTGATGCCTTTAGATTAAGAAACCAGGAAAGTGTAAGAGTCATTTGCTAAACCAATCAGGCCGTACTTGTTCTTGTTTATGTAAATCAAAATTCAGTTCACTGAATATTATTTGTTTACATATTCATAGCAAACCAATACTAACATGCATGCTTTGATGAACACAATTGCATTTTGTAGTTTAACATTTACAAAATGAAATACATCATATATTATCTGGAAAGTTGTATCTACAAGTCATTTAGGACCGCAGAGACTGCTGAAATGATAAAGAACAGCGTTTGTAAAAGTTTGGAATCAATGTTTTCAACAATATGAAATTGGATTGCAAACAAGTGCATAAAACTAATTCAGTACCCAGTCCTGCATAATTCCTAAATAATTATAAGTTTTAAACAAAAACATTTACATTTTACATGTGTCTGGAATGATAAACTAAGCTGTTGAAGATCTAATAATGAGTAGTTTTAACAAAAATTCAACATATGTCAAACTATAATGAAATTTGTTTATATAAAACATATTTTTTTTTCTAGAAATCAACCTATTTCAAAAAGTCACAGTCAAACCGTGATACAGATGATGTAGCGATTTTGTAGCTATAAGGCTAGAACTGTATTTAGATACTTCTAGATACAAGAACACAGCAAAATGACATATCCCAATGATAACCTCATTCCTAAGTCTTCTCCTGCCATTCACTGTAAATGCACACCAACGTTCACGGCCCTCTTGACCAACATATAAAGCATGTAAAGTATATGTATTAAATAATATGGAATTAATTACACTAATGCAAATACAGCTGAGTACTTCCATGTGTGGTGTATGGCATTATACATGTGCATTATACATATTTTGTTTGTTTGTTTTTATGCAGCAGTTTTGCAAGTTTTGCAAAGAAAATGATTATGTGTTCAGTTACTGGAAACTGACAAAAGACATCCATCAAACCATTCTTGTTTTTATACGTGGTGTTCCCAATCTGTTCATGGGCAGCTTTACACAGTGAAACCTGAATTCACTAATGAGCTTCTCTCTCCAACAATATAGGGGATGTAATTAGAGAAATCAGGCGGTGCTCCAGCAGGGTTGGAATGAACACCTGCAGAGAGTCGAGTAATCCTGACATATAGAAAAAGCTTTCAAATGTCTCTTAAGCACGGCATTCCACACACATATACCTGGAATAAGTGATTCTGAAAAGGACACACAGTGTGACTGATGCAAAGCACCACTTTTTCCCATCAAACCTCCCCTTTAACCTTTTCTTGTGTCCATCTCTGTGCAGTCATACTGAAGCACTGTTACTCTGATACCCCTCATACTAGTAAACAGTTGTTTTATGAAATTCTGTAACTTCATACTAGTGCTACAGCTGCACCATGAATTTACTATGAACCAACAGAGAAAAAATGATGATGGTATTTTATGTGGAAAGATTAGAAGACACATACATAGATTTCTGCTGTAGGATTTAGGCTTGGAAGGACTTTATTTGGCCTTATCATCAGCTACCTTGATAAAGTAAATGTTCCAGTTTTTCTGGAACTGACTCCAACTCCCACGGGAATCGAAAAAATCAACTTCTCCTTCTTTATTTAATTTCCGACAACCGATGACAACAGGCTGAAAGTGGCAGCAGTTTACCTTATGTGTACAGTCTCCAGAATGTAACTGCAACATTATATAATAATGTAGTGGAAAAAATGATCAAATCTCTGCTTTTCCAGAACATTCTGTGAAAAACATTCTTTTGTTTTGGTATTTGTTCTGTGCACCATTTACTTATACATGTTTTTGCATCCTGAATAATGAAAAAAAATTATGAGATGCTGCGCTGGACATATAGAATGTGTTTCTGCAAGCAGAGTGTGGCTAAACCACATTGAGGTTCCGGGTTGCGATGTTTAGCTAGCTTGTTGGTGCAACGTGTTGTTTATGGTGTGGTGATGCCACTGCATATCATTCTGCAATCTGACATAGCCTCACAGTTCTGAGCACACAGTTTATTTAACAATGATTAGACTCCATTAATAAATAAATATACAGTTAATTGAAAATAACATTAGTAAATACAACATGCTGCATCTATCATCAGAACAAGGACTAACAGTGTCACTGATGTACTGAAGCACTGCTCTCATGAAGCAACAGATGCTTTGACTGCTTATGCTGACCCCCTGTGTATCCGTAGTCTGCAAAATGTGAGCACTTCTATGAGGTGAACATAGAACATAGCTTTGGACTGGTTAACATATCAGGAACACAGCCTCTGGTCAACATGTCAGGAACACAACCTCTGACTGGTCAACATATGAGGAACACAGCCTCGGACTGGTCAACATATCAGGAACATAGCCTCTGGTCAACATGTTAGGAATACAGCTTCTGACTGGTGAACATATCAGGAACATAGCCTCTGACTGGTCAACATGTTAGGAATACAGCTTCTGACTGGTGAACATATCAGGAACATAGCCTCTGACTGGTCAACATATCAGGAACACAGCCCCTGACTGGTCAACATATCAGGAATACAGCCTCTGACTGGTCAACATATCAGGAATACAGCCTCTGACTGGTCAACATATCAGGAACATAGCCTCTGACTGGTCAACATATCAGGAACACAGCCTCTGGTCAACATGTCAGGCACACAGCCTCTGACTGGTCAACATATCAGGAACATAGCCTCTGACTGGTCAACATATCAGGAATACAGCCTCTGACTGGTCAACATATCAGGAACATAGCCTCTGAATGGTCAACATATCAGGAATACAGCTTCTGACTGGTCAACATATCAGGAATACAGCCTCTGACTGGTCAACATATCAGGAACACAGCCTCGGACTGGTCAACATATCAGGAACACAGCCTCTGACTGGTCAACATATCAGGAACACAGCCTCTGACTGGTCAACATATCAGGAACACAGCCTCTGACTGGTCAACATATCAGGAACATAGCCTCTGACTGGTCAACATATCAGGAACATAGCCTCTGACTGGTCAACATATCAGGAACACAGCCTCTGACTGGTCAACATATCAGGAACACAGTCTCTGACTGGTCAACATATCAGGAATACAGCCTCTGACTGGTCAACATATCAGGAACACAGTCTCTGACTGGTCAACATATCAGGAATACAGCCTCTGACTGGTCAACATATCAGGAACACAGTCTCTGACTGGTCAACATATCAGGAACACAGCCTCTGACTGGTCAACATATCAGGAATACAGCCTCTGACTGGTCAACATATCAGGAACATAGCCTCTGACTGGTCAACATATCAGGAACACAGCCTCTGACTGGTCAACACGTAAAGAACATAGCCTCTGACTGGTCAACATATCAGGAATACAGCCTCTGACTGGTCAACATATCAGGAATACAGCCTCTGACTGGTCAACATATCAGGAACACAGCCTCTGACTGGTCAACATATCAGGTACACAGCCTCTGACTGGTCAACATATCAGGAACACAGTCTCTGACTGGTCAACATATCAGGAACACAGCCCCTGACTGGTGAACATATCAGGAACATAGCCTCTGACTGGTCAACATATCAGGAACACAGCCTCTGACTGGTCAACATGTAAAGAACATAGCCTCTGACTGGTCAACATATCAGGAATACAGCCTCGGACTGGTCAACATATCAGGAACATAGCCTCTGACTGGTCAACATATCAGGAACACAGCCTCTGACTGGTCAACATGTAAAGAACATAGCCTCTGACTGGTCAACATATCAGGAATACAGCCTCGGACTGGTCAACATGTAAAGAACATAGCCTCTGACTGGTCAACATATCAGGAATACAGCTTCTGACTGGTCAACATATCAGGAACACAGTCTCTGACTGGTCAACATATCAGGAACACAGTCTCTGACTGGTCAACATATCAGGAACACAGCCTCTGAATGGTCAACATATCAGGAACACAGCCTCTGACTGGTCAACATATCAGGTATACAGCCTCTGACTGGTCAACATATCAGGAATACAGCCTCTGACTGGTCAACATATCAGGAATACAGCCTCTGACTGGTCAACATATCAGGAACACAGCCTCTGACTGGTCAACATATCAGGAACACAGCCTCTGACTGGTCAACATATCAGGAACACAGCCTCTGACTGGTCAACATATCAGGAACACAGCCTCTGACTGGTCAACATATCAGGAACACAGCCTCTGAATGGTCAACATATCAGGAACACAGCCTCTGACTGGTCAACATATCAGGTATACAGCCTCTGACTGGTCAACATATCAGGAATACAGCCTCTGACTGGTCAACATATCAGGTATACAGCCTCTGACTGGTCAACATATCAGGAACACAGCCCCTGACTGGTCAACATATCAGGAACACAGCCTCTGACTGGTCAACATATCAGGAACACAGCCTCTGACTGGTCAACATATCAGGAACACAGCCTCTGACTGGTCAACATATCAGGAACACAGCCTCTGACTGGTCAACATATCAGGAACACAGCCTCTGGTCAACATGTCAGGAACACAGCCTCTGAATGGTCAACATATCAGGAACACAGCCTCTGACTGGTCAACATATCAGGTATACAGCCTCTGACTGGTCAACATATCAGGAATACAGCCTCTGACTGGTCAACATATCAGGAACACAGCTTTTGACTGGTCAACATATCAGGAACACCTCTGACTGTCCGACAAGGCAGTGGCACTTCTGACTAGTTAAAAAACTCAACCCAAGGAGGCAGTGGTCGACTAACAGTCATGCTAACAATAGCAATTTCACAAACCCCTAAAAAACAGTGCAGCTCAAAGCTGGATTACATAGCTTTTGAAAGGCATACATTAAAAGGGCAGTACACCAGCTTTCTGGGAAAAAATGAAAGTAAGTATCACTCGTGCGGTGTGCTCCAGGATTTATTCTAGTGTGTACGATGTTCTTTGATGTCGCATAAAACATTGAGGATTAAACTTGCAACTCTATTTGCACTGTCAGCCATTTGTTAACATGTCAGCCCTGCCTTTCTAACTAGGTAAGTCACAAGAAAATTCACCTTAATGCCAGAAGAAAGCCTCTATAAGGCAAGCAGTTCTAGAGACGTACTTGGAGTGTGCATGCACCGCTGAGCAAATCCCATTGAAATTAATAGCCACTAATGACTCTCTCCAGCCTTTATACAGTAATATCTCTATAGCTAAATATGAGAGAATGTGTGAGTTACAAGACCGTGCAGTTCTCTGCATCTAAAAATGTAGTAGTGAGGCAATGTAGTGCAATTAAGAACTAATGAGGAAATAAGAAAGAGAAGAAAACACTCCCAGTGATAAAATACTTCGAGCTCACAATCTCCTTATGTTGGGCTGCATTACTAGACATTTGCACTATGTGAGTATTCTACTTTTCAAAGTTAAAGCAACAGAAAATTTCTACTGAGAATTAAACGTCTATGGATTTGATGCCTTCGTGTGGTGCTATGGACTGGTGATGGTTCAAGTGGATTGCACTAACATCACAAAATATAAAAATATTTGAAAGAGGCTATTAAGATAAAGATAAATTCGTAATATTTCCTCACACTGTCAAAACTTGATGCCCATCATGGTTAACTTGGCTTATGTTCACAATGAGGGCATGCTATGCTATCACTTCACTAAAGTTAAATTGTTCTGGTCTTTGTAGAAAAATCAGAAACACTTTCTTCTACAAACACAGATTCCACACAGCACGGTAAAGTCACACTGCACTGCAAGCCACACCTCTACCCTCTACCACCACCTTTACCCACATTCACACTCAAATGCTGGCCACTTCCACAGTGGAGTTGAACAGTGACTGGAAACATTGGTAGATTGCAACAAAAATGCAGGTGCAGCATCATCCACATAAGTTGCCATGTTACAATCGGGAGGTGCTAGATACAGCCCAAATTACACCATTTAACCCTCCCAGGTCCTGGATATCAGACATCGTACATAGAAGAATAAATACCTCAGGGGCACTGCATGCTAAAGGCTCTGCCCAGAAGACTAGCATTGTTTAGTCAACAAATCAGGAACACAGTCTCTGATTGGACAACAAGTCAGAAATACAGTTGCTGACTGGTTAAGCCAAAACTGTTAAAACCTTAAAGCAGAATTATATTGACTCTCTGTCATGAATTTCAGTATTTAAAAACTGACATGCTGAACTACTGACTGAGTACTATAGTACCTGTGCACACCACTGTAATACACCATGACAATGAGGGCACAGTCTTGCTACATCTCTCAGAATTGGCTAAAAGAGTAGCGGTGTGTGTGTGAGTGTGTGTGAGAGAGAGAGAGAGAAAGAGAGAGAGAGAGAGTGCAAGAGAGTGAGACAGAGATTGAGAGTAAGAGGCCACTAATCTGTGGGAGAGATAAAACGGGCAGTAAGGCCTCCCAGGCTGTGTCATTGGAGGCCTGTCACTGATGGGATGATAGCTTTGTCAGTGCAGCGCAGGAGGAAACACACCCACACACTCCACGGGGTGATTCTAGCAATTACACACCTGCGGTAGCTCACAGAGGCTCACACAAACACATGAACAAAATGAAGATTTACAGTCCCAGATGAGAAGAAGAGTGGATGCAGGTAGTGGATTTGGATGTGGGTGCAGTAGCGCAAATAAGATAACTAGATATTAAAGACTGGAAATAACGAATGTCACAGTGGCACAGTCATGCAAGAAGTAGTTTAACAGGTCATATCCAAGGGAGTGCTGTGTGGCACTGATAAAATACCACACTGCTTTCCCAATATTTTACAGCGTCAGACAGGATTGTTCTTCAGCAGTGTTATCAATGTCAATTAAAAATAATAGTCTTCACTTGTTTACATGCTCTGAGGGGTGGAACAGAGAAGTTCTATGTTCACTGCTGTGATTATTAGTGTTATTTTTTATATTATTATTATTATTATTAACTAGACAGCAGTAGAATGTTACCCCTTGGTCAGTAAATGTTGGTCTTGATGCCTGTGTTCTTAGAGGACACACAGTTTGTATGTAATTTGTCAGCTATATATATATATATAAAATAGCTGACAAATTATATAAATTATATATTATATAAACATATATAAGCGAGTGCTACTGAATGTGACCAAACTCACTGACTGTAATGTTACTGGTGTTAGTCACTGGAATATGGAGAGCCATATTAGGTTCTGTTAATTAGAATTAAAGCAGATACTTCAGAAACTGCCTAATACCAATCCGCACTTCAGCTACCTAACAACACACAGTACGTTCATTTTGTAAATAGAGTTTTCACATAAAAAAAAAACGGCCATCTGCTCATCGTGGAAACCTATTACCACATAGCTCATCTAATAAACCATCAAGTTAAAATGTTAAACTGGCTAAATGATTCCCCTGCCTGAGGAGCTACAAGATATAAGTGATTTGAAAGAGGGCTCATAACTGGAGCACAGATGAGCTTCAGTCACAAACACAACTCAACAGACGAGTGTGTCAACCGAAGCAGCAACTACAGTGATATTTGCATTTAGAGCTGTGAGAAGGACATCAGTACACAGAGTGTGAACACTTGGCAGATGACTGATATCTATGCATTATGTCGATATGGAAGGAAATAGAAGTACGACCCATTACTGCTCTACAGAGATGTGGAACAAAGTAGGACGGAGTAAATGTGTACACTAAGAGAACAGTACAGGCCTGAACGCCGGCATGACCCGCAGGGCATAAAGGCTCACTGAATGGACTGATGAATATAAAGTTTGTGTCAGTCATAAGGTCTCATACAGAGACATCAGATATCGTCTAAACACCTATGGAAGATTTTGCACTGGCATGTTAGGACTCACCACCATTATGAAAAACATCATTCTCCAGGAGCAGGTGGCTCATAGTGAATCAGCCTTGTATTAACCAATGACAAAATTACAAGACTGCAAGACTGGATACTCTTTTTCATGAAACGTCACAAACTCACAAATGTACCGAATGAAAATTCAGAATATCACTGATTGTTATGACCTATGCATCAGAAATAATTCATCAAATGTAAGAAGAGGAATTTCAAGGCATATATGGATTTTGGATCTTATGGGCTTTGGACAATTCATGAAATGAACGCAAGCTATCTGACCTATCCATGGAAGAACAAGAACCCAGAAGCCCAAAAGGGAGAAAATGTCCTTTTGAACAATAAAATCAAGTGACAGACTGGTGCCCGGGGGACAACAGAAATGTAATTGGCATAAGAATGTTAAAAACAGTCTGAGAGATTGATTAAAACAGTATCAGAGATTAAACTGACATCAGGAAACACTGCTACTACTTTTGCTTCTCTCTAATATCTACCATCTAATCCTGGATGGATTTTTTGGCTTTAATGGTTAATATTTATGGAGAACCCTCAGGCAGCATGTCCATGGCTGGTCAAGAAGGCTTTGATCTTAGCGCTTCATAACCTTCACACCTTAAATATGTTAGTGCGTTCAATGCCTTACAAACAGACCTGAGTGATCGATCAGGACAGCCTGTCTGATATAGAGTAGAGCTCAGAAAGGCAGATCACACTGTCAAAACACTATCATTCACAACGCTGACATAGGTAGCTGCCTTCACTAAATTCCCTGAATGGATCATCAGTGATATGCTCAGATCTATGAGGTTAAAATGGAAACTGAAAAAAGCCCAAGAACCCATTACAATATCAACAATATCAGTGATCTGACTGCGGTTCACCTGGCTGCTTTTTAAAAAACAGGTTTGACCTTTTCATGTTTAACCTAAGGCTCAGGCAAAAACATGGTCCTTTCTGCCATTCACTGGTATATTCTCAATGCTGTTTTGCATTTAACCAGCATGTAAATAACATGACTTAACTAGTTCCTATAGCTTGTGTCACACCTCTGAACCTGCTCACCGCATCCATCACAGCACAAAACATGGCATGACAGCTTCAGGGTGACTGTCATTGCTTGATTTGAACCAGAAACGTGATTTAGAGTGTGCATGCATGAAAATCAAAATGTCATTGCCGTTACTGTTTAACGGCTGCTGACTGACTGCCTGGCTTAGGCAAAGCATGCATGATGATGGTCAAAGAGTGTGTTTTTAAATATACAGCCATATTTATAATATTTATAAACATACCTAATTCACAGGTCTACTTCATGCATGAACACTGTTATATTTATCACTTCAGCCCTCCAGTGTTATGACTGCTCTCTCATTGTAAATACCTATAACTCATTTAAACTGGGTTTGAGTCATAGCCAAGTACTTATAATAGAGACAATCATAACTAAAAAGTCTAATGTATACAGGAAATAATGTAGATTGCTGCACACCTCATGGCTTTCATTACAAAATATTCTAAATAAAGAGCAGCAAATGTTGTATTTGTTCTGTCATTAATTAAATACAGTGTTAAATGATTTGCAATAATGTATGAATATGCGTGTGTTAGTGTGCTTGTGGCTTACACTGAGTTGGAGGATTGCCACGCCTGCAGGGCTGTTCTCAGGCAGGATGACGCTGTAGGACGGCTGGGAGAAAACAGGACTGTTGTCATCTACATCCAGCACGCTGATGGAAAGTGTGAGGGTAGTCCTACGGGGGTTCACTGCCCCGTCCCAGGCTTCCACCAGCAGCTCGTAGTGACCCCTCTCCTCACGGTCCAGAGCCAAGGCTGTGGAAATGTTGCCGTCTGCGCTGATGCGGAACAAGTCAGCATGGGTCAGGAGCCTGTAGCGCACCTGACCATTTATGCCTAGGTCAGGATCTGTGGCCTGGAATAACAAACATATACACACACACATGCTCTCAAAAACATTTTCCAACAAAGTATCCATGGACCAAAAACTCCAAAATTTACACTTTCAAAACTCCAAAAATGACGGCACAAAAATAATAATTGGACTTTAATTGGATTTTCTCATTTAAGCACTTTCCCATATAAATGGACATCATATTTTGTAAGTCATTCAACTACCTTAACAAGACACTTTCATTATTTATGAGTGTGGCTAATTACAGCCCTAGATTGTTATATACCATAAGCTAAGTAAGCTAGCTGGGTTCTTGAGTTTCATTTGTGTCAAATTCATCAGCATTTACACAATCAGACAGGAAAAAGGAAAAAGAATCTCAAAATGCTGGCTAACATTATACTAGTTTGTTCAATAACATCTATTCAATTATGAACATTTTAGCAAAACATTTATAAGAAGCTTTAGCAGATTCTGACACAAATTAAGAGAAATAAAAACGTTGCTATAAGAAAAGCCAAAGAAAAATCATTTCAAGACACCAAGGTTTTCCACTAGCTTAATTGCTACTTTAATGAGCACATTAACATTTGTTAAAAACATGCTGATACAGATTTATTAAAATATAACACCTGTAAAAAAATGCTATAAAAACTAAAACAAAGAAAACACAGGCTAACATTTTATCAGCTTGCTCAACTTACAAGCTACTATAACTATTCAAATGTTAGCATTTTCGCACATTTCCAGTTTATTAGTACCGAAGCTACATTTATATACATATGTATAAAATATATTTATACACTAATATTGTACCTAGCCTTTAATGTGGCTGTAACGACATTGAATTTATGCCGTGTGGAAAAAGTAGCTGGATGTTCTCTTACACGATGACTGTGCAGATTTTTCTCATAATATTCCTTGACTGCTGACCCTCCTACTGCAGCCGCTATCTGTGAGGTGACTGTTAAATCACTGAGCATGCAGCATGTGGAAATATGGAGAAACTGTACTGGAAGGCGGATATGAAATAATTTCCTTCAATATTTCTGTTCAAACTGTACAAAAAAAACTATATTTATATATAAAAAAAATATTATTTATATAAAAAATAACGCATATTATTATTATCATGTAGATAACAGCCGGCTATTCCTCTATAATACTTGGTGTGACAAACAAGTGCCACCTGAAACTGTCTACCATGCTCTACATGTTTATTTCATGGAACTTTACACAGAGACACCTGCTTCATCAGCGGGATGATCAACGACAACAACAGCAAGATCACTGACCACCTGCAGGGAACCAAACAGGTAGGCTGTCAACAGTCAAACAGCACCTGTTCTCTCTCCCTCTCTCTCTCTCTCTCTCTCTCTCTCTCTCTCTCTCTCTCTCTCTCCCCCCCTCTCTCTCTCTTTCTCTCATTCTCTTCAACATCCCTCTCCAAACCACAAACAATGGATTTATCATTTGGTTATTTATGTTAAATGAATGGACTGGCTGTAGGCTGAATGGATGGCAATATGCAAATGTATTGATGGTTGTGACACCTTAACTTCCCTATGCACTTTCTACTCCAAAAAAAAGAACTGATCACAGCACAGTCTACATTTCAGTGACGGAGCCCTAGAGACACAAATATGGGAAGCGGTTTGTCCTCTTTAGATTTTTAAGCTTTTATTTTCTAGCAGGAATCTTCTGGACTTTAAATCTGTGTGAAAGTACTCTGAGCTCAAGTTCCATGGTGAGTTTCATATGTTATGCAAGCACCTGCTAACAATGTGGTTCCTAACGCAGATGACTAATTGTATTTGTATTTTTATGTATTAGTATTTCTTATGCTGTGTTCTCACAGGGAACTGGGCTGGCAGGCTTTATGTGAGTGTTTTTGAGAGGTTTGAAATTTTTGGATGAAGATGGTTTGGAAACAGGAGAAAACAAATGTTCTTAGAAACATTTGAGAGTAGAAGAGGACACAGCCTCAGACTGCAAATGACTAAGTAGTGGTGGGACGAGGGGCTGTTGAAACAGCTCTCAGACACTCAGCTAAACAAACCAACATTAGGGTTATGCTTTGCACTATATGAACATGGTATTATTTATGCATGTATGTACTATGTGGCATTAAAGTTATAACAAAGCTAATCGCTTAAGAACAGTTTCAACCAGGATACCTGATAAACAAGTATATCTCCAACTACTGCTGTTACTATATGGCAGAACTCAAAGGGCCCCAGCATTCTCGCTTCTTCTCGCTCACCTCTCTCAGTCGTCCTTGTGCATTCATACCAGCTCTGCGATTAGGATTTAATGGTATCAAACCACACCCTGGCGGCATTATCCATTTCTTATTGTTTTTAGTGCTTGTATCTGAAGGCGCCTCATTGACACCCAGGCGAAAGCGCTGTTGCGCTTCTCTGATAAGCTCTGCACTGGACTGTCAGACCGCCTGCTGCCATGAATTATACAGCAGCGCAGATAGAGAGAGCAGAAAAACACACACACCTTCCCGAAAGTTTAGACCCATGACTCTCCTTTCTTACCGAGCTGGATCTCAGAGAAAGCAGAGGATGATACGGTGAAGGTGAGGACATGAGTGTGTAATCGATAACAGAGCTTTTGTGAGAGGAGGTGCCCTCACGATGCTTCCAACGTTGACAAATCAAGGCCCTATAAAAATCACTATTAATCGCTGACACAAAAGATTGAGTCAAGTTTTATGGCAGCTGTGCAGGGGAAAAAGAGCCTGTACTGTTCAATTCAACTTCCCTCTAAGCTGGGGGTTTCTATGTAATTAAGAGATAAAAAGCTTTAGGAAATATATGTCAAAGGCATCAATGGGAGTGTAATTATAGGACTGGCAATGACGTCGTGCTTTTCAGGGCTCAGCATGGAGTCTGTATAAAAGTTTGATCTGATGAAGGAATTTGTGTCAGACCGCACTCATTACTCAAAAGTCCCAAAAAGTACTGCATTGCCACTCACTGTCTTTTGTTAAAAACATTTTTTCCTTCAATTTGATCAATATGCAATATGCAATGGCTAAGCGCTTTAGGTCCATCACGTCGTGGACAAACAGACTCAAAAACCTCAGAGCCATGAAGTGAACACAGGGAACTGAACACTGCCAAACACACACACACACTGACAAGAACTCTGATAGAACACTGTGCTCAGTAGAACTGAGCACTCCCGTATACAGTGGGGTGTGAAAGTTTGGGCAGCGTTGTTAATTTGCATTAAATTGTTTGGATAAAAAAATTCTGTTAAATATATCATATAGGGGACAAACACAGTGATATGTTTCTGTTTCTATAGATTAAACTGTACAACGTCTAGATACAGACTAAACACAGTATAAACCCCAAATACAGACCACACTGTAAGAAGTCTAGATACAGACTTAAAACTATATTAAGTCTGGGTATAGACTAAACACTGTATTAGGACTTGTTAAAGACTGTACATTAAATAAAACCTAGATAAAGACTAAACACTGTATTAAGCTTAGATACACACTAAACCCTGGATGCAGAGTAAACACTATATAAACCCTGGATGCAGAGTCAACACTATATAAACCCTGGATGCAGAGTCAACACTATATAAAGCCTAGATACAGAGTAAACACTATATAAACCCTGGATGCAGAGTAAACACTATATAAACCCTGGATGCAGAGTAAACACTATATAAACCCTGGATGCAGAGTAAACACTATATAAACCCTGGATGCAGAGTAAACACTATATAAACCCTGGATGCAGGGTAAACACTATATAAACCCTGGATGCAGAGTAAACACTATATAAACCCTGGATGCAGGGTAAACACTATATAAACCCTGGATGCAGGGTAAACACTATATAAACCCTGGATGCAGGGTAAACACTATATAAACCCTGGATGCAGGGTAAACACTATATAAACCCTGGATGCAGAGTAAACACTATATAAACCCTGGATGCAGAGTAAACACTATATAAACCCTGGATGCAGAGTAAACACTATATAAACCCTGGATGCAGAGTAAACACTATATAAACCCTGGATGCAGAGTAAACACTATATAAACCCTGGATGCAGAGTAAACACTATATAAACCCTGGATGCAGAGTAAACACTATATAAACCCTGGATGCAGGGTAAACACTATATAAACCCTGGATGCAGAGTAAACACTATATAAACCCTGGATGCAGGGTAAACACACTCTATAAACCCTGGATGCAGAGTAAACACTATATAAACCCTGGATGCAGAGTAAACACTATATAAACCCTGGATGCAGAGTAAACACTATATAAACCCTGGATGCAGAGTAAACACTATATAAACCCTGGATGCAGAGTAAACACTATATAAACCCTGGATACAGAGTAAACACTATATAAACCCTGGATGCAGAGTAAACACTATATAATCCCTGGATGCAGAGTAAACACTATATAAACCCTGGATGCAGAGTAAACACTATATAAACCCTGGATGCAGGGTAAACACTATATAAACCCTGGATGCAGAGTAAACACTATATAAACCCTGGATGCAGGGTAAACACTATATAAACCCTGGATGCAGAGTAAACACTATATAAACCCTGGATGCAGGGTAAACACTATATAAACCCTGGATGCAGGGTAAACACTATATAAACCCTGGATGCAGGGTGAAACACACTATATATAAACCCTGGATGCAGGGTAAAACACTATATAAAACCCTGGGATGCAGAGTAAACACTATATAAAAACCCTGGATGCAGGGTAAACAACTATATAAACCCTGGATGCAGAGTAAACACTATATAAACCCTGTATGCAGAGTAACCTCTACAGATACCCTGGATTCAGAGTAAACACTATATAAACCCTGGATGCAGGGTAAACACTAAACACTATATAAACCCTGGATGCAGAGTAAACACTATATAAACCCTGGATGCAGAGTAAACACTATATAAACCCTGGATGCAGAGTAAACACTATATAAACCCTGGATGCAGGGTAAACACTATATAAACCCTGGATGCAGAGTAAACACTATATAAACCCTGGATGCAGAGTAAACACTATATAAACCCTGGATGCAGAGTAAACACTATATAAACCCTGGATGCAGAGTAAACACTATATAAACCCTGGATGCAGGGTAAACACTATATAAACCCTGGATGCAGGGTAAACACTATATAAACCCTGGATGCGGAGTAAACACTATATAAACCCTGGATGCAGGGTAAACACTATATAAACCCTGGATGCAGAGTAAACACTATATAAACCCTGGATGCAGAGTAAACAGTATATTAAGCCTAGATACAGGCTAAAACTGTATAAAGCTTAGATACAGACTAAAACTATATAAAGCCCAAATACAGACAACTAATGTATAAGGCCTGGATACAGTCACAGTCCATCAGTTTTGGACTCAGTGTGATGGATGGCATTTTAAATTTAGCATGCACTCTATTTTTTTTTTTTGCGATCTCATTTACTCCTCACAGAAAGGACAAACTCCGACACTGTGGAGGATTTCCACTTTAAAAAGTATTATATTTCCACTTTTACTCACAGCTTGGAATTTCATGATGAAGGCCTGTGAAGGTCTGTGAAGTATGATTTTATGAACAAAAAAGAAAAAAAAAACGGCAACTTTTGCTCCATGCAAAAAATCATTTACAACTGGTCCACTGCATCACCAGCCCTGCTAAAATGTAATTTATCTACATTATCTACACACATTTAATACTCCTTAACATTCTTGCCAAAAGAAAGTCTTTCCTGAAGATGTTGGGGTTGATACAAACATCTGGAATGCATGTGCCACTGAGCATATCCCACTGGAATGAATAACCACTAATGACTCCTATTAGCTCCTATTATATTTCTATGATGTATATAGTTGCAGTTCCATGCAGTTTAATAAGCCTCAAATCAATCCATGATCCACTTTCAGCCCAAGTAACATGTTCAAACCGGGAAATCATGAGCTGCTTGATTGTCAGCTCAGTTTATAACCATATAATGAACTATAACACGAAAAATGTTGCTGCTTTAATGACAACAGCAAAGACGAACTTATGGTGGGAACTATGGGATGAGGCCATTATCCAATATTTTTCATTTTTATCAATGTTAATGCACTGAGATTTAAACCAGGATTAGTTCTACCTGGATTAGCATTCATGGCATGGCATTTTCATGTGGTAGCCCATGTCGATCTACACTTATGGAATATAAAAATATATAATTGAATATTGATTTAAAATACCAGTCTGTCCAATGCTGATATTTTTTGAGGAAATTACCTGATGTAACATTCCTGCTCTGTCTTTTCCTTTTTCCCTTTTCTTTAGCAATGTGTCTGTTTTTCATCTCTACCCTTAGGACCTCCTTTGTCTTCACCATTTGTTTCTCTCCTGTCTTGTTTTCTTGCCACGTGCCCTGTGTTGTCGTTCTCTGGCTCCTCCCTGTTCCGCCTTTGTGTTGTGCCCCCTGACCTGATGTCTGCTGTTTTCTCGTCCCCTCCATTATCTATCTATCTGTCTTGTTCGTTAGTATTTGTATTTGCCCGGTTGTTTAAGATAGAGAACACACTAATAGTAAGCATTCATTGCTAACACTGAATGGTTACATCATTAATGCTCTTTAGCAGTGCAAGATAAAGTCGCGCACTGTGGCTGACCTAAAGCCATGTTGCTGTCATTTAACACTGTCAACAATCGTTTAGGGCTCCTATAACTAACTAGATCAGCTTGGTAAATGCTAGTAAAGCTTCAGCCTTAGGACTGCTGAGGGGCATGAAATATATATTATCTTCTCATTTCAAATTCAACTGTTGGCTTTGAGGTAAGTTGAATATGAAATGTTGAAATATGAACTGGTTGGGTTCAGAAGTGGCACAGCCATGTAAGCCAAGTTTAGTTTCTAGGCTAAGTATAGCTAGGCAGGCAAAAGTCACTTCACAGCGTTTTGTGACTAGTTGTGTGGAGCTGAGTTTATGTTCTCTCCAGACTGTGGATGTTGCCAGGGTTGAAGGAGGGACCTGAAACTTGTACTTACACAACTATTTAAGTCCACTTACTTACACATTTGTTCATGGGTAAAATGAATGTATTTGTACATTTTCATAACCTAATGTTTTAAAACAAGTGAACAAAATAAAAATCCAGTAGTTAAGACAGATAACCATTCAACTGCGCTGTACACACGGTGTCTTGGATTGGAGTTCAAGACCTCTAATTTAAGCATTGCGAGTTTAATCTCCAACAACGCCACAACCAGTATAATTGGCCTCGACTTCAGTAGTTAGGATCCCCCACTTTACGTTTGCAAAATGCTAGCCACCAGGAGCATCTGATTTTTCACTTGATTCTTGAGGCATGACAAGCATTTGTGGGGAAATGTCTCCATCTGGACCAGTGAAGACTGTAAATTCAGTGCCTCAATTAAGATTTGAGAACACATAGCTTTCCCTTCCTTCTCTGTGCTGTTTGTTATCATGCTCTAAACTGAGCAGAAGCCAGTAATGAAAAGCATTCGTCTTTGCGGTAATCAATTCAAAGTTAATTAAACCCTTATGTAGGCGCGCTATAGATACGTCTGTGCCGTGCATCACAACAATGGCAGCACGCAGCCTGCTTTTGGGTTTGGTGTAATTACCTTGTGAGGCAAGGTCATGCAAGGTCAGAGGAACAGTGGTATCTCCTGCAATCCCCCTGATACTCAACTTGCAAAAAGAGTAAAAAAAAAAACCCCAAAAAACAGTAATAGGTTTTACTGTCTTGATTAACATGGATGCTTGGCTCAGGGCAGACAATGCCAAGTGAGGACAGTTTGCATTACAGAGGAGATAATAGATCCCATCACAATGAGGTTTTCACAGTTTCCAATTAGTGGCTTTACTGTACACAGATTTTTACCACTTGCTGACACAGAAAGCGTTCTCATCTGTCTTGCATCCAATCATAATTGAGCTAGATTTGACAGAATGCAGACAAGTACATCTTTGCACTTGCTAATAAGCTGTAAACACAAGTCTCTGCTAATATCCAGGCAAGGAACACATGGTGGATGATAATAAGCAAGCTATCCTGTTGAAGAGGGGAAATTCCAGGCAAAACAAAATGTACTTTGTATAATAAAGCTCAAGTCATATGAACACTGAGCACCCTATCACACAGAGCACTCTCCAATTCATCTAATCATGCTCTACATTAGCCTTAACAGAGAATTATTATCAGGGCCCTTTTTTGCAGTCAAGTCATATAAGCTGTAGCTTAGATTTCTCCACCAGGCTGTAAATGGTTATTTATTCTGTATGGGGTCTTGTTCTAATACCATATATAATTTAACATCTTTTTCTTTCCTGTATACTTCTTTATCTGTATATATCTACTATATATACAAAGAGAAATAAATATATACCTATTTCTCTTTTTATATATCTTTACTTATTTACTGTTTTATTGTTTTTAATTTAGCATTAACTAAACCATTTCCCTCCCCCAAATGATTTATTCTTTATGTTTGCCTGCAAATCAATGTAGTATGACGTCAACTGTGTTTCCAGATATTCCAATTTTCACCTAAATACTTGTACGCTAACTTTGCTTACTGAACAACATACATTAAATGAACCATTTTCCATCTAAAGTAAATAACAAAATGTGAATAAAGTCATGTTTGCCTGCATTTAACAGAATGCGGCAGTAACACATTAATAAAGAAATTCAAGCATAACAAAAAATCATAATAAAATTATTCTCTTAAAAATAAAACTACAAAACAAATAATGTTAATATTAGACTATAAACAGACAGGACACCCCATCCACATACTTGCCAGTGCCTTTCCTGCGCTCTTAACAACACAAAATATATACAGAAAAGTAAACAAAACAGTAGCAAGATCTTACTCAACATTAAAGGTCTCATTGTAGACACACTATATATTTCTGAAAAATACTCTTTTGTACAGGGCTAAAGGTAATGCAGCTGTATCTACATTTGTTAGAACATGTCGGTTATTCACATGTATTTAATTTACAGCTACATGGAATTCCAGCCACTGTTAGTATAGACTGAGTCATGTAATAATGATAAACAAGATCCACTTTACTAATATAGCTTGTGAAGTTTTGCCATAATGTAGTAAAGGAAATCATGATCAGGTAAAAGTTGCCCTTTACAGAACATTAAGCCATACTGCAGCAGAATGTACTGTCAGCTACAATGTTAATTTAGCTGGTTCGCAATCCACACCCTTAAAGTTATCCGTGTAAAGCTAGAAAAATGCATTGCCTGAAGCAAATACAGAGTGTTTGTGCTGCTTAAGCTTGTAGCTAGCCAGTGGCTAAGTGTCACTAAAAATGAATGAGAGTCTACAGGAGGAACGATGGACAAATAAACGAGACACAGAGAAGTGCGGGTCAGTATGTTTGTAAATTAGAGTTTGGGAATCTGCCCTTAGTACATGCAGTTTGGTGACTGTCAAGGGAACAACAGGGTTAAGAAAGGGCCAACAATGCATAGGACTCTAAAGGAGAAAAGAGGAGTGACAAGAAAGACAAACAGGCGAGTGCTGGTTACACCAACATTGAATTTGTGCTCAGGGGTCTGCTCATTCGTTCTTAAATGGAAAGTCTGAAAGTTAGATAAAAAAAAAAATCCGATTTCGAGTAAACATTCTGGAGTTGAAACAGTATTGATATCTTGAAAACTGTGGGACTAATTAGTGGACAAATATCTTTTGACCAAGGATAAAAGAAGAAGAAGAGGAAGAATATAAATCAGATAACAATAGCTCTGTGCATTGCACAGTCACTAATAATAAAGCAGAATAATGCTCTGCAAATTCCTAATGAGCTAAATTAGACTGTTGCCAGTGTCCAGTAATGTTTGTCCAGCACCACAGCTGTAGCTACATGGACACATTCCATATAGACTTTGTATTAACAGCTGTGAGTCTGCACTTCCGGCTTTTCCCCATTTGTTTCAAAGTACAGCAACTAAAGAATGAGAAAAAAGTAAAAACAAAAAATGTCATTTTAAAATGTAATAAACAGTCTCCTCTTGCACTTACAAATGTGGGACTGATTGAAAGTTTCCAATCTGAACTTTCCTCATTTGTTTCGTTACGCTACGAATGGGAAATAATTCATGCTTTTGTTCTTGCTGGTGATAACAGCGCCTTCTAAAGTTAGCTTGAGTTTTCCTCCCTGTGGAAAATCCTCTCTCCCCAATGATCAGAGGTCGTCCCAGTGGCTTCTGTGCTGCAGCAGGTGTGATACGGGCGGTAATGTGGAGTCTGCTGTGGCGATGATAGCAGAACCACAGGCTTTCCAACCTTTCACTGCTGTATCCTGCTCCAGGAGGGGGAAGAGGGAGGGGTGAGAGGGGTTCACCTCTGGACCATGTCCAACCTGCCTCAGCGGCAAGACGTGTCCGGGGCTCCAAATGAGCACCAAGACAAGTGTGAAACAGGGAATCTGGCTTGTCACTCTGCACCACCCCAACCCCTACAGGTTGGCTCACAGGTTTGTTTTTATACAATGTTACGATGTGGGGTTTTCTGACAAAGTCAGGACATTCCGCTTCTGAAAATGTATGTATGTATAGAAATGTATAGACTCTTATTGGATAGGCAAAGGAACAACAAACTTTTTGTTCTCACCAGGTTTCCTTTCAGGCCCAATGTCATTTGCCCAAAGTTAAAACAGAGCTAAATCAACAAACAGGCATATCTCAACCCCCTCATCCCAGCAGATGTCTGCCCGCGTTATGCTGTGATTACTCTCCTGACAAAGCGAAGCTCTATTAATCTAGACCGCTAATTACAACTCCTTGTAGCTTAACAAAGCCGCTCATTACGGGACGTCCCCGAAGGTGACAAATTATTTAAATTACATTTATTTAATTGGAAAATCATAAACAGCATAGCGGGCAGGAAGCTGGGGCGTGACAAGAGGCCAAGAAGAGGCCGGAGGGAGACCAAAGCTACTGGCACTGTGCCAGCCACCTGCCCAGCGGGTAGTGATTAGTATCGGCCTGGTGGGATCGTCATTGAGGCTCAGAGCTTCGGGGCATCTGCAGGGCTGGGGTGGGGGCATACGCTTAATCAGGTTGGCCTGTTGGCAAAAGAAAAAAATTCCGGCGCACAAGGAGTCACTGACGTAATTGGCTGGAGACATGCCACTGTGGTATATGATGGTAAAATGATGGCAAATTAGGTTTCCTGACTATTGATAAGAGAGATAAGGCGGGGGAGATAAAATATTGGGCAGAGACCCTATAGTCTTCAATTGCCTAACTACAAAATGGACCTACAGTTGAATACACAAGTGTGAGCACCCTGGCCAAATGATTTTGTGTTGGTTTTCTAAGTGAGCATACTATTTTTTCACTGTAAATAAATCAAAACTGTGCACATTTTAAGTAAAACTTACTTTGTTCATCCTATGTTCACTTCCCATTTCAAATGATTAATTAACCAATTAATAAAATTTTTTATAAATTGATCATGGTGTTGGATCATGGAGCCAAAGTGCTTTGGACATTTATGTATAAAGTTTATGGGATTGGTATAACAAAGAAAACACAGAAAAGACCTTTCTTAGTTTTTAGACTTTTGTAACAACCTTTTGTGTACTGTCACTTCAACTCCGGAGGTCCACGCGCTTAGGCTTGGTGTTGGTTCTGTTCAGGAGCAGGCGCCTCGGAGCTATACAGTTTTCTTACCGTGTTGCTGTTTATATCAGGAATAGCTTTAGTTTTACTCTTGTTTAAATGGACTGGGTTTACCTGAATGGTGCGGAATAAATCGTTTTCCCTTTTTAAACGGAGTCCTGTGGAAGTTTTCTCGAGTCAAGGAGTGGTTTTGTGCCACACAACTGTAATAGTATGTGAAGTTGATCAAATTCTCTGAGTTGCATGTTTCTAATGAAGGCTTGGCTCACAATCTATGTTCCAGTTGGGGGTGTCCTCTAGTAATGTCCTAATGCAGCTGCTTAGTCATGGAAGCCCATTTTATAAAGCTCTTGATGAACAGTTTTAGTGAACATGCTTTCAGAGGCAGATGTAACCCTGTAGTAGATGATTCCACAGTAATAGCACTTACAGTTGATTGAGGCAAATCTAGCCGGCAGAAGTTTTGGTTGGAGTGATCAGATTTAAATCTAATTTTAAAATTAAAGTTTTAGGATTTTTAGGTACATTTACACTTGCATTTTTACATGCATAGTCCCTCTCTTATTGCTCCTTCCTTTAATGTTCTTAGTACATCTACAGTATAACAACATAAATATCAAGATGGGCGGAACTGTCAGATTGGCGTGCTGCTAAAAGAACAACACAACAAAAACTAACAAGGTGGCCGGCGGGATAAACAATCCAACAAGAAAGTGCACACTTCCCTTTCTCTTTGGCCTATCCAAAACCAAGAGGGAAAAAAGGCATTCCAATATTCGGACTGATGGTAGCAGATCTCATTGTGTAAGACAGTGCTGTGAAGCAAAGTTCAGTGGCAGGGCAAACAGAATAAGATATAGCGGTGGAGAAGTGAGAAGAGTATATAGACACAGACTTACCTTCACTTGACCCACAAAAGCGTTGGCCTGCTCCTCCTCGACTGTGAGATTCTGGGGCAGTAGGAGATCAAATACCGGGTCGTTATCATTGACATCGGTCACCAGAATGTTCACTGTTGCCGTTGAGGTCTGCAAAGGAGGACGCGTGAGGTCAAAACTTAACATCTTGGCTTGACAGAACTAGGACTGCAGTTTAGTCTGAAGTAAAGTGTATGCTGGATCAACAGAAAGTAGAGTAAAAGCAGTGAGAAGGAAAAAAACTTAAGGTTTTAGCTTTAAAGCAAATCTTAATAAACTTGTTAAATTTAACAAAGTATTTTAGAGTTATTTATGTGTGTGTGTATTGTGGAGACACATACAATCTCAGATTTCACTGTAAACCTGAATGAGTTGCTATATGTAATGTTTGGAATTCTAAATAAACTCTAAAGCTAATGCATTTTCATTTGGGGATTATTTTGCCTTAGAGCACCCTGGAGGTACCTCACCACCATGAATGCACTTAAAAATAAGTCTTATTTTAAAACCATCATAAAATAATGTTTCAACCATCAGAGAGATTATTTGGATTATTTGCTCAACATCTGCTCAGTGGATGCAGTTATTATGGGGATGTCCAGATATGTTATATTATAGATTTTCTTATTTGAAAAAGATCAAGTAAATGCACAAATTAGGAAGAGTGCCTCCAAGTTCAAACCCTTAGAAGTATTACTGTCAGTTTTCTGACTGGTAACATGGTTATATAATGGATTACATTTACACTCAGTTGACATTCTGTTTGGCAGGTTTGAGTTTGACAAGCAGAATGTTTGTGCACACTGAACTAAATGAAAAATTTAAATTAGCAATAAATACGAAATAATGAATACCTGACCAATTTTGGTTATCACTTCTGTCAACTTCAAAAGTTATCAAACAGACTTAAATGACCAATGAAACTGAGACAACCTAGGCAGCATAAAGGAACCAAAGACTAATTAACCACTGACATCTTCATTAACAAACATTACTGTACAAACTGTCATGTATTTATTTGGCAGTCAAAACAGTCACTAAGACATTAAATCATTAGATGATTTGTTTTTCAGGAAATACTTGTGCATACAGATGGAATGGTGAAAATACGACAAGTGAAAAAAACATTTACACTGATACACAGAACTACAAAAGACTCAACACTATGTGTCTCAAAGGATGTACAACAACGAACGTTTCTAAATTAACCAAAGAAGCTGCTGGTGTTATTGGAGCTAGAAACTGACCACCCCAGTGCCCAGACCACAACATCACTTAATGTGTCTGGGGCCATGAGAGGCAGAAAAGGCAGCCCACGTCTAAGACTTCTAAGCTTTTTAAAATGTGGATAAATAACTCTGTAGATTTCTTTAAAAAACTGAAAGCAGGATCCTGTCATAAAGGAAAAGGGTGAGCACAGTAAACAATTAAGGATCTGATATTATGTTTGGCTGTTTAGGCTTCTGCATAGTCGTCTTCCTTTAATCCAGATGCTGAAAAATGCACTGTACTTAATGGCCTCTTTGAAATGAAGCTAATTAAGGGCAGCCCTCTGCCTCTGACCGCACATTACAGAGACCGAAGACCCATCCAACATGTCCATATACGACTTCACTAACATAAAAAGATGAACCAAGCTCCTACCAGAGGGAATCTTATTAGTGTATAGACAGGCACTGTTTTGGGACCTGTCCTGCTTTAGGCAACCATCCTGGCAACAGCAAAGCTAGCAGTAATTTGTTATAACCCACATTGTAGAATACCCACATTGTAGAACACAATTTTGTTTGTGTTAGAGTCAGATTCGTTGCTCATTCGGTACTGATTCGGTAGCAACATGTTCTATTTCTTTGTCGTGTCAACAACAGTGGAAAAGCCCAAAGACGTGAACCTCCGACGATGTGTCGTTGTGCATTTTTAAGTTGCTATAATGCAAATCTTTCCAGGGGGCACAACTCATCCCTGTAGCCTTCCATGTAGACTGCAGATAGAGCCCAGCAGGTTTGTATATCCTCAGAGTGTACATATGAGTGAATGATATCAGTAATGCAGATGCCTGAGCCGGTGGTGTGTGTGAATTAATGCAGCCCTCAAACTCTCGAATAAAATCGTCTCTGCCTGGCAGGGGCCCAGTGTTTGCTTTCATAAACAAAGATCCCCCTCCACTGATTAATTTACATAGATCTAGCAAAATTGATAACGTATTTGCATTCATCATCAAGCTGTGAATAGAGGTCTAATGAAAAATTTCCACAGCTGCCGGGCATATTAGCATTTTTGGAGCCCGGATCCACGGCAGAAGATGGTAGCAGCCAAATCAGCTTGCTGAGGGCAGGCCGACTGATTAACTTAAGATTTCTAACACAAAACATAGGGTTTATCTAATGATCGGTTCACCTTGGCTCACACACAGTTTACCTACACTATGATTACGCTACTGAAAATACTGAAAAGCAAGCTGCCGGGGTTAATTTGGTATAATTCTGGTTAAGCGCTCTGTGTATGCAGAGTAAAATCTTATGCTACATTCAACATGCAATGAAGCTTAACTTGAACTAACGCAGGCACGAAATTGCATTTACCTGTACAGTGCATACGCTCGTCTACTTCAGCCCAGAGAACATCGGGTTCCAAATGAACATAAATGGCCTAAATGGTGCTGGGTCCACTTATGCGCCATTAGAACATGCAGAGCTTTTATCTTAACGTTGCTGCCCACTTACACAAGCCGCGTGCTGGCCGGCTCCTATCTCTCTTTTTTGTCACCCAGCAAAAATACATTTTTAGAACATAAACAGCACCGCTAATTGTAGCTGGCAGTGATTACATAAGGAAAAGGCCAGCCCAGAGGAGAAGTGAACATTTACAGAGAACCATGGATAAGTTTTATGAAGCTAGGTGCGCGTTCCTCATTCGGGCAGGACTCATTACTCGTTCAAATTATGATGATCATGATGTGCGGTTTTGTTGGGAACATTCACAGAACATCTCATCCATTCCAGGGAATTTCTTACAGGCCAATTAGGCTATCTATCTATCTATCGCTGAGCAGTCTTTGACCAAGTGAAATGTTTCATTAGATTCATGGCTCTTATTAGACTTGATTGCTGATATTATGCTATGGGCCATGAATGTGAAACTGTCTTTGGTTCAGGAAGAACTTAAAGCTAATACTGATTACTCATCAAAACATGACCTTCTCCAGTGCACATCTTCCATGCCTTTTCATAATCATGATCATAATTTATGATCTAGGCTCTAAAAAAGCTGGGTTACTTCTTCTCTCCAGATGCTTGATTGAGGCTATCTGGGGACATTTTCTTGGCTTATTTCCACAGTGCTCAGTGTCATCTGTTGCCCAGTTACTGTGTGAGGCGCTAGTTTAATCTGTTTAATATTTGCCCGCCAACTTTTTTTCTGCCAAAAAGACAGCAAACTTTGATATGCAGACATAAAGGTTTGGTAATCATTTTTTGCACCTACCTATGACTTCATAAGCAACGTTGGTTTCTAATTTGCCTCATTAGCATCAGCTTGTGGTTGCTGTAGCTCAGCGGATAACACCACTACCCACCGAATAGCAACCACCACACGTGGGAGACTGGGGTTCGAATCCCGGGCTGACTGACTAGGCTGTGCTACACCAATAAGAGTCCTTGGGCAAGACTCTTAACACTTCATTGGCCTACCTGTAATATGATTAACCTTGCAAGTCGCTCTGGATAAGAGCGTCAGCTAAATACCATAAATGTAATGTAAAGCTTAGCTAGCAGTGTTGTCATGCTACATTCGTATAAGATTTTACCCAATGAGTGTTAAGCTGTTGTTATGAAATAAAGATGTAAGACACAAGAGCTGATAGTTTGTTAATAGCACTTGTTTGAGTGTAGAACACGTAATGCAATTCTGGCAAAACAGCTACAGCATCCTGGAGATAGAGCGTCATGCTGTGATCCTGGAGGGCAACAACACTGC
This sequence comes from Prochilodus magdalenae, assembly GCA_024036415.1. NCBI lineage: Eukaryota > Metazoa > Chordata > Actinopteri > Characiformes > Prochilodontidae > Prochilodus > Prochilodus magdalenae. The sequence continues at coordinate 304,365 of JAMWET010006008.1, read as the reverse complement.
TGGAGTTTAATTTTTACCGTTCTAACAACTGCGGCTCAACGAATAAAACCGATCATTATCTGAGGTGCCGTCCTGGGTTGAATTCTGACACCTGTGGCGCTGAAGGGATTTGTCATGCACTGACTTCAGCTGCACCTTGGATACATTTTGATGAGCCGCAGGAAGCCTAAAAGAGCTTCAGGATAGTCTACTGCATGTTTTCATTACAAGTATACTGCTTAGGCAGACCAAAACATCATACTGAGATTAAAGGCCTTGGCCATTAGACCTGGAGTCAAACTGCTTGCCAAACTGACTGCCTATCCACCCACCACAGCCTTCCTTCTCCAAGGCTTCAGCCCTTGTTTGATCGCTCTTATCGCATCTCCCTACAAGCTCTTCCCCAACAAACTAGTTCTCATCACTGTCGATAAACTACAGGCCCCCCAGGGGTGTGATGTCTTCCCAAGTTAAGTGGCAAGGGCACTGGTAAAACATTGTAAATCTGCTAATGTTCTTTCACTGACACATAGTTTCTTGATAACGGTTTAAATGGAGGCACATTTGACAGATTGTACTTGTAAATTCTTCATGAGGTGGCGATAAAGCCTGCTGAGTTTGCATTATGCCTGTGGAAGGCTTAGTGCGAGGCAGGTTTGAAGCTGTCCTCTTAAGCCGCGAGGCAAACATGCTACTGTACAATGGTTTGTCAACAATGTTTTACAAAGCAAAAGTTGCAGAGTTTTCCTTTGCAAATGCTGCGAAATGCGGTAAACAGCCAAGGAATACCTCAAAATGGGCGGAATTCTGTCCTGAGCATTTGCATAAAACTCCTCTGAGTAGTAACAGCCAGGGCTTTGGAAATTCAGATGAACTTGACAGTTTGGCTTCAAGCTCTGCGGTGGTTGTCCCCATGGACCTGGGCTTTTGGATTACATAGTGTGCAATCATTCCGCCTCTCTTAGGGCAGCAGAGCTGACAGTAGCACGCTGGTCACCTCCTCCTGGAGTGGAGGTCAAGTAGCTGAGGTTTGCCCAGGAGCTTTAGGGACGTGCTCAATGCACATCCTTCTACTACTGCACACTCAGGGAAGTTCTTTTTGTTAAATTGGCTAATGACCAAGTGCTCTAGGAAAGGTCACTGAATTTCAAAGACCTTTCTGAATTGTGTTTCTCCTACCTTTGGCTTGTCTAAACTTTAATCAATGTTCTCATCTGTAAGCCAAGGCAACAAGGTCAGAGAGGGGAAAAAGAGTTGCAGGTGCTCTTAAAGAGAGGGAAAGAAAGAGGAGAGGAATGAAATTTCCTATACCTTTTTGTGTCATCTTTCACAGGGAGACCCTACATCAGCTTGTCTCTATAAAGGAGTGAAGGGGAGACCAAGTTCGGACACGTCTACCAATTAAGGTGGACTCTGATTAAATCATTGCGGCTGTTCACTCAGCACCACATAACGGGAGAACGGAATTTGTATTCATTTCTCATAAAGGTCAGAATGGTGCAATAGCAAAGCAACACTAAAAGGTGCCAACGCCCGTCTTCCAAGCCTCTGATGTGACAAATCTGCTGTCAGGCATCTGCCTTGACAAGCTGGAGGTGAGAGGAGAGGGTTTTTCAGATTTAAGATCTCGCATAACAAGGCTTTCCTCCCCATCCCCCCGCCAAGGGAAGTATCATCAAGGCAGCGGGCAAGACAATTAGGCGAATGCCCTTGGAAGCTAACACTAAACCCGTAGTGTAATGATTCCTTTATTCCATGCTGCTGTGGGAGACATAAACTAGTTCGTCCATGGCTGAGAATGGCTTGCTGGGGATGGCAGCTCAGTGAAGGACTGAAACGAGGGAATGGGCTCCATAATTAAAAAAAAGCCTGCTCTGCTCATTTATCTCCATCATCACAGCGTAATCACTCCACGGTGAGATACACCTCGTTCCACCGCTATTCAGATCAATCACAGTGGGCCCTTGGAGATAGTCACTTAAAAAATGCACAGCAGGGACCTCAGACTGAGAAAAGGAGTAAAGCATAGGAGTCTGCAGAATTCAAATGATGCACACAGCAATGGCTGTGTAAGGGCAAACCCGTACAATAGAACCCATACAGTTTGGTAGGACTTCACTTCAGTGCACACAACACTACAAGATATGTATGGCTGTGCATAGGTTTGAAGACCACAGCTCTCATTACCAGCTCTCATTAACACGTCACCTACAAGCAACGAATGGCCAAAGAAAAGTAAAGCTGATGTTCTGAAATGGCCAAGTCAAAGTCCTGAACTTAATCCAATGGCAATGTTGTGAAAAGACCTGAAGCATGCACTCCATCGGAGGAAACTCGCAAACATGACAGGGCTGACGATGGTTTGAATGAATGGGCCTAAACCAACATACAGGAGTGATCCAGAGTTACTGGAAACATTTGGTTGTTGTTACTGCCAGATACAGAAGATTCACATGCCTCTGCCTCTTGTGCATAATATATGATCTGTAGCCAAAGACCAGTTTAAGGATGTAGAAAGATTGCGTTTTCTACTTTTTTACTAACAGCTTGAAACTAGTGGTATGATACTTCTACAAAACTAGACTAGGGTCCATTCAGCTCGGCATGCTGGGCTTCACTTGGACTCGAGTAAGTGACTTCTTTGTAGACAGAGGATTAGCTTTGAGAAAGAGCAACTGTCTTCCACAGTGTTTGATTTACCACAAACTGTGATCGACTGAGTGAGAGAGTGACCGACTTGATGTGTCAGGCCTTACCCCGTCCAGTTTTCCATCAGACGCAGTGACGGTCAGCGTGTAGCGGTCCGTGCTCTCTCTGTCCAGCATCTTTGCCAGCAGCAAAAGGCCGGACCTGCAAAGCACAAACACAACAACACCATGGAAGTACAGAATGGAGAAGAGTTGTACACCGTGAAGTTGAACTTTCAACAGTAAACTAGCCTCCTGCTTGGTTGTTTGGTATGTTAATCAATCCTGTGCAAGATTTTTGTAAAGAATTCATCTCAGGGAAAAAGTGGCAAAGGTGCAAAAGTAGAAAAGCACAGCCCAAATAGGGACACAATGGGTCATTTTCAGCTGAGATTACCCCATCAAATGAGGGACTGATGGACTCATTTGTTCCTCAGTAAAATGCCTAGGCAACACATTAGTCTTTCACAGAATTCTTGGCCAGCCCTGCATGTCATTAGGAACAGCGAAATCAGACTATGGCTGAGGGAAATTGGAAATATAATAATTCTTGTGCCATAGCTAGAAGCTTCTGTAAAATATATTTAGACTCATTCCGAGAAGATGGACAACGGGATGGACGAAAGCTTACAGATCACTTTGGCAATACGGCACTCCTGGACATGGAGCTGCAGCACTTACAATGCAATGCTGGGGGTCTGATTAGGGTCTGACCTTTGAAACAGGGTTATCATCAGGGTTCTAAAACTATAGGTTAAAGGTCAAATACCTGTAGGCAATAATCGGTTAGGAGAACTGACCAACAACTCTTTGTACATTTGACAAGAGCTGATACTCAGTTGTGATCACCTTGAAATAAACAACTCAACCCCTCAGCTGTCCCCTGGTTCTCCCTTCGTGGCAAAAAATAAAGAATCAACTTCAGCTCTGCTTTTATGCTCCATCCTGTCGCTCGCTTACAATATTCCCCGCCCCAGCTTTTCAATTAGCGTAAAGACGCTTGCAAACCAACACAAAAAACATCCTGAAGACAAAGGCTTGGAGCTCTACGAGGCACATGCACTGACAGGCGTGTATTGTTTACATGAAACAAACAAACGCAAGGTGGCATCTTCAAGGCTTCAGAGAACATCGTGTGTATGTATTTTCTATTCATATTCATTATCTGTCATACATACACACATGGATCCTCTCCCTCATTATGTGACCTTAATGATCACCGGCAAAGATAAAAGTATGGCATCGTCTAAGCAGCAGCTGGAAACATAAACTGCGTGGAATTAAGCTGAACAAGGAAATGTCATTTACTCCTGTGTTTTTGAAGCCCTGAGCGATTAATAGGCTATTGGGGAGGAAGAGAGAGCAGTTATCATCTGAGAATCACTCCAAAGCCAAAGCGAGGCAGAGGTTATCCAACTAATTTGATTTTCCGAGTCGCTGAGGAGGAGGACGAGTGGGCGGCGAGCTTGGAGTGTCTCTGAGCCACCTGATGAGTGCTCCTGTGAGCATGGGGATTGCCATGATGCCAGCTACGTGGGCTCTGTGTACTTAAAATTGACAGCCCTGCAAAAAACCTCATTTGTGCAATTTTCTTATTGTAGATAATCAGCCAAGACATGTCTGTCGTCTGCTTCTGCAGAGTGGAGGTTAATACAGGTCACAGGAAATAAAAAGTTTAGACTTACAATGAGATGCTAAATGTGATAGGAAATGTTAAAATGATCAATAATGACTTTATCATGTTGCAGCTTGTGAAGGACTGTTTTGAAAATGGTTGCTACAGATGAGATCCATTAATGAATAAGAGGAAGACCACTGTGGAAGCTGACTAGTGAGTTATGCGGTTGAGATTTTCTCTGGTGATTTTAACACTGAAATATAAGTCTTTATCTAGAAAACCCGTGCTTCATCTTTCCCTGAGTATGGGTTGACAGCTGTATAAGTATCTATTGATGTATTTGGGAAAAGAATAAAACATACAATACGGTTTATGCAAAATATATGGTACATATTATGTTGTATGTTTTATTTTAACAACATGTTAAAATCAGAAATGATCAAATGCACTAAAATAAGAAGAAAAAATTAAGTGTGTTCCCTGTAGCAAATGTGCTACCTTATTATCACTTACAAAAATAACATGACATATATTTAAATTTAAACTTGTCGAATGCCACTTCATTAGGTACACCTCCTTGTATCTACAGTGGGGGGCGAAAGTTTGGGCAGCGTTGTTAATTTTCCTGATTTACCTTTATAAAGCATTGATTGTTTGGATAAAAAATTCTGTTAAATATATCATATAGGGGACAAACACAGTGATATTTGAGAAGTGAAATGAAGTTTATATGATTTACAGAAAGTGTGCAATAATTGGTTAAACAAAAGTAGGCAGGTGCATAAATTTGGGCACTGTTGTCATTTTATTGATTTCAAAACCTTTAGAACTAATTATTGGAACTCAGATTTGGTTTGGTAAGTTCAGTGACTCTTGACCTCCATACACAGGTGATTCCAATTATGAGAAAGGGTATTTAAGGGGGGCAATTGTAAGTTTTTCTCCTCTTTGCATCTTCTCTGAAGATTCGCAGCATGGGAGTCTCAAAACAACTTTCAAATGACCTGAAAACAAAGATTGTTCACCGTCATGGTTTAGGGGAAGGATACAGAAAGCTATCTCAGAGATTTCAGCTTTCAGTCTCCACTGTGAGAAACATTGAGAGAAAATGGAAGACCACAGGCACAGTTCAAGTCAAGGCTCGAAGTGGCAGACCAAGAAAAATCTCGAATAAACAAAAGCGAAGGATGTTGAGAACAGTCAGAGTCAACCCACAGACCAGCACCAAAGACCTACAACATGATCTTGCTGCTGATGGAGTCACTGTGCATCGTTCAACTATTCGGCACACTTTACACAAGGAGATGCTGTATGGGAGAGTGATGCAGAGGAAGCCTTTTCTCTGCCCACATCACAAACAGAGGTATGCTAAAGCACATTTGGACAAGGTGCTGTGGACTGATGAAACTAAAATTTAGATAGAGTATACAGTTATCTGGGCATAACAAGGGCCGTTATGCATGGAGGAAAAAGAACACAGCACTTCAAGAAAAACACCTGCAACCTCCAGTAAAATTTGGTGGTGGTTCCATCATGCTGTGGGGCTGTGTGGCCAGTACAGGGACTGGGAATCTTGTTAAAGTTGAGGGACGCATGGATTCCAATCAATATCAGCAGATTCTGGAGACCAATATCCAGGCATCAGTGACAAAGCTGAAGCTGCGCCGGGGCTGGATCTTCCAACAAGACAACGACCCTAAACACTGCTCAAAATCTCTTAATGCATTCATGCAGAGGAACAAGTACAACGTTCTGGAATGGCCATCTCAGTCCCCAGACATGAATATTATTGAAAATCTGTGGTGTCACTTAAAGAGAGCTGTCCATGCTCGGAAACCATCAAACCTGAATGAACTAGAGACGTTTTGTAAAGAAGAATGGTCTAAAATACCTTCAGCCACAATCCAGACTCTCATTAGAAGCTATAGGAAGCGTTTAGAGGCTGTTATTTCTGCCAAAGGAGGATCTACTAAATAGTGAGTTAAGGGTTTTTTTTGGTGCCCAAATTTATGCACCTGCCTACTTTTGTTTAACCAATTACTGCACACTTTCTGTAAATCATATAAACTTCATTTCACTTCTCAAATATCACAGTGTTTGTCCCCTATATGATATATTTAACGAAATTTTTTTCTCCAAACAATCAATGCTTTATTAAGGTAAATCAGGAAAATTAACAACGCTGCCCAAACTTTCACACCCCACTGTACATGATAAGTGTGGCTGATAAAATGAAAGCAGACACAGGGAGGTGTTAATGATAAGAGTGCTCCTGATAAAGTACTGGTTTTGGTTTGGTTTTTTCACTGTTTTATATATGTTGTTGTCATGTCCACATGAAATCCATGACTCGTTTGTAAAGTGCTTTTGGGTAGGCACTATATTATGCAAAACCATTTTCACCACTTAATATTTGACTTACTATATCATAATTACGACTTTAATGGTTTTCGGCTAAAATTCATAAAGAAAGTAAAAAGTTCATGCTACAGTGATATTATATCATGAAAGTAGAGCATTTAATTGCAAATATGCAATGGTGATTTTCTCATCTCAAACGATTTGTTGGAACAAAAGCCACCAACAGTGGACCACAACAAAAAATGCCAATGTCTCAATAACTTGTCATGCACCCGTAAGCATCAATAATAGCTTGACAACAAAGTCTCATGCTGTTCCCTTATTGTCCGCTGAGGCATGGCATCCCACTCTTCTTGAAGAGTTACGAGCCTCTAAACGATGACTCTGATCGTTGATCGCTGATCCCGTAAGTTTTCTATGGGATTCAGGTCTGGAGAGAGTGCAGGCCACTCCATCAGAGGTACCCCAGTCTCCAGCAGCCATTCACTAATGATGCAACTTCGATGAGGTTTTGTCAGCCATGAAGATGAAATTAGGCCCATGTTGTTCATGCTCTGCACAATGACTGGATTAATGTAATCACTAGAGTTGTCACTGGACCATTCACAAAGTGTAGGGCAGTTCTGTATTGACTAGATACACATGCCCACCATGTAACACCAACACCACCATAACGCTGTCCTTGATGTCTCCAACATCACTAGCAGCCATCATCTCTGCTCAGTGTTAACCAACTTTCTTCAGTGAACAGCACCAAGGCCCACTGGTCCCTCGTCCACCGTACATGCTCCCTGGCCCTGGTGTGGTCAGGTACCCTTGCAGGTAGTCTAGCACGCAGACCACACTGTAAACGGTTACGAATGGTCCGAAGTAACACTCGGGTGCCTTTTACCTCCCTTATAATCCGCTTCCGCAGGGCACTGTTCACAATGAAGTGGTCATCAGTGTGGGGGGTGACCAAAGGACGTCCACTTCTATGCCTTTCTGTATTTCTTCCAGTCTCTCTGTATCTCTGTAGCATCTCTGTTGCTGATGACACTCTGACATTCTAAGCTTAGTGGCCACTTCGGTCTGAGAACATTCAGTTTGAAGCCTCCCAATGGCGAGGTACTGTTGATCAATTGTTAGGTGTCGTCTGGGTCTCATGATGTCAAAATGGGATTGGCATGATGAGGAGAACTGCTTAAATACCAATTCTAATAGGACCAGGAAATGTGTTGGTCGATTCATGTATCAAACACCTGTTGCTATTTTTCTGTTAAGCTCCTTGTTAGAGAAACTTTACAAACAAGTACTGAAACACTGAACAGTTGGACATGTTCATTTAAAAGTTTAGAGAAGGTCACATTATGTTTACCTGTAAGGTTTGTTTGTGAATAATGTACTTTCTCACTTTTATCAGTTACTAAGTGGCTGGAATGGCTTTCATACAATTTTAAAGTAAAAAGCGATATAAAACAAACAAACAAACAAAAAATAATACTAATAAATGTGAGGTATAGATACAGAGGTACAAACAAACTGCAGATTGTTGGTTTAAACTCATAGGCCCAACTCCAAATAATTCCAGTGTGAACCTAAATAAGCAAACAGACACCAAATATGACTTGGCTGATTAGCTTAATCTGAGCTAATGTGAAATTTGCATACATTTCATTCATGCACCGTAATCTACCGCTTCAAAACATGAGGAACCGGCACAGGCTTCACAAAAAAAAAGCATTTGTAGGTTTTCATTCCATCACTGTCTTTGCGCTGCTTCCTTTTTGAGAATGTTTGGCAATGCATGCATCAGTCTTTGTTGAGTCGACACCCGCTGTCTACGGCTAAGTACACATTTACAGACTCGCCTCCAGGCACCTTTTGCTGAATGCGTGGATCTGCAGAGCTATTGCATAAGCCCTTTTTCTGACTGGCAGCCAGGATATAGATTAGCATGGCACCGTAACGGAGGGGACGTAGAAGGAGGGGCTGCTGTCTCTGACGGGCGACAGAGGCAGACGCTCGTCTTCTTGTTATAGACGCTACAACAGAACGCACATGACTGTTAATATTTTATAATGTTTGCAATATCTTGCCTTTGATACTGAGCAGCCAGCGAGCATGATCAAAAGCTTGAAGGAGGGAGGTGACTGCAGCGTCTTATGGTGCCATGACAGCCTTTGAGTGGCTTTTACAAAAGAAATAATGGACAGCCAAAGAGCCTTTTATATTAAAATAATCCTCTGGCTCAATGCTCTTTACATTATATGTATATATATATATACTTCTATTTCAGAAGATATAGATCTTCTAAAAGTATTAATTTCTCTTCAACAACATCAAATGCAATTGCTGAAAAGTCGCTGTGGAAATGAAAAGAAATATATTTAAGACTGCTTTTAGAAATGTAATAACATGGTGCTGCTCAATATGAATGTATTATGGGTGACATAGCTCAGTTTACACTGAGTGGGTTTGGACAGTGGCTCTGAACTTTCTAACCCCTGTGTATTGAAACCTTGTGCCTTGTTTCCACAACCATGAGACATTTTGCGCTAAAGGTTAGTGGGGATGTTGACTCATTAGTGTGGAAAATAGAGATTTGTATGATAGACAACAAATCTGCCTTAGCCCATGGATGTAACATGAGTTAATAAAGCTAAAACAAGTAAAAGAAAACAAGTAAAAAGAAAAACAACAAATCAGAAAATGAGCCTTAGCCACCACCGAAAACAAGGATGAAGGGCACATCAATATTTTGCCGCTCTTGCATAAAAGAATTACGCAGTGGGCCCGGATTTGGTGGATGCCCTACCTGGCACAATTCTGAGGAGAATTTCCTGTAGACTGGGATTTTTGCCACTGTTGGTAGAATTTCTATACACCTGCAAATTCAACTACTTCCTTCACACTATGGCCTTTGGGCACGCCCTAAGGTAATCGCTGTTTTTGCCAATCATTAACGTCAGCTTTATACCCACACATCAAAAGAGACGTTGAAAATGATTTTCCACACATCAAAAGAGACGTTCTCATGCAAAGCTATCAAGCAAAGTGACTTTTTTTTTTTGGTCTGGTGAGCTTAATTTTTTCTGTTTTACCATGACCAATATTACATAAAAGTCAAAGACACATACAGGTCCACTTGACGTTTTGTTTTAAAAATGGCTACATTTGCATTGTAGACTTTGCAATACCTGGTTCCATTTACAAGTCTCCAAAGCGCACTCAGAAAGACTTTGTTTATCTCATCGTTGAAAGAAAAATGGAGGATTTCTCTTTTTAGTGTAGTGGATCTAGTGCTCTCCGTCAGGTAAAAGCATGCCATTTGGCAAAACCTTTTTTCATAAAACCTTTCCAAAAGGGAGCTTACGTTTGGTTGAGTTCAAAGATGGCGAGAGGATCACCGCTCAGGACGCTGTACGTAATGGGATCTCTTTCACGGTCTGTTGCCTGCAAAAGACACACAAGTACTTTCATGTAACAGTAATTCAATTACTCCCAGAGCTGAGATTCAGCATGGCTCCAGCTCCTGTGGGAAAACCTGAGCAGCCTGGAAACCTCTGCAACATTCTTGCATTAGAAAAAACTATAATTGGTTCTCAAATGTAGCTCAAACTCAGGGTTAAGGTATAAAGGATACAAGCCTGCACTAACAAAGTAGACCCTATCACATTTGGATAGCAGACAGAGATTGGCTTCCCCATTTCTAAAAATGAAAAAGGAGGTCAGGAGTCAGGAAAGAGAGTCAACCCTCGGGTTCCTAGATTAACCCTTAGTGGTCCAAAATATTTTTGTTGTTTGCACCAACTCCAATTATATTACAGAAATTTTGATATTTCTACAACAAGAGATTTCTGATGAAAGCGGTCAACATATCCTCAAACCCACACACCCCAGTCATCCTCTGTTCCAACCCCTGCCCTCCGGAAAGAGGTACCGGAACATCCATGTCAGAACCACCAGGTTCAGGAACAGTTTTTACCCTGGAGCTGTCAAACTGGTCACAACAGAACATGACTACACCACTAAAGACTGCTACTGATTTCTAGTTCCACTACCTCACAGGACTGTTTGCACTGCACTTTAACTCAAACCTGTACACTTGAACATCCAGCTGTGTTTTTGTTTTTATTTTGTTCTTATTTATTTATATTTATTTATCTATACTGAACATCTGTACAAAGCAATTTGGCTGTTACTGAACATTAAGTTGCTATTTTCCCACCTGCACTGAACACTTTATATATCCATACAGTTTACAACCACATACTTACTGATACTGCGCTTACTTTTTGCATATGTCCTGTACACATTCTGTACTGTACTGTACTGTACTTTTTGCACACATTGTTTTTGTCTATTTGTCTTTGCGCTACACCATTTATATATATATATACATATTCTTCAACTGCATTGGAGAAATAGCCTGACTGTGTTTCGTTATACTGTACAACCCTGTATTGGCATAATGATGATAAAGTTGAATTGAATTGAATTTAAATGAAATTATTAATTGCATATTTTACTACTGTACTGTGCACAAGTTTGAGACCACTCATTCATTTTAAAACACAAAAATATAATTTAGTTATTTAGTCCAAAAAAGAGGAAATATACAGGGGTTGGACAATGAAACTAAAACACCTGGTTTTAGACCACAATCATTTATTAGTATGGTGTAGGGCCTCCTTTTGCGGCCAGTACAGCATCAGTTGGTCTTGGGAATGACATATACAAGTCCTGCACAGTGGTCAGAGGGAGTTTAAGCCATTCTTCTTGCAGGATAGTGGCCAGGTCACTACGTGATGCTGGTGGAGGTTCGTCCTTCTTGGTGGTATGCTGACATTACCCTGGATACCGTGGCTCTTGATACATCACAAAGACTTGCTGTCTTGGTCACAGATGCGCCAGCAAGACGTGCACCAACACTTTGTCCTCTTTTGAACTCTGGTATGTCACCCATAATGTTGTGTGCATTGCAGTATTTTGAGCAGAACTGTGCTCTTACCTGCTAACTGAACCTTCACACTCTGCTCTTACTGGTGCAATGTGCAATTAATGAAGATTGGCCACCAGGCTGGTCCAATTTAGCCATGAGACCTCCCACACTAAAATGACAGGTGTTTCAGTTTCATTGTCCAACCCCTGTATATTTAATTAACAATTTTTTAAGTATCAATTTTGTCAGCTTCCGTTTATCTTTATTTCCACTATGCAAGTGGAATATCTAATATGTGATCTCCTCACTAAACCTATTACCTTAATCACTTGTAGCTAAATGTTATTTTGTGTGGGAGAGGGGATTACAGTGGTCCATGACCAAATGCAAATTCTTTTACTGTTAGTGCTCAATTTTTATTTATTTGGCAAAACATGAAATAAGAATGCACCATAACTTCTACATGGGCCAAACGTTATATTATATTTTATTTATTTTCCCAAAATAATATAAGTTTAGCAAATATGAATATGTATGTATGAATGTGTATTAAAATGTATATCTATTTAGCTTGTGGTCAGCTGTTCCTGGCAGTTTTGGTCTGGAAATAGAGAAGAGAGATACTGGCATCTGTTTTATATACTGTGCATTTACATATGAAGTAAATTGTACATCTGATCAAGTCTTTAGGATTGTAAACAAGTGGCCTTGGCAACAGGAAAAGGACACTGCACAGGCTTCCTTGCCGTCTTTGCAGCTGTAAGTGCAGTAAGAAGGATTTTACGGTGTGAGGCAGGGAGCCACGGGGGAGTGTGATCATTCAGAAAGAACTGTGGGAAGCTTTCTGGAAGATGAATGCTTATGGCATTACATATCACAGCTGCAGCTTTTGACCAAAGACAGCTGATAATCGGGTACTCCCGAGACGCATGTAAAGCCATACCAACTGTTCCAGTATGGCCTACAGTGTGGGGTGAGGATATGCAGGCGGTATAATATGAAGTCTCTTCAAAGGGACGGAACAGGCCTTGTGAACAAACCTGCAGCCTATAAACTGGTACATTAGCTTTCTCCCAAAATCTCCATTAATGTTCTTTCAGTCCTTCATACTACAAGCTTACTATTCTCTCTTCTGTCCACAAAATGTTTCAGTTTCAGAACGGTACAGACATTTTATTTTAGTCACTGTGGCTTTATGATAGGTTTACATCTATCTCTGGTGAACCCTCTGTGCTTACTCTGTTTTCTCCTTATCTGGCTTGTTGACACAGATACAGCTAGCACCTGGTGGGATTTCCTGATCTGACCAGTTGGTTGTGAATGGGATTTTCTCCACCAGAGGAAGAATTATTGTGTCATTGTTATCTGTGGTCTATTGGGCCTTTCTTTGTTTCCTAGCTGTGCATTCTTTCTATTGAGGAACCTACCAAATAGTTGATTGGGCACACCTAATGTTTTGCTGTCTCTCTGAAGGGTTTGTTTTGGTTTTTTAGGCATGCTTCATCGGCAGTGACAACTTGTTGGACTAAGAGTTAATGAGAGATGGTAGCAACAAATGCAGATCAAGTTAAAGTTAAATTAAATTAAGTCTAAAATGTTTTACTTACTTACTTGTAAGTACAAAGTATCAGCTCCTATACTGTATGTTGTGGTAAACAGCTAAACTATGAATAACTTCATTGCCAGTTATTGTTGAGATATCGAAAGATACATCTGCTGTGTTCCGCTCTATACTATGTGACCTTTTTATTAAGGTTACCTTGTAAACAGGAATCTACGACTACTACTAATGGAACTGATTCACAATGCTAAAGATGATATCTGAAAGCAAAGAACATAAAGAGCTGTCAGTTATATTACTTCTAGCTTCTCGAATCATTTGCAATCTCACTATCTCACTCATATTTAGAGTCTATGAATTTTTGGCTTGTCTAAAATTCCTATAACCTATTTCCTGTTCTTTACCTCAGGTTGTCGGGCCATTATTTGACCACAGGTTGCCATGAATTTATACTGTAGATAGGTCTCCTCACTCTGTAACTATTTTGTATTGTTTGTTAGATATTTTAAATGAAGCCTAATGTTTATCTTAGCAAGAATTTAGCCAACATTTAGTCAATACTCATTCTAGATTAAAGAGGGAAACACAATGGGACAGTTGTAGGTCTGGCCCATATAATTAGAACACTCAAGGGTCCATTCGCAACACAACTCAAACAAAAATGATGTTATCATAACAGGCATACACACATAACAGAGTGACACAACAGACATAACAGTGATTGTTCACTTCACATAGCCTCAGTTATGTCACATAACCACTTCAGACGGATTTACAGCAGGTTCAAAACTTAACAGCACAAACAGCAGATTTTTAATGATGACAAAATTCCAATCTTAAGCATTTACTCCTGCATTAGAGAAGGGTCTCCTCCATACAAGAGCTGCCCTGCACCTACCAAACCAACGAAATGATCACATTTAGGAAAATTAAAATTTTAGTTTATAATATATAATATATATTATATAGTTTAGACTGCAAATTACAAAGTTTACTCAACTGCACATGAAAAAAATACATGACAGGCTGCATAGGCTTGTGTATTAAAGGACATCAGATACATGTGCTGCACCGTCAGTGTGAATTGAAATAAAGAATGAAAGCATACTCGTTCCATCAGGCAAGCTAAACAAAGTTATGAGACCTACAAAATGCTGTTTGGGTCTTCCATAAACAGCTGGATAATAATAAATAAGAAAATGCACTGAATAAAAACAGGAATGTACATGTATTTACTGGAGCTAAAAACATTTAGCGCTAAAGCTGTCTTAATATAGGCTCAGAGACACCCCTGATACATAAGCTTTGAGGCCTGTTAGACTAGCTTATACACCGGCACTCAGCACTGTGTAAAAAGCGTGCCTGATTTGCCTATTTTGAAATACAAGAGTAAATATTGTTCGTTCATCATTCCAAAAAGTCCACACATAGACACTATGCTATGAAAACAGCCTGCGCTAAATTCATGGGTTTTGTATGCACCTATTTAGCTTATGTAACTTATATTACTCTTACAAGCGCAGTCACGCAAACATCTGTTTACTTCTAAAAGATAAAGAGAGACTGGAAATGTGTAACGTGACACAACACAAATGTGGAAAATAATATAAATCAAGTGGATATGCAGGATTATTGTTCTCAAAGAGGCTCTCTTGGCTTCGGAAACTGTATGCCATGCTGTTATCTACACAAACTGCACAAAAGTATGTCAAGCATCTAAAATCAGTAGTTGCAGCTGTCTTAAACCCAAAATCTTCTTTGTGCGTTTACATAACAGTATGTCCTACAGAGACAGAAACCACATTAACAAATGGATTTGCAAATACTTAACAGCCTGACATAGGTTAAGCTCAAGTGTGTGATCATTTAGTCATGCAGTCGGCACAATGCTCATTTGTGTGCATAAGCATCCATCACTTGTTCCAAATCTTATCAGTCTTGGTTGGTCGACTGCATTCGAAGAAAAGGAGGAAACTATATTAATGCTGCATAAATGGGATTTTTTACCAAACAACCTTATTCAATTCTAGAGTGCTAGATCCCAGCAATGTGTCTGACCTGCAGGTTAAGGAGTGTGGCTCCTGTCCTCATGGCCTCACTGATTTCCAGGCTGTAGAGAAGCTGGGGAAAGCGCGGTGGACTCTGGTTGTTGGGAGGGAGAACCTCTATGTAGACAGTGGTGATGGAGCTCCTGGAACAACACCAACACATTCGATAATGACAGGTGCACCATCTCTTTCCATGTTCACCTGGGGAACTGTAAGTCTTTCGCTCTGCAGAGTGTGATACATAAAAAAATGCTACTTATGTGGAATTTCTATTAGCTAACATCTGCCACACCAATCAAATGTGACATGTATTAATGCTATAAGGCTTGTAATTATGCATGAATCAGACTCTAGAACCTGAAACAGTTGTTCAATTTGGATAAAGCTATCAACACGAAAAAACACAACTGGTAGCAAAACTTAACAGCACAGGCTTAAACAAATCAACATGATGTGACATATAAAAAAGGACACCTACTTAGGTAGGTATAATGTTTATCTGATGTATATAGATACTAGATACAATAATACTAAATATCTATATTTATTGATTGTATGTATTTATGTCAATATATCTTTCTGCATGCCAATTTGAGGTAAACAAAAACACAGAAAGCAAAATAGAGGCACAAATAAGTAATTACATAGTACATATTAACTATATAAAGAGAATGTATTTATGGAGAATGTATTTCATAGTGGTTGGTGTAGTTCAGTGGGTAACACCACTACTTAGGGTGCCACCTCTACATGTGGGAGACTGGGGTTCAAATCCCAGTCTGGGTGACTATGCTGAGCTACACCAATAAGAGTCCTTGGGCAAGACTCCTAACACTACATTGGCCTACCTGTAATCATTAACCTTGTAAGTCGCTCTGGATAAGAGCGTCAGCTAAATACCGTAAATGTAATGTTAATGGAAATAATCTAAATACATCTAAAATGTATTTTAGGGTTTTTCCTGCCATACTGTGCACTTAAGCGGTTCCACATTTCAATAGAATCAACCTAAGTGTGTTATTTAGTATTCTTTAAAGCAATGACTTTTACAGCATGCTTTAACTATGTTCAGACTGACTAGTCATCAAATAGTGGTGTAAAGTATATATTTAGTATATATTTAAGTATATATTTAAATATATTTCATGTACAGTATAACTTGTGCTCTTAGGTTAATGTCATTGAAACATAAGCTTTTAAATTAGAACATAAAAGTAGACACAAAAAATGTAATTATTATATAAAAATCAATAGTGCAGTTTGTTGCTACAGGCATTTATAAAGTTCATTTTGGTAAAGTGGGCATGGTTCATAATCACAAAAGATTTAATCCTGGGGAAAATTTAGTCTCCGCATTTAACCCATCCGTGAAGTGAAACACCACAAACACACTCACTAGTTACAACACACACTAGGGGGCAGTGAGCACACTTACCCGGAGCGGTGGGCAGCCCTATCCACGGCGCCCGGGGAGCAGTTGGGGGTTAGGTGCCTTGCTCAAGGGCACCTCAGTCGTTACTGTCAGTTCAGGGAATCGAACTGGCGACCCTCCGGTCACAAGGCTGGTTCCCTAACCTCCAGCCCACGACTGCCCCCAAAAGCACAATTACCAGTAAATTAAAAACTTACTTTTTTTTATTTCTGAAAAGTGGTAAAAGATTACAGTAAACAAAACCTGTAAAAACTTCTTCTAATATTTATTTGTCCTGCCACATCCAACTATGAGCCAAACTGGCTTTTTGACATCTCTATAGCACTGAGTTGAATAATCACATTGGGAGGATGGACAGTAAAACTGGTGATTCTTATTTTCAGATCTAAAGCAAGAGTGGGGCTTTGATGATTTGGAGGTCTACAACAAAAATATTCTACAACTACTTCAAGAAAGGTTCTTTAGCCAGATAGTTCAAAGCTGAAATAAGAAACCTTAATCATCTGCAGCTTTTAATCATTTCAGAAGTATCACTAAGGTACTGAAGTATGGCCTTTTCTATATTGGATCGATGCAGAGAAACTTGCTCACACATTTCTTACAAGCATAGTTGATCACTGTAATGATCCTCTAATTGGGGTTCCCAAAAAAAATCCATCCACTACGACTCACACAAAACACACCAGCACAGATACTAACCAAAACAAAAAAGACCACTCCTGTTCAAAAAAGGACTGAACTGGCAACCTGTATCTGTTAAAATTATAGATCTTAAAGTTCTGCTACTAGTCTTTAAAGCTCTAAATAACCAAGCCCCAGATTACATCACAGAATATCTCTACAGTTTCAACCCGTGATCTTAGATCTGCAGATGCTAGCCTTCTACACATGCCTTCTGTGAAATACAGAAAACGTGAAGAGGCCTTTTCAGTTACGATACTTCTAAACTGGAACTAAATTAGTTTAATAGACAGTCAAACTCAGTACACACTATAAAGAAACATTCAGAACCTTTGTAACTCTTCTTTTTCTTTTTCTTCTTCCTCTTTTTATTATTATTCCATCTTGCATGTTCGCAGTCCTGTTTTATACATTTATACTTTTATGAACTCCAGTTTTGAACTCCTGTTTTTCCAGTCCCCGAATCCTTGTGCAAGTAAATTATCTTATATCTAATCTCCTTAGATGTATCTCCACGTTTCAGCAATTGAAAGGTGGTATCTAACTTTTGTACGGTACTGTCTCAGTGAAAGGAAGACAAATTCACCTAACTGCTAAATTAGGCATGTATGCCAGTTCTAGTACTCCTGAAACCTGGTGCAAAGGGAAGAGCACATCTGCAGCCTACGGTACCATAAGTATGACTCTGTTAGACAATTACAAGGCAAATTCAGATTAACTTGCTTATACAGTAAAACTTGTAATAGACTGACAAAAAAATTGATCACGCTTACTCCGTCCAGTTAAGCGCCATCTGGCCTGCACAAATAATTACGCACCTGCTGGCTTTGTCTTTCATCTGAAACTCTCTGCTTTTTTCACAGTCTCCAACACAGATGATTTACAATATTCCATTTAATCCTCTGTGATTCCTATTGATTGGAAATGTGATCGCCGCCAGAGTCAATTATGAATTACGTTTGCAGAGCTGGCACCTAACAGAGAGCTTGGTCAGCGCCTGCAACTTCGAAACAGTTTGAATCTGAACTTTGACATCCTGTGGTGGCGTGAAACACTGCATTTCCTGAGCGAAGCCGCTTGGCTTCGGTTTCAGCATCGGTGCCCTATTGATCCCAGAGCCTGACAGAACACCAGGGGGCAGCGGGTAGGCCAAAGAGGACTGGACAGGAGAGGAGGTAACCGCAATTAGATAGAGAATCCTCTCATTTCCTGTCTCTCTGAGCACCAGATGGACAAGTGCGAGGGACAATATCAGCAAGCCATCCAGAGCTAAATCTGTCACCCTGCAGTGCTGTATTGATCTTAGAAAGGGGAGTAGGGAGATAGCAAGCATTCCCTATACAGTGTATATCCTGGCAAGAAGAGAATCCTCTGCCTTCTCACTTCTAGAGATGGGCATTTTAACAATTTTTCTATTTAAACATACATTTTAATATGTATGCATAAAAAGTTATACATATGCATACAACCATTAATAACTGGGCAAAGCTTTGTAACCAGAAATTCTATTAATGGCTTATAAAACTGTAATAATGTACTGTAAGTATCTGGTAACTTATAAACATGTAGTAACACAAACATCAATATCCATTGTAATCCTGTTTAATCATCATTCATAAATATGAAGCACCTATAATGCTTATTAACAATAATCCTTCGCTGAGTGCTTTGAGTAATGCAATAACTATAATACACCAAACTCACCGGACAAAATATTAGTCACCCAACAGTGTGTAATGTCTCCACAAGCACGAATAACAGCTGCCATTCCATTTGGCCTGGACTGGACAAGTTTCTGGATGTAGGCCACATCAATCATCAACTCACTTCTCAAACTATAAATCCCATCACACACCACACAAGTGATTACATCCCATCATCCTCATTCAGCGGCATTGGCAGGTGACTGTAGTAACTACCACCTTAAACACGCAAGGTGACTAATATGTCTGGTGGGCTTATATTGTATGGGAACATCTTGCCTTAATTAGGTGCCATTTATGTATTCTAGTCAAACTTGGACATTGCAGGTCAACCATATGTTCAAAATAGCTGTGCTTACTGTACTGTAGTGATACTAATTATACTAATAACCGTGCAGTATTTCGTCCATCTCACATTAGTATAATAATATTTTAATTATTAGTAGTATCTTATATTTAAATCATTTATTTATATAAAAAAAGAATTAAATGTGCCACTATATATAAAATACACCAGGGTGAATATGCACTGTGATTATCCATTTATCAAGTATGAAGCATTATTAGAGTTTTTACAAAGCACTATTACCAAGTTACAACGAGTCATAAGCACATTTACTATGGCATATAAATACAGGCTTTATATAAAGTGTTAGCAGGATGACTTTTGCTTTGTTAAACTGCAAGATGAATTTTAGCTTCCAACTATCAACTAAAAAACCCAAAGAGCTCATATAGTGACTGCTGCCCGCTAAAGGTATTAAAGCACCGGTCCAAAGGTATAACTTTTGTTGGTTTCTTAAAAGCCATAATATGTAAATGTGTGAAACTCAACTAACATACTCAACTCATATTCTGTTTCTTGAAAATACTCACGGTCAGCTAAAACAGGTGCATACAGCCGGTGTACCAATTACGATTAGAGGATTGTGTAATAACTGTAATTGGCCCAGTTATAGAAATTACTATAAATTATTATTTAAATTTATTTTATATAATTTTTAAAATTATTTATAATTGTTTAAAAAAATCGACAGAAAAATGAGTTCACAAAACTGTCTGAATAACTGCATGATCACAGTCAGCCCTGCTTATTTACCTCTACCTGTAAGGCAATTTACCTCTTCTGTGCGGCTGGGGCGTTGTCTGCAGCCTGGACAGTGAGGGCATAGGAGCGTCCCACGGTCAGGTTGACACCTGGCACCACGGTGATCAGTCCTGTGTGGTTATGGATGGAGAAGTGTCCATGAGCCCCCGCCAGGATGCTGTAGCTTATCAGCCCGTTGGGACCCTCATCAGCATCCACCGCTGTCAGCTGAAAGCAAATTGTCACCTTTATTTTTGGCAGGCCTCACCCCGACCGGCCAAATGACCTTCAGCTCAGCCACTTTTTCCTTAGGTGTGAGATGCTGATGCATAGTAATATGGGTGAGAAAATGTTTCTGTTACTGGTGTGATTACTTTAAATGTTAAGTTAAATAAAGATTTGTCTGAGAAATCTAAATAAAAGTAATATTTCATTACACAGCACAATACAGTAATCCATCCATATGTCCTTAGTTCATAGTAGATGACTCTACTATGCGCCAACAAATTGAAAAACTGAGCTACTCTGAAGAACTTGGTTATTTTATTATACGACTGTATCTACAGTCATTGTCCATTTTATTATCTCTGCTTACAGTAAAGATGTACTCTGTGGTTCAATTACAGAACAAAGCCAATCTGCTTCTTTTGTTAGCACCCTTTTACTCTGTAATCCAATGGTAAAAAAAACCACCATATATCCATCAAGAAGGCATTATGAACGTGGCGGTGCATTCTCAGCACTGTAGTTCCCCTCGCACTGTATTAATGTGTAGCTAGAAAAGACTTGTTAAACTGTTGTAGATAAATTGGAAGCTTAGTTTTCCAAGCTTAGTCAGATGATAATTAATTTATGAAAACACATGAAAATCAGTGGTCTTGGTTATTATGTCCACTGCTGTCCCTGGTGAAGGAAGGGTTGGTAACACATCACTAAATATTATTTCTAGGACAGTGAACTAATCTGGTTTACCAGAAATACTGTTGTTTGTGTTTTCCACACATCCAACTCACACCTACATGCCTGACCTGGGCGCTTTTCAGCCCTGCTAGCACACACTACATCAATGGGCAAACAGCCAGCTAGATGTGCCCAGACAATCGCCGCCCACTTTGCTCCGCCAGCTGTCTGTTTCAACTGTCAGATTGTCATCAAATGTTCTGACCTCACCTAGCCCCACAAGTCTTATTTACTGCTCACTTTTTTTAGGCACACCTATGTAGTTGGTTTTTACAGTACATTTAAGCTGGACCTCCTTTTAAAAAGCCTCAGGAAGGTTTAGTGGTTATACAACCCAACCGGAGTCTAGTAATACCTGCTTAGTGGTGATACTGTGTGTGCCCAATCCAGTGATGAATGGAGTAAAAAGGGGGCTAACAAATTTGTAGAGAAACCAAACGAACCAAACTACAATCTGTAAAGGGTTGTTTTCAGTCACATGATTTCAACAACACACTAAATCCAGATGGAGGGCAGGAAGTGAAAAGCAGAATGTAAGAGATGGAGGCGAGGGGCCTGTTCTGTGCTATTTTGGATGATATTAGGAGCGAGAGGTACAAACAGAAGATTACCACATGTGTTGGAGGCGATGTTTATGTTATGAACTGAACTGAAAGATGCTATCGAGGCTGCAGATATAAGAACTACCTTCTCCTCCAGATGACCTCCTACTCAAGAAAACTAACGATACCATACAAAAGCACTGAGACATACGACATGTTTGTTAGTGATTGGGTCGACCTCAGTAAATAAGTTCTCCACAGTGACTGTCGCTTGGTTTTCTTTTATTGTTCTGTGGATTAATCTGCAACAAACCTTCAACTCCACAAGGGCTGTTTACTTAACATAACGTTAATGTGAGTTTAAGTCTAGCAGCAACGCACAGCCACAGATCAACTGAGCAATATATAATACCTAATCCTACTGACTGTCAGCTTTTTTATGTGTCAGTCTTTCCTATTCCGTCTTAAATGTAAAGTAAAAAAAAGGAATACCCTTTAGCTTGTTTCGCCATTTAAGGTGGAATGGGGAAAAAACGCTGACTTTATCCTTGTGTACTCATGAGGAGAGAATATGTGTGTATTTTTTACAGTGTATTTGTGTGTGTGCTCTAGTGGTTAGATTTAAAACATCAGCTACAAGAAACAGCATTAAAATCGAACCAGTAGCTGGCGAATGGAAAGCTGCGTTCAGCCTCACTCTGACAATGGCTTGCAAGCAATTTTTGCTGGTGTTTTTAGCCAATTTCCTGCATTTTCCTTTATGAATAGCAGTTTTTGGTACTTCATAAAATCTCTTAATAGTTTCTTGGTTAAACCAATTTTGAAAAACTTATAAGCATCACAAACCACAGGCATTTTGCGAGTCTGTAATAGTGATAGAGCCCCTAATGTAGAAAATCACCTTTTGCCCTCCATCTGCAGTTCACATCAGAGCACAGCAGTGACGTGATGTCATTGCAAACAACGTTTTAGAATTACATCTATTGCGAACTGTAAATGGGCATAGAGTGTAGATACAAGGAAACTGGCTTGTGAGTAAATACGATTAACTTTTGCTTCCAACTGATTTTTGTTATTTCATAGCTCTGACTTAATGGAAATCAAGCCCTGTCTTTTATTGAAACTTTTGGAACATTGAAAAACAAGGAAGACTCTGAGCAGATCAGTCCAAAATGGTACTGCACTTCAGCCTCATGCACTTCTGCTACATGTTCTTACTCTCTAGCTCTCAGTATAAGTTTCTAAAATTCTAAAATACTAATGAACTTTTTCTTCCGACTAGGCACCAATGACAGCAGGCTGTGTCA
The DNA here is from genome assembly GCA_024036415.1 of Prochilodus magdalenae. NCBI lineage: Eukaryota > Metazoa > Chordata > Actinopteri > Characiformes > Prochilodontidae > Prochilodus > Prochilodus magdalenae. The sequence continues at coordinate 281,475 of JAMWET010006008.1, read as the reverse complement.
TTTGCAGCAGAGACTGGCCCTGACCTTTTGTGTCAATCATTCGCTTCAGGATATAAGGCCAACTTGCTCTGCTGGTGCTCAGACTACTAACCAGGTTATTAGGCTGCGGGCTAGCGCAACACACAAGCTGAGTAAAAGTCCAGCTAAGGACGAGCCTGAATGGAGAGACCCTGGAATTATTCCAGCTATAAGCCGTTCATAAACGAGGCGGCTAATTCTATTACTCTGCGAGAGTGGACTGTTTGCTAAAACAGTGAGTGGCTTATCGATTACCCGTAATACTGTTTCCCCAGGCTGCATGTCTGTGTAAACATTGACGCTGTAGGAGACGTTGGGGAAGGTGGGTGTGTTGTCGTTGGCATCGATCACCGTGATATTAACGGTCACCGGAGAGCTCTCCTGAATCCCGTCTGAGGCGATCATCTGTGGGAGGGAGCAGAGAGATGTAATGATGAAAGGCTTGAATAGCACTAAGGCCATGATGCAGAGTGGAGAGCATTAACAATTCTCTGATGTATGTGCTTTACCTTATGTAAGCATGTCTAGTGTTAGCAGTTCTCAATGCAGGAAAAGAAAAGCATATCTTTAATACACCATGCTGCAATGGTCTTTATGCTACACAGCCTGTGTAGACACTTGTTACTTTTCAGAACCTAAGAATCTCAGCACCCAGCAAGCACTATATATATTTACGGCATTTAGCTGACGCTCTTATCCAGAGCGACTTACAAGGTTAATCATATTACAGGTAGGCCAATGCAGTGTTAGGAGTCTTGCCCAAGGACTCTTATTGGTGTAGCACAGCGTGGTCACCCAGACTGGGATTCGAACCCCAGTCTCCCACATGTGGTGGTGGCTCTCTGGCGGGCAGTGGTGTTATCCACTGAGCTACACCAACCACACATTTATATAGAAGGCTGAAGTTATTATTGCCATTTTGCTGTATATGTAATTATATTACATGTTATTGTTGCTATGATATCATTACATAATAACAATTTTGTTATAACAAATGTTGGACACTACCCTTTATTTTATTTGCATAAAAAAAAGTAGTTCGTGCTACAGATCTGAAAAAATCTACAGGTACTGTAGATGAATACTGTGTACTGTATAACTGTTAGAAACAATTTGTGAGTAAAGAAACAAAAAAAAAATGCAGATCAAACAAAACACAGTGGTGTTCTTGGAACAGACTGACCAGACTCCAGTCCAGACTTCTAATTTGATTCTATTATGCCAACTTCTAAGACTGAACTTAGGTATGTAAAACATCTCTACAGGTTGGATTAAAAATGTCAGTGAAACGGATTCATGGGTATGGACACATAAATGCAAAAACAAGACATTTTGTTGTTCAGGCTTCTGTGTAATTTTCTGTTAAACAAGTGTTTATATTTGCCCAACGCTTAAAAATGAATAACTAGCACTTAATGAATCTGTACTTGGTTTACATTTGGTTGTTTGCACACTTCCCTTAAGTATTTCCCCTTAGTTTTTCTCTTCTTCCCACAAAAACAAATATACAGCGACTGAAAGTTGAATCTGCTTGTTTCAATAAAGTACAAGTCTGAAATAATTCCTACTAAATTAGCCCAGCTTTTATTGCCACTGATTACTTTGACTTATTGCAGATTCAAATTAAGTTTGCAGCCCGGTGTGATATTTCAGAAATAAACTGATATATTAAAAAGGAACAGTAAGTATTTCTGTCTGGTTGCCTATTGCTCAAGTTCCACTACTTCTGACAGCTCAGACCAAGTTCAAAATCCTTGTGATCCAAACATAAAGGAATTTATTTATGGATAAATTACTAGCATGTTTTCTTTAAATGCACTGAAGCCCATAAATAAAAAAAAGAGCATTTGCAAGACAAACCCATAATCAGGCAAGCACTTTTCCCCATTATCTGAAGTGCAATCTGGTCTTGGATACTTGTTATTAATGTTAAGGCACATGTAGGGTGTAGTGGGTTCAATAGAGGGACCCCTGCTGTGTTGCTGGGCTGTCAGATAGGCTAATCTGAGGATCACAGAGGGACCAGAAACTAGCCGGAGGGAGAGCATGCTCAGCCTGTCAACTTCCACATGCAGCGAAATGGCTTATATGAATTAACGCAGATGTTGCAGAGCATGAGTCAAGTACAGAGACATCAGAAGAAGGACCTAGTGCAAAGAAAGAAGGAGCCTTCACGGTAAGTAGAACATAAAAGATTCTCCAGGTTCAAAGCAGTCGCCATGAAACGCCATGGAACGCTCCCATGGAGAAGAACAGACAGAGCAGGAAGAATCAGACAAAGGCCGACAGGTCAGCACAGCATCACCAGGCAATGTGGAAATTAGTCACCCGCTTAGCGCTCTTTGTACCATGACAGCACACCTCTGCCTGACAGCGCACCTCTTTCTGACTCATAGTTAAAAACGACTGTTGCCCCATTGTTACATTAATGCGACGACCCAACTCACTTTTTATGATAAACAATGAAAAGTGATTAGCATTTGGCGTATGAGGTTAGCATAGCCCTGGCATTAACGACAGAGGGATGTTATGGCTCAATCAAAAACATCTGCTGCTACTTCATGTTAATATCCTGTTATTGCTACACTGGTCCAATAAAATAATGGCCATGCATCTTACAGATCTCTTCTAAAGATTTATTCTTCTTTGTCTTTCTCTCTCTCTCTCTCCATTTTTTTCGTCAGCAGGCACAGTGAAAACTACAATAGAATAAACAATTTAAAGTTTAACATACCATTTTTTCAGGCGCTTTAGAGCCTCTGAAGCTTCTGTCCTTTGATGTACAGGCTTAAAGCAAGTTAGCATAACAAGAACATGTGAAACAATCAAACTGCGTTGCGTTGTCCATGTAAAGGCACTTCAGCGCATTATACACGGAATATAAAGGAACAAATAAAAGACAATTACTGACTGGGCCTCTTGGTCCCACAATGCCACAGCTGTGCTCTTAACTGAACACTAGTCATGTGACCTGTTATACTAACCATCGAAATGAACGATTACATAAAAAACATTATATTTTAACCATTATTTTAAGGTGGTACATTCCAGACACATTTTATTTATCAATTCTGCTATTTTACATTTTTAAATAGCTGTATGAACTCAAAGTCAGAAACAAAATTAATATTTCAAGGAAATATATCTACTGTCACCTGGTGTGCAATATAACTACCTATTCAATTCTTTTTTGTGTCTATCTGAAAACTGCACTCTGTATCTTGTATGCTAGTCTGTAGGTACAATAATGCTTACCTTGGTTCTGGGAGGGAGGTGTACAAAGGTGAACACAGTGATGTTGTTCTTTCAGGACATTTTTTTTTGCAACATTTTTATTGTGATAAGGCTGTTTATCATTAAAAAAATAGCTGTGAGTGTCAGACTGTAATGTTATTGGAAAAAAAAGCTAAAGGTTTCCAGGAACCATAAATGATGAACAGACTGATATGTGCAATATTTATTGAGCTACAGATACGGTAGTGTGTTTAGGTGTCCATCCCATGATTCTAAGGCATCCAATTGCATCCCACACTTTTTCAATTGAGGATAAGTCTGGTGATGTGGTTGGCCATGGCATAGCATCTTGACATGGCTCTTGACATGGCAGCAGTATGTGGACGAATGTTGTCCTGTTGAAATGGCCCAGTGGAGCATGCATTCAGTAAAGGTAGGGCCACTGGTTGCAGGACCTTGTTACCATAACGTTGCAGTGTTGTATGTAATCAAGCAACAAACCATTCATCTTGGCACTGACCATCATTGGTCGTCTCCCCCAAAACAAAAGTGGAACTCACTGACGCTGACTCAGTCCATGACAGCCTGGCACATTGCCATTGCAGTCTTTGAAGATGTTGACGTGACGTTGTAACAGCCTGTGTGCATGTAGTCCTGTATTGTGCAGCAGTCTCCCCATGGTGCTTGCACTACCAGGATGAATCGTGGAGGACATCAATGTTTGGTAAATGTCCACAATTGTGTGCACTGGGTCACTCAGCATATGTCAGACAAACTGTCAGTTCTCCCTCTCCATGGTTTGTGTAGGTTGCCCAATTACTTCATGTCTCTGGTGCGTGCCTTCTTCTCTCCACTGCCGTCAACAATGTCCAATGGTAGTATCCGCACAACCAGTATGGCACACAATAAGTCCAGCCTGGTTCCTGCATGCATTTTATTTATTTGCATGTCTCCCAATGTTAAACCTACAAACCAAGTTTTGATTCTCGTCAGTTGCTGACTTCTGGCTGCAACTACTTTTTTTGATTTTGAATGTACTTACACTCCCATGCCAACAAATTGTTGATTTTGTTTTTACTGAAACATGAATGAAACATCCCTGACATCCATTTAGTTAAAAGAGCTTTGTACATTATATGCACTTATTTGTACCATACAGATATAAAAGCTATGAGAAAACTAATACCTTTATAAGAATGTCAACCAGTATAGCAGAATGGTTATATCACCTTATACTAGTACAAGCTCCACGATGAAACACTTTCTAAACGCAACAACATATTTGCAGATCTAATGAATGGGCAGCAATTAACAATGTGTCTTATGTTCATTCAAGACCAAACAGTGCTAGCTGTGGTCAGAGATGTCAGCAAAGGTAATTAGTCCCCATTAAATATAGAAAAAGGTTCATGTATTGGGTACTCAAAACAAATGTGTCTGTGTCGCTCTGTAATATCCATATAAAGCACAAAGTCATTGCAATGCACTGAAGGAAGCACAGGGAGCAATACACTAGCTTCTGATAGATAGATTAATCTGTGAGTAATTATAGAAATAATCATTAGTTGTTAGTTTTGGCCTCATCACAGCCACAAGTGACTTGCTGTGCAATCATTTGTATGTAAGGCAATGGACTATGTGTACAGCAACATCACAAGAAGCTCCTGAGCTCCCAGGGCTGAGGGCAGGCAGGCTCAGGCACCGTATGAATCAGCACATGGCGAGAGTGCTGTGAATGCTAACATGCACCACCGGGTCCCCTGTGCCACCCTTCCTGCTCGTGCTTCTGAATCTGCATGCACTCCAGCCCCTCCACCGTCTGCCATCATCATCCTCACAGAATAAAGGAAATGGCTCTTAACCGCAAAAGGAAATGCTCATATGGTAGTGGCTTATATAGTATGTACAGAGCAGTAGTTGAGGTGATAAGCTGGTCTAAAATGGCCTCACATTCCAACAGCAAAACAAAACACAAACCTTAAATTAAGTTTACTGAGTTTAATATTCAGTGTTGGTCCTTCTTGGGCCTGGCCTCTGAGTGAGTGCAAAACATGGAAGTAGCAAACTACCTCCAGTGTTGATCTTATAAGTAGTATAGCTAAAGCCTGTCTATGGCACTTGGACTATTCTCAATCTAGTCATGCAAGGTCTCAAAAAATCGATGTGCATGGAGGCAACAATGCATCTGTAAATATTGATGAGGTAAATAAGATGACTGTATGACTTCAGGAGGACATGCAGTGACGATTCTTCACTGTTGATTACTGTTTCAGCAGGACTCAAAGTAGAGGCAAAATGAACAACCTCACCAATAAAATGTATCAACAACTTCACTTCACCCCCCCCCCAAACTTTAATTCTAAATACATTCAACACATACTACACACTAACTGTCTTAGTGTCTGGTACAAAACCTAAAAGGGTCTCAGACCACAGGACAGGATTGTGTGGTCATTAACCACCAATAACACCTCCTACAAGCATTGTAGATGATCCCTTCCCAGTCTCATGAACTCTTTACCCTCCAGCCGTCTGGAAAAATGTTCAAGAGCAGACTCTGCAACAGCTTTTTCCCAGAGGCACCAACATCCACCTGGACTAATCTAGACTCTGCTAAGACCCAACATGGCCTGACAACCCACCATTGCACAGCTTTACTGGAAACGTCTTCCTTCATCACTCATATGCTGCTTCGATGCCAATCCATGCACAAATGTGTATATACATATCAGTGACCAAAAGGAAAACATGTCTCTCCATTAGTATTGATTTTTTACTTTTATGCATTATGTGAACACAGCAGCTGTTGGTTAAACTGTGTGAAAATGTCAGGATGGACCAACAGAAGGTTTGGAAAGACGTCTGGTTCCATAGATTAAATCAGATTTTTTTGCCCTCTCCTGAAAAGTTGCCATTTTGGAGATACCTGTGTTTTCCTTGGACAGTGACAATATACTGTATACACTGCAAGATGATATCTGGGCAAGTGTAACTTCTTTAAAACAGTTCTTAAAATATACAAAATTATCTTTTTATTACTTACATGATAGTTATACATTTTATAAACTAGTTTTAGGATCATTTTACTTGCTGGTTTGTGAAGTGTATGATGGCCATTGGTATTTATAGCTTTGTTGTCCTATCTAATATTTATTGTTATGTGAATTTATTGTCCCATGCTTTTATTTTGTGGTATATCTGTTGTAAATTCTGCCCTTGTTTTACACTACCGTTTATCTGCACTCTGTTTAGTCCCGTGTATTATGATGCCATTGTGTGTTGTGCCATTGGGCCCTGAAGGACAACATTTCATTCTGAAGTATACAAATTATATTCAGTACTGGCAATAAAGACCACTTCACTTGACTTAAACAGCTCTGGCCTGAAATGAGATCCTTTTCCATTTAAGCCTTGATGGCAGCAGTGATCCCTCTGATATAGAACGTAGTACAGCTCTGTATAATTAAATACAAATGCTAGTTACTGTAGTATATTATAATATCACTCATTAGGTCAAGCTAGATAAAACATGTTGATAGCTGCTCCCCTGCGCTGACAGCCTTGGACATTTTCTTGCCACATTTCAAGCTGATTAAGTAATAGTGATTCCTCAGCTGTGAATACACACCAGACAAAACAGTCTCATGAAGTAGTCATATTATGTTTGTCAGGAAGTTCAGTTTAAAAAAGTCATTCATAAAGATTTAATACTCAACAACAGATGTTAACATGGTAGCTGGTGGTATTTTACCATACACTCATCATCAGATGAATAGTTGCAACGCTATTGGGACGAAAGATAAAGGTCACCAGGAACAATAAATTATAAATGTTTTTGAATAAATGTTGACTGATATGGGAAATATTTATTGCATATAGAAGAAGTGTCTTTGAGTACAGTGCTAGTGCTAATGCTACATTGGGCCATGAAGGATAATATTTAATTCTGAACCTTTAGGAACCTCTACAACACTCGGCATGGAGTTGAAGACTTGAAGACCATAAAGACCATTAGGAACCTCTACAACACTCGGCATGGAGTTAAAGAGGTTCCTAAAGGTGTCCTGTTATAATACATACCATGCAGTTTGAACGTTCTCACACAGTTCCTGCAGACTGTGTGGAAGGGGTGGAGACAAAGTCGCGGAAACCCGCTGCCATTCTGAGCCACTTCATGACAGTGTGACATTGCAGTCTTTGATGACATTGACGTGGTGTTAAGGGCATTCGCTGTGATGGTCTGTGTTCATGTAGTCCTGTGTCTTGCAGCTATCTGTCAACGGGGCTAACACTAACTGGATGACTTATGGAGGGCATCACCGCTCGCTGAATGTCCACAATCGTGGCTGTTGGCTCAGTCAAGGAACAGCAATGAGGCATGTACTTGCTTACGTCACATGTGTGTCCGAGTGTGAAACTATATAAATAATTTGAATTCCTCACAATGTCAAAACCACTTAACAAGTTTTGTTCATGTCGGTTGATTTTTCCTTCTAGGTGCTGTTTGTGCAGTTATTCTTTTGATGATGAGTGTATATGCAGAGATGGACATATGAATAGGCAGTACACAGGTCCTAGTTGAGTGAAAGCACAGACAGCCTTGATGAAGTATTTCTCAAGTAAGTATAAATATTCTGTTTGCACTTTTATGTGAGCAAAACAACAGAGTACCAAAAGTAATTAAAAGTTCAGGCTTTCATCCTTATCTCCATATTGGATAGATGGTGTAGAAACATTTTTTTTTAATATACCTAGCTTTCAAAAACCTCCCGCCCACTTCTCCGCCCACATTTTTAGAGGCTAAAAGTAATTACACAAACAATTATATGTCAAATTGTCTTGTTTAATACTTGATTGCAAATCAATACCTGCCTGAATTCTGGAACCCACAGGCATCACCAGATGCTGAATTTCTCCCCAGGTGATTCTGCAATTTACTACCGGACCAAAGCCAAGTGACTGGCATGGAATTGTAGAGCTTTCTACTTATTTAGCTTTAAAAAGTGACAGGATGCTTCAGGCCACTGTCCATCTGCACTGTGAAGTGCCTTCCAACATGTTTTGGAACATTTACATTCCAAACCGTTAAACTGTAGATGATTTAAATTATTAGCTAGTTATGCTGTATTAGTTACCTTAGATCAAGTACAGTTGTGACTTATAGCCAATTACAAACTTTCATCAATAAATCCAACAAGAGCAATTTAAATAGCAACTAAAGTCAAATCAGTTGTCCAAAAAGAGAAAAGAAGAGATCATTGCTTTACACAAAGGAGGAAGGGGATACAAAGAGATAGCAAAGGCACTAAATGGTCCTAGAGATACTTTTAAAAAGCATTGTCCCCAAGTTCAAAGTTAAAGTAACACTGGCTGCACTAACCGGACGCCACAGAAAGAGGAAGCTGTCACCGGGAGGCAGGTGGTCGAAAACGTTCTGCAGACTTGCAGCAAGATTGATGGCAGCAGGCACTGAGGTTTCAGTTTGCATAGCAGAGCGCATACTAAGATCTCAGTGCTCCAACTCCATAACGTACACCTCTACTGACAAAAAGCACAAGAAAAGCCATCTCAATTATGCTCAAAACCAAACTGGAATTTTTCTGGCATACAGATCCAGCAGTGTAGCTCAGTGATGCTCTGGTACTGCCTTGCTTCCTCTGGCATTATGTGGAGGGCTATATGGATTTAATCAATTTAGGAAATCCTAGGAAAAAACGTCATGCCTTTTGTAAGGAAGCTGACGCTTGGTCATCAATGAGCCTTCCAACACGGCAATGATCCCAAGCATACCTCCGAGCATAAGTCCATCAAAGCTTGGTTTTAAAACTAGTCCTTAGAGAAGTAGTCCATCACAGTGACCTGAACCCAAATCTGAAATTTTGGTGGAATTCAAATAAGGCGATTGAAGCACACAAAAATCATCAAAACTGGAGGCTATTTAGTGTATTTACACACTTGGTATTTGGTTTATGCTACGTGTATTTACACACTTGGTATTTGGTTTATGCTATGTGAAAAATAACTCCAACATTCAATTTCAAACAAAGCTGTGATTCAAATTTCAGTAGGACAATATAACCTCCATAGACTGCCTCCATTGGGGGCAGTCAATGGCTGGAAGTTTAGGCAACCAGCCTTGTGACCAGAGGGTTGTCGGTTCGATTCCCGGAACTGAGAGTAACAACTGAGGTGTCAATTTCCTTGAGCAAAGCACCCAACCCCCAACGGCTCCCTGGGCGCTGTGGATAGGGCCGCACACCGCTCCGGGCAAGTGGGCTCACTGCCCCCTTGTGTGTATGTGTGTGTGTGTTTGTGTGTGTATGTGTGTGTGTGTTTATATGTGTGTGTGTGTGTGTGTGTATATGTGTGTGTGTCCCCATGAGTGTTTCACTTCACGGATGGGTTTAATGAGGAATACAAATTCCACTGTGTGAAAATCTCAAAAATTCTCTACTCAGAAAATGATTGGCCTCACCGATTTAGATTTAGACCTCTAACAGTTATACCTATTGATTCTGTTCATTCAAACATGAGTTAAATAGCATATCTGGATTTTAGTTCTGATGACCTTACCTCTTCATCCATATTAGGAAAGTGGTTTAGATTGTGTTATGGGCATTTAAAACTTCATAGTGATTTCCTGGTGCCAAAGTAACAAGTAGAATATGAAAGGTGACCAGTGACTTTGTTCCCAAACTTATCATAGGGACTTTAATATACTAGCAGAGCTTCATTACTGCCAGTCATTAGTTGCTTGTTGGTATCAGGGCCTTTTAATGAGGTCAAGTACAAGTAAGTTATCACAGTACTGGGTCGATATCAGGTATGCATTCCCACTTCGAATCATGGTTTCCTTGCCATCTCTATGAGACAATCAGATATGTGTACATAGAATTCTGTCCATAAGAAACTGTTCCAGAACTGTACTGGCTTTTTTGGTTATTTTGGTGGTAAACCATCTGTATTTACTCCAGGGAAGTCTCCTCTTAACACACATATGCCTACCTCCTTGAGGGTGTTCTTGATCTAGCTCTTCCTCACCATAGTGAGTTTGTTTTCTGTGGTGTGTAAATAAAAGTTGAAAGGCTGTACTTTGAGCATATTTATTGTTTAATTTCAGTATGCTGTGGTAGACAGCTAAAATAACACTCACATCGACTCTCAAATATTTATGGATCCGACTGCATATTGCACTTTGTTACTGTCCATCATTAAAATGGTACATAGCTGCTATTTAACTCTCTGATGCTTGAAAACTTTGTAGAATTTCAAAGCTGGCTAGTGACTGCATGGCCTGTAAAATGTGCCACACAAATCAAATTGGAATTGGAAAACTGCTGGGAGAGCTGAAGCTGCAATACTCCACAGCGAGGGGCAATCAATCCCCAGTCATGACATCATCTTCCAGGGATTGGAGCGGAACGTTGCCAATCAAAGGCACAAAGTTTTGGTGTGTCGAACCTAGGCACTCTGCCACTGCTAGAACTCAAACATATCAGCTGTAGGGTGCAGCTCAGCAAGAGTCCCTCCTATCTGTCTCTGGGCTAAAAAAAGAATCCTGGGACGTGCGTCTGCTCAGGGTCGGCTGCGTCATTAGCATAACCGTGGTTTTGCTGGGATTCAGTCCACGTACGTGGCGGCATGAGTAGAATGGAGCTCGGAGCTTAATAACTAACTGCTTTCATGATTAAAAGTTCACCAGGAAAAGGTGCTTGTACAGGAGACTGCAGGAACGGTTAATGAGGGAGGCGACTGTATCGCATTATGTCTAGGATGCGCTATTTATCTCTTTCCACAATTTAATTTCTCAATGAATGCTCTTACACTGATTGCTTTCTCTCATGCCCACGATCGATCCCCAAACTCTGGCTTCCCACTTTTTTTGCCTCACATATCGCACACAAAAAACAGCAGGACCCTGAAAACATCCCAACTCATGCAGACAGTCGGACAAATGAGAGTGCCAAGAAACATTTCGATTTTAAACATGCATTGCTTGCCAAAGGATAAACCAAGGGGATAAAATTGTACATCCTATGCGTGAGTCACAATGGGGCATTATTCCTAGACAGGATGAAAAACACTACTGCTCGATTTTGGTACTCATAAAATGTAGGATTGAGCCGCAATGCACTATGTGAATATGGCTCACAACTGTCAGTGCACCCCAGACTGCTGAGTCAGTTCTGTGAAAAGTTATTAGTTACCTAAAGCTGTTTAAAAATAATAATAATTTTTAATAAAAATAGTTTAAAACTGTCTGTGCAGCAAGTGTGTTTTACAGACAACATAGCATTTGGGTAGCATCTAGGTGAATCCCAATAATCAATAATACGGGAAAAAAAGAACCTTATTGACATAATCGATAAGTTGTGAGCTGGTTAGAAGAATACAGGTTTAATATTTTCTTCTTCTTGACAGACTCCAACCACTGCAAGGATTTATTAAAGAACACTGTAGTGATTTTCAACCAGTCTAAATGATTTTCGCTGCTACTCATGAACACTGTTTTTGTAAGCTAGCATTGGTGCAAATGAAATCTAGAAATCTGTGACCAGCACCTACAAAAAATTGGTTGCTCACCATGTCTGTCTTTCTACAGAAGCTTGAAGAATAGGACTGGGTATTTTTCTGTCTGTTTATTTTGGGACTGAGAAGAAAATGGCTGCATAGCAGCAGTCCCTTTTGACGGTGCACATTTTGAGCTTTATCCTCTTTCTGCAAGCCATTTAGAGGCCATTTCACCAGCAGCTCGGAAATTGACTCACATATTCACATTAATGTCCAGCATGTTTTCTGCTTTGTGCCCAGTGAACACTGTACATGGCTGGAGCTCTGTGTATGAAATGTTGTTAATGTTGTTAATGCTGTGTTTAGCTGCTAGTAAGCAATGATAGAGGAAGAGTGCGAGTCAGCAGCTGTGAAAACGTATCACAGTTCTCCACCAATCAGCCACATATCAAACAACGGCTGAATGAAAAAAAGAATTTGGACTTTTTTAAATAATAAATGCTGAGATGAAAAGCCAACTGATAAACGCACTGATAAACTCCAGCCAGTGCAGGCATTTATTAAAGGAACACATCTAAATAAGCCTACTGGACAAAAAAATGAGTCATCTTGCCTGTTTAAGATGCTAGTAACTTCTGGCTCACACAGATGGCATTGCATAAGGATGATGGGGTTATAAATACCTGCGGGGTGTGAGTGACGGGATTCGTAAGTGGAGAAGAGGTGCTACAGTGCAGTAACTCTCTCGTTCAGTGCGTGGAAAATGGGTTCAGAGTAGATGTGAATAATGTGCAAAAAGGACTGACTGCATGCCGAAAGCAACAGTGTAAAGGAAGTAGCTACGGAAGCGTACAGTCCTACAGGTCTACTAGCAGTGGCTAAAATCCCAGTCTACAGAAAACTCTTCTCCGAATTGTGCCAGGGAAGGCATCCACCAAATCTGGCCAAACTGTACAATTCTCTGATGTCAGAGTTGCCAACTCCATGCCAAATCAAATTGCAGCTGTTATTCGTGCTTGTGAGTATTTCATGCTACTAGGTAAGTTTCAGGCACAAGTGACTAATATATCTAATAAAATATGACTAATATGACTAATATGACTAATAAAATATCTGTGTTGAAGGCTCTAGGTGCTTCAATGCAATGTAAAAGTTATCCTATGTATTTTAAATTACTACTATGGATTTTTTCCATTAAAGCTATTAAAGATTTTGCTCCATTATGTTCTATAACTAAAGCTTTGGATTAAACACAGCATTTTTATTTGTGGTTACTTTAATTAATTTAGCCTTTCTCCCAATCATATAAACACTTACTGCCCTAAGGAAAACAACTTTCTCAGATTCCATAAGACTTCAGCACAGCACTGTACTCTATCAAACCTGGCTCAAAATGACCTTCTGTTACAACAGAGTGTTGGAAAGATAGCATAATGTATATTCAAGAGAAGAATCAGCAGAAATGATAGATCTAAGCAGGCTTATAGAGGAGAGCTAGCATGCCTTTCTTACCATGAAGCTATAACTCTGCTGCTCTTCACGGTCCACAGGCTTCAGGAGTGTCAAGTAGCGTGCCAGTCCACTGGGTGTCACCGCAAAGACACTGTCATAGTTGTCCAGGGAGATTCGTACCATTGGATCTTTGCTCTGCAAGGGGTATCAATCATATTCCAATGTCAATGCACAGGGTCCAAGCACCTCAAAGTCAGCAAGTCTAAAAAAGAATCATAAAACACAGCAAACCACCGCAAAGCCAGGGGAAATCAGTTCATTCGGTACAACTGTGAATTTTGAGGACAACAGGCAATGCAACACATTCCTAAAATAAAGAAGTGAATAAAGGGGAAAAGACAAGCCAAAATGACAATTTACAACTTTACCATGTACTTCTTTACAGTACTCATATGGAGTAGGAGTAGTGTGTGAGCCTACACCTCAATTCCTCACTTTCATAACCTACAATACTATACAAATGTAAAAGACTAGTCTTTATTTAATTTACAGCCTTTAATGCAATTTACTTACTTTTAGGATATATGAGAGTGACAAACTGACAAATACAAAATTTTCCAAAACTGTTCATCAGATAAACAGATAAACACTGGCATTAGGTTTTCATTTTTTTAGATTATTTTATAAAATCATAAGAAGGAGGTAATGTTAATTTATAGGACTGAAATTTGGACGTATGTAAAATATCCCTGTGGATTCACCCAATAAGAATAAAAGCTGCAAAAACAACAAAAGATGGAAACATTAAATACTGAAAAAATGACACTATAAGTAAATGCATGTACTATAAACTGTGTAATAATCTGTTAAATATATGGTTTCTGCAGTTTTGCTGATGCTACAGCGTTAACATCAACATCATACCCATTTTGACTGGAAATATAATAAATGAAAGGTGGCCTCTGTCTTTTGCTTATTACTGTATATACATGTAGCTAAGGTGTAATAAGCCTGCAGGTTAAGGTGTTAAAACGCCAATTATAACTGTGAAGAACTGTTTAGCACGCAGGACATACAGCAGGAATCTATAGGTGTATGGCTTGCAGCGCAGCCTGATCAGAATTCCTCGCTGACCTGGATGCCCGTGGTAGTCATGCAATTCCCCGTAAGCATTTTTCAACGCTCATGGCAACTTCCATTACCCGAGCTGTTCCTTTTTTCTCTGCTCTGTTAGCTAATGCTTCCGTGGCCCTGGTTTGTTAATGGGTTCGATCTGAGCAGGAACACGGTTGTAAAAAAAAAGAAAACTTGAGAGGAAAATGATCTGGATGATGGTGGTTTATTCACGCGATGGCAGATACACATTATTAACCTTACATGAGCTTTCTTTCCTGTGCACGCAGACCTGCACAGACAGGGTCCCTGGTGACATTCTCATTGTCAGACTGAGTGCACCCCGCTAAGCCCTCACTCAAAGTTTAAACACACAGACGCACATGTATATCCGCATTGCCAGAACGCTAATTAGAGAGAGGAACTGTGCTACCCAAAGCCTTTGTGCTGGAAATGGCAACAAAAAACAACCATCAGAAGGAAAAAGGAAGGGATTTGTTTATTCGCCGTTTCAGCCATTGCACTTCTGCTTACGTTTCCCCCCAATATATGGTTGTTCTTTCTGGCTGGATGTTGTCCTCAACACTCACCCAAAGTTCTAAATGAAACACTTCAAAGGCCCAGCCGGCAGGCCTTGAGCTCATACACAAATCAATAAAACACGACACGAGACGGTAATCATGCAGAGCATTAAGCAAATGAAATGGCAGAAGAAAGGACAGTGCGGTAGAAAACAGAAAAAAAGAGGAAGGGCAGATGAGGACTTCACACCTCACGTCAAGACTATAGCCACACTTTTGCTAATACCTACAGGCACTTGGTTAGGTGTGAGCTACGGGAAGGAGACAGACCATTAGGGTGTGAGCTGATGACGGATTCCAGTCTATTAAAAAAAGGTTCTAGGATTATGTGAAAAGAGCATGTGAGATTTTAAGCACTTCTTCTTCTGTGATCTGTAAAGCCGACATGATGAACACTGAACACTTTCAGCATCAAAAAACGCTTCAGGTTTTCCAGCAGTAATGTTTTACTGTTTTTCACTCCAAGGCAGGATCTTTCAGATAAACCTTTCACCTCAGCACACCTCTCCCTCGTCTGCAGCAGAGGAAAATCTGAGTTTGAAGAGAAGCAAAAACATTCTGCATCTATAAAATTTTAGGGTTATTACTTTTATTTTGCTATAGGAGCGCTCATAAACTGCCAGGCCCAGTCCAACTGGGGACCCAGCAAAGGCTCAGTAGTCCAATCCTAAGTAAAGTCTATAGTTTTAGATTTAACTTACATAAGGATGAACCAGCATGGCTTCTGTAGACCCGTGCAGGAGGAGGAAAACTGGAAATTATGGTCACGCTATTTTTGTGTCTATTTAATGTGAACACTGTCTTTATACAGGTAAAACAATGAAATTACAAAGTGATAAATCACTATTAACTATTTCAAGTATTTGATAATCCTCATTTTAGATTTAATGTTATGTTACACTCTTAAGAACTGACCCTATCATTAGGAGATTGGTAGAAGCACATGCTAGCCCACATCACCCACATCACCCACCACGCAACATGTTTAGGGGGGATAAGTAGATAGCAGGAAGAAATTAGTCATGATAAAAATGGGGGAAAATGGTAAAATAATGCATTTATAACTTTTTGATTTATTTTCCAAATTAACAAGACAAAGTTACTTCCAAACTTTTGAAAATGATAAATGAAAAGTTCTGATTCAAACCATGAAACATTTTATTCTGCTAACTTATTAAACTGGTATATCTACGTTATTTCCAAACTATAATATTTATTTAAATATTTATCACTGAGACATAGTTTGTTTAAATCTGTAAACAAAGAGAGAAATAACTACTATAATAATTCATATGAAATTACATCATGCTTTCATTACTGAGGCCAAGAACTGCGACTGCCACGTGTTTAATCTACAGTTCTAGTCATCACAAAATGCTCACATATGGTAGCTGAGGTTTTCCAATGCTGTAAAACAAAGCAATTCATTTGGTTTCCGTCTGACAACAATGCGATCGAACCTCACCTCCTCTACGTCATTATCCAGAGCGATGATTGTCAGAGGGGAGGAGAGATTGGTGCTGCTGGATATAGTGGTGCCCACTGATGCAGACTCCATGATGAAGCCATGGTAGGCGGGTGCTTGGAAGTACGGCGCCTGGTCATTCTCGTCCAGCACCTCGATGTGCAGGTTGGCAAAGGCTGGGAGAGGGTGACCATTGTCCTGCTCAGCCTGCAACCAGAGAAAATGTGTAGTCAAATAGAACCATATGTGAGTTCTCCCAGTCCAGTGAGTCTAATGGTCTGCAAGTGCATGTCAGAGAG
The DNA here is from genome assembly GCA_024036415.1 of Prochilodus magdalenae. Classification (NCBI taxonomy): domain Eukaryota; kingdom Metazoa; phylum Chordata; class Actinopteri; order Characiformes; family Prochilodontidae; genus Prochilodus; species Prochilodus magdalenae. The sequence continues at coordinate 264,802 of JAMWET010006008.1, read as the reverse complement.
CAAATTTGATGGAACACAGTAAAAAAATCTTAAGATTTTAACATTTAATCAGAGCACAGTTCATATTTTAAATAAAATACAGGCTATAATAATATAATTATATAGACTAAAATTACTTCTAGTTTGGCCAAAACAACACAACATGCTTTCAGGTGCAGTGTCTTTGAGCACCTGATGCTTAAACATTAGCTAGCTGTTAGGTTGACTTAGTTACACTAACCAGTGGTCGCCTGCAGTATGCAAATTGAAATAAAATGGAATTTGTCACAATGTAGACTAAGAATGATAGCAATGCAGCAACTTAGGTTGTTAAAAATCATGTTTTTACAAATATGTCAAGGTAAGCCCTACAAGCATTCAAAAATAAAACATAATAATAATAAAAAGTATTATAAATTATTAAAAAGAATGTCAAATACTGACAAAAGCAGTGTTTATCCTCCCAGAACAGGACGAGGCTGAGGCCGCACCTGCCAGGCTATGCAAGAATGTTGCTCTGACTGCGGCCACGCTCCACTCAAATAAAGGCTGCACTCTATTAATTCAAGTCATTGCCTATTCTGCTGCCTCCTTCATTGGTATAAATCCAAGGGCACGCAGCCCGTAAACGGTGATAGTCTTTATGAAAACGCAATGGAGCTGCGCACTATTGATCTGCACAAAGGCTGATCCAACAATCTTCTTTGTAAAGATTCCTGCCAATGGACGGACAACAAAGGTGGCCACGTGCAATGAATAAGCATCTCTTGCCATCCTTTGCCGAGTCTGAATCACACTGGTTTATCCGTTGCTTTCATCAGTGCAGACCACAAAGAGCTTAAGAGGGATCCTAATTAGACAAGGCTTCTGATGCTAATTAGAGATCGCTACTGTGTCCTACAACTGTGGTCGACAATAAGATAGTGTTGGAGAGATTTCGGTGCCAGATGAAAAGCACAAACTGCAGCAATTAGGACTAGCATCGTAATGAGAGTGACATATGCTGCGGTATGTAATTATAGCTAAAGATACCCTAAAGAGATAATTGAGGTGGTCTCTCAGTGGCGGGCTCTAAAGGACAGAGGAGCCTTGTCTACCACAACAAGACCAAAACACTGAACAACTGCAAACAGCACCAAAAGTTTGTTTTTCCGTCTAAATTGCACCGAATGTTTTCTTTCCCGACAGCAGCTGTCAACTTTGTTTACCCGTATACACCTTTAGCAACAGGCTCCTGTATGAATGTGCTTTAGACAGCCAAATAAAAAAAATACCAGTAATTTCAATTAAGAGATTTTGTACACGTTTGCTCAGTTGAAACAGAGTTTGGCTGGCCTACATATGAAAATGCTGATGTCAAATAATCCCTGGAAGCAATCAGAATTACAGCAAAATTAGAGCTTTAATTAAAGTGCTGATAATTAATTCAATTAATTAAATGGCAAAATAATCATAAAATGACATGCTAATTAAGACAGACTGAGGTAACACGTTGTATAAAGATATATGAGGTCTGGTGTAAATCATGACTGACCCCTTTGACAGATCTGTGCTTTATAATGAAGTGTTCTAATGAAGAGGTAACACAAAACAGGATATGATACAGCATTTTTCTATGGCTTTGTGTATTTTGAGTGTATTAAGTCGACCTGTTCTTGGAGTGCAATACTGCTCTATATGTGGGAAAGTAATAGAATAACTTTTGTGCAATTATTTACATATTTAGAAGAACTAGTGTTTTCCCCTTACACTGAACCACTCAATACATCAACAATAACAGTATAACAGTAAACACAAACAAATGTGCTGTTTCTGTACTTTATTGTTTTTGGGGTAATACAAGTATTGGAGAGAGATGTTGGCTAAGTGGATATTATACTGTGAGAACTGGAAAACTTATTCTTATAATTGTAAAAATAAAATCGTTAAATGTCTTCTCTGTCCTGGCTCCCAGATGGTGAAATGAACTCCCAATGGCTGTCCAAACAGCTGAGTCTCTCCCAGTCTTCAAGCACAGACTGAAGACCCATCTCTTTGTAAAGCACTTAAGTGAGTGAGCTCTAGTAGATGTGTATGTGGAAATACTTTGTTTTTGCACTTATACTGACCGTAACCTTCCTTCTCTCTAGGCATGAGCGCTGGGTTGGGGATGACAGGTAGTAAGTGCACTTATGCTTATATATGTCTGTGTATTGTTTTCTCTAGGTATCAGTACTGGCCTTGTCCGGGCAGTGTCTGAGCTCATGGCAAGTTTAAGACTCTAACGTAGCCTCTGCTAAATGCCTTAAATGTAAAATTAAAAAGAAAAAAAACATATATATATAGAGCGATATAGGCAATTGCTCATTTTCACTGAAACAATTGCTAATTAATTATTTAACAAATACAGCTTGTTTTTGCCATTGTTAACAAATTAGTTACTATTACAATTATTAACTTATTAATAATTAGCATCTCTCTTTTAGTTCAGTTACCATTATTTTTCCATTGTATTAACATCTCTGTAACACTACAATACTCAGCAGCATAAAAAGTCTACTATCCAATATCAAATTTAAATCCCACTTTAAATAGCATACCAAACATTTTCATTTGGATAAACTTTCCATATTGTCCTGTTCACATTTGGTGTGTGTCAGGCTTCCGGGTTTTCCCTGCTCCCGTGCTTCTCCGGACTCAACTTCCCAGAGGGCAACGCTCGAGGATGCCACGCCCGCGTCCAATCCGCTTCGCTCTCCATCACCGGAGTTTTAGCTGACAGCTGAACTTAATTTACGCCCTCCATTTATACCTCTCCACGCTGCTTCAGCTTTTGCGAAGCTTTGCCAACGTAGTTAGCAATCCTGAGCGCTCTTTCGGTGAATTATCTCTTTTCTGGTTCTGGATCTCTTTTCGGTTTTCGACTATCCCTTTGCCTCCTCCTAACTTGATTGCCTCCGCTCATTGTCTCTTTTGGTTTCGACTTTACCTGCCTTGACTATGTTTTCTAGCCCTACAACTGTAGCTGTATCTGCATTGCTGCTTAGTTTGTTCACTTCCCTGTTCAATAAACATTCTGCCTTGACTTTTAACTCTGCAAGCGTCGACCCGGAGTCTTTTGCCCTGACAGTGTAATGATATCAGTTAGTCTGTTTAATCTCAAAGCTCTTTATTTTTACACAAAACGAGTGACATTTATTGAACGTATAGCCAAAAAATGTTTTTTGCTCTTTACTCAGGCACTTAGGTCAACAACACAAGTGTGAGACTCCGACATGTTAGATTAAAAACTGATGTAAGGTAAATTAGGAAGGAAGAACATTTGATAATGCTTGATATGACACTAGCACCCCTCTTCTGTAGTCAGGTTCAAACGGGGTTGAAGGGAAAATGCAGCATTTCATGTGAAGATGTTCCTGTGCCAGGAACCACTGATGACTCAGCAGCGATGCTTTTGAGCTCCTGACAGGCCATTTCCCCATTAGAGCTGACAGCGCTTGACAGAAGTGTAAATATGAGCTGCAACATCTTTTCTGACAAAACACTTCACTCACAGACGGAGGATATCAAGTACACTGCATCTCCTGGATTACCTTGTGCTTTAGCCCAAGCTTAACAACCACACAGGTGAATCAGATGCCAGCATGCAGACAGCATTAGGCCAGAAACACATTCAACACAAGTACACCGACATAAACGATGACACCCAGCCAAGACATCCCAAACACTCAGTCCTTCAGCTCAAACACACCATGAGTTAACCATGGAGGTTAAACCAGTCAGTGCTCAATGAGACAATAGAGGATGAACCAGAACAGGATCTGCTGGCATCCCTGTAGACAGCAGAGGAGTGTGGGGCGCTTTACTTGTTCCATTGGAATCTAAAGCTGATTTTACTTACTTGAGCAAATCATTTAACATCAAACATAGTTGCAAGAGACAGCTTGGCCAGGCTCTTGCTAGACCTAGCTACAGCAAAGCTGTAGGAGAAGCAGAAGCTAATCCAGGGGGAGGTACATGCCAAGGTGGAAGAAGTTCACTTCAGCAGAAAGGTGAGCATGTTCAAGTAGGAGGCCTGGACCAAGTGGGAGCATACGGCTGACCGTAAGTTCACCTGGGCAAAGCTCTGAAAGGTGGAGCCACACCACTTCAAGTTCCTAGTCAAGTCAGTGTATGACATTCTCTCGAGCCCTGCCAACCCATTCACCTAAACTAACCTTGCCAACTTTGCCAACTTTGCCAGAAAAGATCTTTAGAACATATCCTCAGCTGTTGCTCAAAGGCCTTGGAAGATGGTCGATATTGTTGGCACCACAACCAGGTTCTGCGGGTACTCCATCTGCACTGGCATAAACAACAGCAAGTGGCAATACCCCAAGTGGTGCACCATCACCTTCATGAAGCCGTGAGAAGCCCTGGCCCCCAAAGAAGACCGAGGGGGGCCTGCTTGCAATAGCAAGGGACCTGCAACTACTGGGCGAACAGGCTGAAAAGCTAACTGTCCCTTGGGAAGAGCGGATGGAGGAAGCCAAAGAACAGAAGAAGGCCAAGTACGCTGACCTGGTGGCTGAGTGTCGGAGGAATGGATGGAAAGCCCACTGTGAGCCTATTGAAGTGGCTTTGCTGGCCAGTCTCTACATCGGGTGCTGGGACTCCTAGGGATGTGTGGACTGCACAAGCGGAGAGCCATAAAGAAGTTGCTGAAAAGTCTTCACGTTGGGGCCACAAGGTGTATTTGAGAACTAGACCTCTGCTGTAATGTTCACAACACAGTTTGCACTGGTGTCGCATTAGGAATTGCACTGAGATGCTGTGTTTGGTTAGCTCAAATGGCAGTTTTGCATAAGGTATGTTTTTAATATCGCTTTTCTATATTTATCAAAATATTATTCTATTCTCATACTCATTCGCATCTTTATGTTAAGATGGATGAAAAAATGAATATGAATGAAATAATCAAAATCCTCCAAAATGGTCCAATATAATGTTAGTTCTGAAAAACAATTAAAATTGTGTAATTTGGAAATGTTTGCGTAGGAATATTTACTCCACTAGAAAGCTACAATTGTGGACATAATGCCAAATAACTCCATACAAAAGCAACATCCATAAATAGGAGACATGGCAAACATACCGCTGTATACATTAAAATTATGGATGTATACTGCCTTGCCAGAAAAAAGGGCACAGGGTCTAATATTTCGTCGGCCCGCCTTTAGCTTTGATCAAGGCACGCTTTCGCAACACAACGTTTACTTCTGTCCAGAGTTTCATTCATTTTCCCCTAAGATCTTGTACTGATGATGGGGGATTTGGACCACTGCGCAAAGTCTTTTCCAACACATCCCTACGATTCTTAATGGGGTTCAGGTCTGGACTCTGTGGTGGCCAATCCATGTGTAAAAATGATGTCTCATGCTCCCTGAACCACTATTTCACAATTTGAGCAGATGAATCCAGGTATTGTCATCTTGGAATATGCCTGTGCCATCAAGGAAGAAAAAAATCCATCCCTGGAATAACCAGGTCCTCATTCTTTAGGGACATAACGTTGCTGAACCTAGACCTGACCAACTGCAGCAGACTTATCGTAGCTGTCACGGTCTTCCCGGCTCCACCGCTCCTCCAGACTCAACTTCCCAGAGTGCATCACCCGATTGGGTCTCCTAGTCTTCCAATCACTTCCGTTCTAGGTCACCAGAATTCTAAACCCAGCTGTTGCCCAATACATGTCTGTATTTATGCCCCCCCACACACACCAACGGCGAAGTTTTGCCAAACCCTTTGTTTGCAATTCTTTCTATTGTCTTGTTACTCCTGGCTTTGACCTCCTTCATTATTCTGACCCCCGATCCTTTCTTTGACCCCTTTGGCCTCGTTCTCTTGTACCTTCTGGCTGCTTGATCTCTTTTTGTATCTTCAGCATTCTTTCTGTCTCTCTTATATTCTGATTGCCTTGGTGACTGTCTGTTCCGGTTCTGACCCCTTGCTTGTGCCCTGAGTTTGACCTTGCTCTCTCCCTCATGTTTGATCATGTTTTGCTGCTGGATTCTTTAATAAAACTCGCTTGACTTTTAGCTCTGCATGCGACGACCTAAATTGTCTGTGACAATAGCACTGCCCCTACAGGCATGATGGGTGCATCACTTCAGCTGCGTCTCTTCTTACTCTGATGAGCCTAAAGCGTTGGACAGTTCTTAACCCGGTTTTAGTAGTTTCAGCAATCTCCTTAGATGGCAATAATTTGACAGATTAACACCTTTTCCACCACCACAGGATGCGTCTTTTGACATGGTTGTTTAAATAATGAGAAGCTAATCACTGCATCAGTTAGGGTTAAACAACTTGTTGCCAGCTGAAACACAATCACCCATGCAGTAATAATCCAATGGGAGGCTCTTACCTATTTACTTAGTTAAATACAGGTGCCTGGACAGGAAGTGTATATTACTGTTTTAATAGAGGGGTAACAATGGACCATGAGATGAGGTGACAATGTGTCTTGTAATGTGGCAACGCATTGTGGAGAATAGACATTCAGTTATTTAGTCCATTTAGTACTTGAGTTGTTTGAAGACTTCAGGTTAACACTTTATACAAGGCCTACTACTCCACATTGACAACACCAGCATATGACAGCTCCCCTGATGTAAAAGCGTCATGGCAGATGCTGTCATATGCTGTCATGTGTTGTTTTTGACATGGTTTTGACATTGGTATGGCACCGTTCTGCAGCAGGGGTCAGGTAAAATGTCTGTAAACAATCAGCACCACTTAGTAACTCATTTCTCCTGCCTCCCAGCTCTAAGCTCCCAGTGTTATAAGCAACATGAAATTCAGCACCAAATTTCGGGAAAATGCCAAACTGTGAACCCAACACAATGAGAGTAGGGTCAAGTTCAAATTTAAGGGACATGGGTAGTGGCATGGGGTTTTAGGGGCATGGTGTACCCTTGTCTAATTTACTAAATAATTGAAAATAATGCCATAAAAAAATATAAAAAAACACAACAAGATTTCTAAAAAAAAATGGTCAGGTGGCTTAAACATCAGGTCATACTCATAACCTATAAACAAGACCAGCTACATTTCAGCACTGAGTCTTCCATGATCACACTCATACGTCCAGCAACCCTCCAGGGTGAGACAGGAGAAGACGGCCACCTCTTGCCGTGTAGGTGATTCTGTTGCGCGAGCGGAAATAAGATCTCTATGGGTTTTGCTGCACTTCTTCTGTTGTGCCTATTAGGCTAATGGTATTTGATCTACCCAAGATTTCAAATGACAGCTAGGTTTAGGTTGATGCACTGTAGAAAACTTGGACTAGGTGGGTAACATGGATGTAATGGAGAATGAAGGGTTAATAATGGCTTAGCAGTTCTTCTGTTTGAGAGGTAGAGGAATGACTGATGGGTTGACAAACTTGGCACAAAAGAACCAGGCGTTTTCACTGATGTTGGAAACTGATTGAGGTGGCGGGGGCTGGGGGGTTGGTGTGGAAAAAAAGGAAAGTTATCTCACACTGCTCCGTACAGATAAAGCCTGTTAGCACGGATATGACTGCCTGATAAAGGTACACGTGATGTCTGTATCTACAATTTTACATTTTAGGATTACGCTAGCAGTGAACAATTCCGAGGCTTCCACTGCCATTTTCTTGGCTAGTGAATTTGATTGTGGCTGAGTTTTGACATAGGGAAAGCCAAACAGTGACTGGCTGCACATGAAAGAATGCATGAAAAAAGTAAATCCCACTGGCAGTAAATCTTTTCTCATTTGCTGGAAGAAATGACTGGTCGTGCCAGGCAATACCGCTGCTTGGAAATTGAGTCTAGCTAGCCAGCTAATCTAACCAAGCGGGGATGTGTATGTGTAGTTACGATCAATCATGTTCATCGCACCCAGGGCCAGATGTACTAAGCCTTTTGTGCCAGTTTTCAGAAACAAGCTGCATGCATTCTGCCCACGCTGTTTATGTTTTTACAACACTGTTAATATTTGTATGTACATTAGGACAATTATCTGATTGCAGTGCAAGCTACAAAATAACAGCAGTGTAGGGAGCATGGTAAATATATACTTTTGGCCATTTTTAAAACTGCATTCAGATGGTAGATGGTTTACTTTTTTTGATTGAAGATAAATACCGAAAGTACTAATATGAAGTGTCAAAATCTAAAGAAATGCAAGAATGATACCCCACCCAAGTAAAACCTGCTCTGTGGTGGTCCTGTGGGGATCCTGATTATTAAAGAACAGGGTAAAAGTAACAAAGTACACAAAGCAACATATTGACTACAGTCTGTGACTTCAGTCAATGGTAAATGGGGTTGATAAAATGGACAAATGGACAAGAAGGGGTACCTAATGAAGTGGCCGGTTGGGGTATATGCCCACTGAGTTTTAACAAAACTGTGGCCCACACTGTGGCCAATCAAATTTCCATTTTGTGTGATTGATTCTATTAATTTTGTGATGTGATATTAATTTCATGACATTCTTTATGAATACTTTGAGAAGCAAAATCACTATAAAGCACTGACATATACGGCTTTTATTAGTGGCTGTCATGTTTCCAGGTTTCCCCCTCCACTTCCGAGCTCCCAAACTCCCTTCCCAATGATGTCACAGTCACATGTCCAGAACTCACCACACACCTGTCTGTATTTATACCCCTCATACACACACACACACACTGCAAAGTATTGTCAAACTCTGTTTGTGTACGGAGCGCTTCTCTCATGTTTACCTCTGCTTGTTCTCTTTGGTTTTGACTCCTCTCTGTTTTTAGACTTAATCTCTTTTAGATTCCTCCTTTTGGTATAGTTTTATCCACCTTCTATGGTTTTAACGTCCTTTCTGTTCTTTGACTTACCCCTTTTGGATTCTCTTTTGGTTTTGTTTGTTGGTTTACTCTAACTCACTGGTTCTCAACTCCTGCCTGTCACTCTGTTTTTGCCTCAGCCCCACCTGCTGGTAATGTTTGCCTTATTGGTGAGGCCACCAAATTATTTTGCCTAAAAATGCTTAAAGTAAGTATTTATTTGCAATGGGAATTGGGATTTTGCATCTACAATACCCTGCTGTAATAAATGGAACAGGGCTTTTCATCTGTGCTTGAAAATTATATTTTCCCATTAAACCATTGTGCCAAGAGTGAGTCTCAGGAACTGATAGCAGTAGTTCAATAGGATTAGGGTCCAGTAGTTCAAAAAGGGTTAGGTTGGGTTAGAAAATTGGTTTGGAAAATACCACTGAGCCAGGGATATTTGAATGTCACACTCCTGTTGCATCACTCAAACCATGTCAGCACTATAATTCAAAACCAACAAAATAACAGCTGGCCAAGAAACAAAAATCGAAATGTGCTTGTGCCCAGCAAAATTACCACTACACCGGTGTCATACCACCATAACAGTGTGACTGTGCCTGCATTCTCAGTTTCATATGTAAGCATTCAGTGTTGAGATACTGGATCATGAAATTTTCTCTGACCTTTAGAACCAGGCAGTAGTGTCATAAAGCGTGTTACTGGAAAATGTCCTTTAAAGACATTCTGGCCTCGAACCCTCTTGTGTTTTGTAGGATTCATGAAGTGTGGCACTGTCCTCCTCAGCTTCATCAGTCACAATCAACCAAACCAATAGCCAATCCTGACTCCTAGCATAGACCCTGGTCTATAGGCACACAACTACAACCAGGCTGGGACTAGTGACTCTTATCTTGGTTAACAAAATCATAATAAATACAGTGATTCCATCTTTATTCAGCACAAACTGGATGCCACAGCTAAGGTTGCTGTAGTCCACAATCTAAAAAATGTAATATTGGATTTAAAAAAGGTTATGTCAGCTGGTTCCACACAACTGTGTTAAGCAGCTTTTAAGATACTCAATTAAGTAAAACATACTTAAAAAATTCAAGTGAGTCACACTAAAGTGATTTGAGTAGGTGCTAATGAACTGGCCAGGTTATTTTCATGTATTACCCATATATGAAATGATGGATATAATTAAAAATGTTATGCAGAGCAGTTCCATGCTGTGTTAAGTAGCTTTTAAGATCCTTTTTTAAAGAATATGTACTCAGTGAATGCAAATAAACTACAAATGTGTTTCAAAACTGGACAGATTATTTTATGTATTACTTACATTCTGGTTAATGTGGCGACTAACTAAAGTAGAAAATTGAATTAGGTTTAGGTTAGAACTACAAAACCTAAGTTACTGTTGTGCTACTAAGTTTTTATGGGATTACATTTAGCAGTAGGGTGCATGGTAGCTTGCATTTTCAGCCAACAGCATTGGCTAGGCAGTTAACTGTGAAATATAAGAAAGTAGCACGCACAATGGAAGGTAGGCTAGGGGAAAAGACAACACACAGACAGTCAGTAATAGAAATAAAACAATGTGCAAATAGATGATGCCTAAAAACCAATAGGAAAGATTACGTTGACCAAAAAACACTTATGAATTAAACTTAACAATCCACTTCATTACATGGAAACAACACAGCTGACTTAGTTTCACTAACCTACATAAATGTATTGATTAAAGTCAAAAAATAAAAAAAAAGATTAAAACCAACAACAGAGCAACTACATTTCTTAGAGTGCATCTGATGGGTCAATTCTGTCATTTGCAAATCCATTTGCTTGTAAAATTTTCATCTTCCTCATTAAAGGGAAGATTCTCCCCGCCTTTACGCTGGAAATTTCATCTCCAGAGAATTCAGTGGCACCAATGTATGATGCCAGGCAGTATGTATACAACAGATGTAGTGGTGGTTAAGCGTTTCATTTTGGCTGGTGTGTTCTTTTAACAATAGCCGCAGACCCGGAGGCTAGAAGAAAGCACAGGCCTGTAATATGCACTGAAAGGATATTTGCAAACAGAATAACATTGTTTAAACTCTGAGAATTCCAGCGTTCTCCCATATTTATCTCTAGCCTTCAAAGTCGGTGGTACTAACAGATCGTTCACAAAAGACACAGCATGACTAACTCTTTTAATGAGTTACTTACTTTAATCTGCCATCATTTGTATGATGCGAATCAAGAAAACACGTTCAGCTTTGCCAAACAAATTGATTTGTTTTTACTCTATGGAGGCATGCTCCTGATTTCTAATGAGGTTTCCACGGTTCTTTCAGAAAATTTCCCTGGCTTACTGACAAGTGTGGGGATCATACCAATGCATGTAATATATGGCTTAGGTAGAGTATTAAAAAAATGATATAAAGTATGTTTGTCCTTAAATATGATATATATATTTTTTACTTATATTTGGGCATTAAAGGCTTTTTGTCGCAATCAAAATGCAGCACATTATTAGGATGCAATAGTAATTCAACCACAAAGCCCTTAAACTGCATTTATGGAGATACATACACACTTGCCATGAACATCTCGCTAAACAAGACATAACATCCTCAGCACGAAACATCAACAGCTCCTTCATATCACAAATGCTTTCATTTAATAATAAAAATGAATGTATGTTGTTTGGTTTGACTTCAGCTTGTGGTTCTGGATAGGCTTTTTATTCCAAAAATTATTCCGCAAATTATTATTATCATCATTATTATTATTAGTAGTAGTACTCCTAGTATTATTAGTATTATTATGGACTGTTGATATGGAGCACATAGGTGGATGGGCTGTGTCTCCCAAGTATAGGCCCCACTCTCCAATCATATCCTTCTGTACACAACAATACAACAAGAACTGATCCCCTAAAATCAGAGAGGGACACTAGTGAACAGGACTAAATGATCAATGTGAAAGTAGTATAAGACCATCTCTATGAGAAGACACTCCAACCAGGGACTTCATTCTGATAGACCAACTAAGCTAGGCTAGGCCAAGCTAATGTTAGTAAAGTAAACACAGGAGGAAAGGTTACATCTAAGAGATTTTCAATAAGAAGGCAAAAGCGAATGCTACAGCCTGGGCTAAGATAGAGGCAAGGCAAGGGAAAACCCATTAGAACATTAATATCAAGAAATATAAAGATGGCAAATGGCAAAGAGCCACACATAGTAAGGTGCTTGTCTTTGCAGGAAGCTATGCTAAGAGAACATAAGGCTGGGCAAGGCAAACAGTCAAGGCTAGTCAGAATAAGAGATAGGACTAGGCTACACTAGGCCAATAGTAAACAAATAAAATGGTTCAGGGACCCTAAGTGACTGCTTATACCACTTACCACTGCTTATTCCACTTACCACTGCTTCCACTTACAGCTAGAAACTGATCTGGTGTGTATATGATCCAGTATATTTTCCCTGATATCGTACTAGGGGTAAATAAATTGATGCATCAACAACATGATTTCATTACCTTCCATTCACTCTTAACTCCTTTCTCTTTAATTACTGCTGAATTACTGTTGAAATACGTCGTATTATGCATGTGTTATGACTAGACCACCACATACCGCATAATAGTTACTTATAAAGACAAGCTGAATATACTCACCTAACAAGAATAGCCGGCCCATAGAAAAGCCCCAAGAAACACTCCAAAGGAAAATGAGTGGAAAGAAACAGTCCTCTAATAACCTGTATGTAATTTTATACATATATAAAACAAAGATATTGAAATTACACTATAAATGCACTGCTGGACTGACGGAGCATAAAACCAAGTCATGCAGGTGAACAATAAAAAAACTCAAAAAAAAAAAAGTTCCCATAATCTCTTTGCTTTTATCTCGTTGGTATGCCATCATCATTAATATGCAGAATACACAGAAGCCCACCCTGGTTGTTTGTGAAATAAATATCTGCCTTCTAGGGAATCTCAGCCAGCTTGACTGTGCTTTGTGCTTAGCTCCTATGGCCAAGCAATTCCCAATATGTACATATTTGTTAACAGCTTCGACAGACTTCAAGAATGACATCAATGTTAGTCCAGAAGAGCGCAATCCTAAAAAAATTTAGCAAAATGCCTTCAAACACTGAAGCTGAATAATATCACGCCCAGGGAATAATTACGCAGTATACGTGTATCAGCATTCTGTGGCAGCATTCTGAGACTACTTCATATTTAATGAGGAAGCAATGTGGCTAAAAGCATAGCCAAGATTCTGGGTCTGATATACTAAGCGCTGTGCGGCCGTTTACATATTCAAGCCATTCACTTTACTAAAGCAGAGCAATCTGGGAGCCAGTTTTGCCAAGTTCCCTCACCTTTATAAAGCAGGTGTAAACATGCATTAGGAGCTTGCCTTAAAGAAGGGAGGTCAAAAGTCGTTCTGTAGCGACAGCATTAGACAAAGCTGCTAGACGGAAGCACAAACCTTGTACATGTGATTAAAGCACATTTACCCACAGATATATGTAGTTTAGGCTCTCAGAACTAGATGGGGATAATTACGAAACGATATATCTCAAGATATGATAGAGTGTTTTGTTAAGAAACTAAATTATTCTTTTTAACATTTTAAATTTATTAACACTCTTCCTTAATAAACATTTCCTTTCTGTTTGATCACATGCTTATTGCCTGCTACATTATTTCGCTACCTCGTTTGCATTAGGTAGGAGTGTAAATTGAATCGTCCTACTTAATAAGTCAAAGGCTGAATTCAATTGCATTGTGGCCACATACTGCAGTCACAACAAGGGAGACTTTGTGCTGCTCTGGCACCTGTACATGCATATAGCCCTCAGAATTCTACATTAAGATGTTTTAGTTTTACCTTCACAGTAAAAATGTTTGTCTGACTAGCTTATAAGCTAGCAGTTCACTGTAAAGGGAACATCATTGTTCAGGCTCTGGAGTGCCTACCAAACCACAACCTGTGAAATATGCCAATCCAGTCAGGTGTTTATGGGCTGCCTATCAAACAGGCTGTTTAGATTCTGTCCCTATTTGAGAAGCTCCGCCTATGGCTTCAGAACTACCTATGCCACTTTGTCTATGCACCACTTGCATTATTATTTGACCACTAGTGATATTTGGGAGCTTGGAGCTAATCACAGAAGCTGCTCTATATGTGTGTGTTATGTGTCTGACACTGAAGTTGAAGGCAGTTACATCCTTGCACCTTAAGTTATGCCGAGCTTTTTTTTGAACTTCTACGTTCCACCTTAAATGGCACAGCAGGTACAGTCTATCGCCCCAAGCTACTTGTTCACCTTCTTGCTCGAATTTCCCTGTTCCACTTTTAAATAGTACAGCAGCTCCATTCTGTCGCTTCAGGCTACTTGACCAGCCTCTTGAATTTTCCCATAACACCCTAAATGGTAGAACCTTACGCCGGAACCTGACAAATAAGAAGGCGACTTCAGCCTCAGTCTGTCAGACTTTCTCCCAGTCTGGGTCAGTACAATGCAGCACTGGCAACAATACTTTTACTAAATAAGGGATCAATACCAACTGCCTGTGGCAAAAACTGCAGACAAAGGAAATGTAAGTATTTCAAAAATAATTATGCTCCCTAATTCTTTGGCCTTTAAGCACTAGCTAATGCTAACAGCTGAGCTAATAAATTATCGGAGCTATTATATTCTAGAAAGTTCTTGACATTACTCACTGCGGGATCCATAAAAGCATTAACACTGTTATTCTGCTAGCTGAATATCTGTAGGGTGAACTTCATCTAATCAACAGACAAACCACTTAAAATGACGTAAAAAGAGAGAATGTGTGCTGGTGTTGGCACACTCTGTTATTAAGCAGTGACTGCGATGCGGACTCTTTAACAGAAGAGAGTGTAGTGTGGTCCTTTAGACCCTAGCCAACTATATCAACTTGTCTCATTTCACTGATTGAATAAAATGACACTCACTATGTAGGCCTGGTTTACACTGACTGGTGGTGTCATGTCCCGACTGTTTCTTGAGTGTGTTGCATCAAATGTAGTATTTGTTCATAGTAAAAAAGTACAATTAAGTTTGTCAACCGAAATAAATGTTACCAGGATCAATATGGGCAATGTTTATTGAGCTACTGTTTATTGAGCTACACATACAGAAGTACTGTCTCTCAGTATACTGTCGGGCTACCATATTTGCTAACGCAGCAAGCCAAAAGTCTTAGCATGGAGTTGCCTAGAGGATCCTAATAGTGTCCTGGGATAATCCATCCCATGCAGCTTAAATATTCTCATGCAGTTCCTGCAGACTTTGCAGCAGGGGTGGAGGTGGAGTGACCCCAAGGTTTCTGGACATGTAATGCTTGACAAGAAACCATTTATTTTGGCGCTGACCACAGTGCTGACCATTCATTTGTCATCTCCACCAAAACAAAAGCGGAACTCATAACTGAAGATGACCCACTGCCATTCTAAGTCACTCTATAGTAGGCTGGCATGACACTATTTCAGTCTTTGTAAGGAACAGTCTGTGTGCATGTAGTCCTGCGTTGTGCAACTTTCTGCCAATGGTGCTGGCACTAACAGGATGACTCATGGAGGGCATCACTGTATATTGAATGTCCACAATCGTAGCTGCTGTGTCAGCCAGGTACAGAGATAAGGCCTGTAAAACATGTCTTATGGTGTCAAACCTTGGTTGATTCTATCTGGCTGCAACTATTTGTTGTAACTATTTTGTAGCAACTTTTCTTTTGGTGATGATCGTATTTCAGAAGTTGCCAGTTCTAATTATAAGGTAATAAAGCTAGGTTGTTTAGGTATTGGCTGAATGACACTTGTGGACTGCAATACTGACCCATATTTTTGGCTGGACTGGACTCTGGGCTCTGAACTCTGGACTCTGAACTGTCGAACATTCACAGCTTTTTTGTTCAGACACTCCTGTATTGCTTTGGCCTGGTGCTTAGGATCATTGTCCTGGTGAAATATGAAGTTTCTCCCAAGCTTTAGCTTTCTTCATCACTGTTTTTAGCAGACTGAGGCAGGATCTACCAGCAGTACCTGCCTGTACTTACACCATACATCTGTCCTTCATTTTTTTAAATGAAAGCTTGGAAAAAGCATCCCCACAACATGATGCTGCCACCCCCCTACAACACTCCATGGATGGTGTTTGTAAGGAAATGAGTAGTGTTAGATTTGCACCACACACAGTGCACAAGCTTATTCCACATTTCAGCTTTGTACGGTTGTGTTTTAATGTGTTTTTCTTTTCTAGTCACACTTTCATACAGCTCGGTTCTGTTGCTGTTGAAGTGTCCTCAACCTAGTCTCAGTCACTGAACTCTACAGTTCCTTTAGAGTGACTGTTGGCCTCCTCTATGCCTTCCCTAACAAGTCCATTTGTTGTGCTGACGCTGAGCTTTGAGGGACGAGTTTTGCCTTGTCTAGACAGTGACTGGGTCATATAATGCAGCTTCCTCATCCTTACAATTGATATAACAATGCCCACTGGGAAAAATACAAGCACTTGAATATTATTTTGCATCCTTCTCCCAACTTGTCTTCATCTTCACAGCCTTTCTTCAGATTCACAGTCTGACCAATCCAGTGGTATTTGAATTAGAATAAAAATTGTCTTTTATGTTGAACGTTTTAAATAACTTACAGGTAGAGGTAAACTGTAAGCCAACTATGTCCTTTTCAGGGCATTATCTTTTATCTGTGTAAACCTGGAGCTTCCACAGCACAGGGGTTAACTGCGTAGGCAAACAGCATTTTTCACTTAGTCATTTCTGTCACAGAAAATTTCCTACATGAAATCAAAATTACTTTATATTTTTTCATTTTGAGGGCGTTACCTTTAAAAAGAAAATATGACACACCTCCAAGATCCAGATGAATCTGATGAAAGGGGTTAAAGGAACTGTACTCATGCAACCACATCGCCGAACCCCCCACAACACACCATATACACTATCCATACGGCATGGCTCCAATGCTACATCACAGGATGCATCCCCACTTCTTCTTTTTGATCCTATGAGTATGCACAGTTACAGTTTCCAGCTAGAGGCAACCGTTTCATCCACATATCAGCTCATGTCCACAAACACCTGCTCTTGGAGTGAGGAGCCTGGTGGCATGCACAAGGTTATTTATGGATCATTACACTACAGCACTCAGCATTACTCTCCACTCTTGCATAAACACCAGTGTAGATTCATAGTCCATGATTTACAAACCCTCATTCCAAATGTGTTTGGACAGTGTGCCAAACTCAAACAAACAGAAAGTAGTGATGAGTGCATCCGCCTGTACTTAAACAAAAGCAGAGGAAGAAAACACTGTGTTATCTTATCCACTTATCCACCTCACTGCTTTTGATTTTGCAAATAGATGGTCTTTCTGAAACTGATGACAGGGGCAGGGACAAATCAGGATAAGGAATGTAATGTTCAAACAGGTAATGCAATAAGGCTTGGATAGAAAATAAGCATCCAAGAAAGAACCAGAAACAGCATCAGCACTAAATGAAACAGTAGGATGGGCTTCTCTCTCCATGCTGCAGATTCAGGAAATCTGGAGAAATCTCAGGCATAACGGACAATTGCTTTGATCATTGATCTCTCAGATCCTTCATCCACTTATCATCCTCTAGTCCTTCATCAGTGGTCACAAGACACTACCCCCAAGAGACTCTTGGCTGGATAAACTTGGTTGCTGGACTATTTTCAGTCCATCTGTGACATCAGAACTAAATGGTAAGTGGAGCTGATAAAACAGACAATGGGTTGGGAGCCATAAGGCGTTCTTAATGTTATGGCTTATACAGTGGGGAGAACAAGTATTTGATACACTGCTGATTTTTCAGGTTTTCCCACTTGCAAAGCATGTAGAAGACTGTAATTTTTATCATAGGTACTCTTCAACTGTGAGTGATGGAATCTAAAACAAAAATCCAGAAAAATACATTGTATGATTTTTAAATAATTAATTTCCATTTTATTGTGGGAAATAAGTATTTGATACACCAGACAAGGTTTGCACACACTGCAGCAGGGATTTTGGCCCACTCCTCCATACAGATCTCCTCCAGAGCCTTCAGGTTTCGTGGCTGTCGCTGGGCCACACGGACTTTAAGCTCCCTCCAAAGATTTTCTATTGGATTCAGGTCTGGAGACTGGCTTGGCCACTCCAGGACCTTAAGATGTTTCCTACGGAGCCACTCTTTAGTTGCCCTGGCTGTGTGTTTTGGGTCGTTATCATGCTGGAAGACCCAGCCACGACCCATCTTCAGTGCTCTTACTGAGGGAAGGAGGTTGTTGGCCAAAATCTCACGATACATGGCCCCATCCATCCTTCCCACAATACGGTGCAGTCGTCCTGTCCCCTTTGCAGAAAAGCATCCCCAAAGAATGATGTTTCCACCGCCATGCTTCACGGTTGGGATGGTGTTCTTGGGGTTGTACTCATCATTCTTCTTCCTCCAAACATGACGAGTGGAGTTTAAACCAAAAAGTTCTATTTTTGTCTCATCAGACCACATGACCTTCTCCCATTCCTCCTCTGGATCATTCAGATGGTCATTTGCAAACTTCAGACGGGCTTTGACATGCGTTGGCTTGAGGAAGGGCACCTTGCGTGCACTGCAGGATTTTAATCCTTGACGGCGTAGAGTGTTACTGATTGTTTTCTTTGAGACTGTGGTCCCAGCTCTATTCAGGTCATTGACCAGGTCCTGCCGTGTAATTCTGGGCTCATTCCTCACCTTCCTCAAGATCATTGATGCTCCACGAGGTGAGATCTTGCATGGCGCCCCAGACCGAGGGAGATTATCCGTTATTTTGCATTTCTTCCATTTTCTAATAATTGCACCAACAGTTGTTGCCTTCTCACCAAGCTGCTTGCCTATTGTCCTGTAGCCCATCCCAGCCTTGTGCAGGTCTACAATTTTATCCCTGATGTCCTTACAAAGCTCTCTGGTCTTGGGCATTGTGGAGATGCTGGAGTCTGACTGATTGAGTGTGTGGACAGGTGTCTTTTATACAGGTAACGAGTTCAAACAGGTGCAGTTAATACAGGTAATGAGTGGAGAACAGGAGGGCTTCTTAAAGAAGAAGTAACATGTCTGTGAGAGCCAAAATTCTTACTGGTTGATAGATGATCAAATACTTATTTCCCACAATAAAATGGAAATTAATTATTTAAAAATCATACAATGTATTTTTCTGGATTTTTGTTTTAGATTCCATCACTCACAGTTGAAGAGTACCTATGATAAAAAATTACAGTCTTCTACATGCTTTGCAAGTGGGAAAACCTGAAAAATCAGCAGGGTATCAAATACTTGTTCTCCCCACTGTATGTGGTGTATATTTAAAAGAAGAATGAGGTAAAACATAAATTCTTTGTTTTTTTTCTATTTTGTGTTTAATACTGATCAATATATTAACACAGAACTGACTAATCGTTGTTGTCTGTCTCATATATCAGCACTTCACATACTGCACCAACTGTTTTTGGTCTGAGGTTTGGTTAGCTTGTCTGTAGATCTGAGCTGAAGCCTTGCTGAAGCCTGCCTCTTGCTCTCTGTTTCTTCCTCTCCCACACGGTCATCAGTATTAGGAACATGATGTCTTTGCCCCCTCTTCCTTAGCATTTCATTTGTTTTGTTTTGTAATAAGTCCTCTAGAGTAACTACAGTATATTAACAGCGTTCCAAAAGTTAGGATGCAGCTATTATTGGGACTGTTCAGTGGACTGTCCTCCCCGCAGAACAGAGTCTACAAGAGCCACTTTATCACATCGCTGGCACGTGTAACCCGGAGAAGAAAAAAAACTAGGAAAAACATTAATATGTTTGTAATGTATGTGTTACTGCATGTTACCTTGCTAGCTAAAACACTTAGCTTAGCACACTATGTGTTTAACTATTTTAGTGGCCTTTTTAAGCATGTAGTACACTTTGTAGAGAACCTTTATAGCCAATATTGGCAACACCTTTAGATATGAACTGCAATTCTGGCCTGCAAATAATTGGTTCATCTACAGGACCTCTGTTTGGGCCAGAGTTGTATCCAAAGGATTATGGGTGAGTCAAGGATACTCTTTGAAAACTGACAGAATACAGGCTGCATTTTTGGCTGCATTAAAAAGATCCGTTTTTGATAAGAAGTGTCTCCGATGGCATAAGAATACATACTTGGACACCGTCCTAGATTGTGAAACACAGAAATGAACTTCTGTTTCTAGCTGAATGTTGCAAATATTGGTATGATGTGCAAATCTAGATAGGGTGGCACAACATATAATCATGTTATATATAATCATGTATAATAATCATCATTACAATGTCAGTTGTTTCAGAACAGGCACGGTGGTACTTTAAGCTACTCCAGTCGACACTAGCCACTGTGCATAGCAATCTCGGGGTTGTGTGTGGATAGACAGTTGCTTCCAGAGATAGTTTGGAACTTGAACGCTGCAAACAAAGACAGGCAATCTGTCCATGTTACGTGCTTCAGTATGTGACGGTCCTGTTCTGTGTGTGCATCTGGGATACAGCTTTGCGCCTGTGCTGTTGTTGTTTCTAGACGTTTCCTCTTCACAATGATATCACAAAATCGCACTATGGCAGCTGCAGTAGGGCAGAAATTTTACCTACTGCAAACACGGCATCCTATGACAGTGGCAGGTTGGTCACCCAGTTCTACCCATATGACCCATTCTACTGCCTCTGTTGGTATATTTTTTAGCAATTTCACTGTAACATAATTCTTTATATTGCGGCCTAAATATTAAGCCCATGTTCCTGCTGTGGATTTTAACAGTGCATCCTGGATTTGTGTTAATAAACAGGCTGCACACTTTCATCCTACTTCTGTGACTTTTCCTTCTTGCTAGATATCGCCCACATTTATCACCCACACCCATGATCAAATCATGACAGTATCAGTTTATTCAGCTCTATTTACCTTGATCACCAAGTCAAATCGCTGGTGCTGCTCGCGGCTGACGGGCTGCAGCAGTCTCAGCTCGGCCGTGCTGCTATTCAAGGAGAAAAACTCTGCGTAGGAAGCAGGTTTGCCTGCACAACAGGAGAGATAAAATGATTGATAAAATAAGACTTTCAAAAAAGGGAATTTTCACAATTTTATTAACTTTCAGAAAAAATAATAATACAAAAGACAAGGTTTGGGTTAGCACATTAGACAAGCAGTTTTAATAACCATTCTG
This sequence comes from Prochilodus magdalenae, assembly GCA_024036415.1. NCBI lineage: Eukaryota > Metazoa > Chordata > Actinopteri > Characiformes > Prochilodontidae > Prochilodus > Prochilodus magdalenae. The sequence continues at coordinate 243,785 of JAMWET010006008.1, read as the reverse complement.
CAAAATATCAAGAGCAGGGATGCCTAATCCTGGTCCTGGAGTTCCATCACTCCACAAAGTTCAGCAGTAACCACTGTCTGTCGCAGCTTATTAAGGTAATGGAGACCTTCAGACTTTCCATTACCCTTCAGGATGATAGATCTCCATGATCCGTACTGGACCCCCTTGATCAAGGTGATCGAGAGCATGACTACAAAAGACTTAACGAACGAGTGTGTCCTGAATTCCAGTTTAGTTTTTGGTCAGAGAATTTTATTTTAGCACAACATGTTTATGTAATAGTGTGTATCCGTTTCAGTGTTTTGATAGAATTAATAAATTTGCACAGTTGTTGTATTTTCTTAACATAATAATATTCATCTTGGATTACACAAACCCTGGGTGAATGGCCCCAAAATCGGTGGTAGACTCTTAAATTAATATCCACCTGAAGAGACTTTCACAGGATTTAAAGTCACACTCTGCTGTGAGGAGAATATATTATTTATTTATAACCAATGTATTAATGGTTTTGTGTTTGTCGTTTGTTGGATGTTCCTCTAAAGATGGTTGGATTTAACAAAAATCTCAAATCTGTGATGATGCCTCACCATATTTGGTTTACATTTTGAGTCAGTTACTCTTGACATAAATTTATTTGCCATTAAGTGTTTTATAAACTATGGCAATCACTTTTAATTCACTTACAGAACTAATTAGGGTTGCGACTAACAATTTCTACAGACTGAAGTGTGGACTACTGACAAAGGTATATGATCATTCAAACTTTCATCTCTATGACAAGCAATTTCCTCTATTGCGTTACACTGAACTGATTCTATGTACTCCTCCTATGGTGTATGACAGTCTATCAGAATCTGTAATATAAACACAATACAACATTTTTAAGCAGTAGTGATGCAAGAAATGGACATTAAAATTCTTATTTCTTCATTATTGATATTGCTAACTGTTCTACAACTAACTGGAAGGCAATATAAAGGTTTGAGAATTGGAATAATGTGCTTCTTTTTCAGTGCTGGTTAAAAATTTAGCAGAAGCATTTCCTGAACAGAACAGCAGCTTTTGTTCTGCTGTGTCGATACTGAAAAATAGAGGGCCACTGTGGTTCATCTACTGTTCTAACTTTTCTGCCAGCGGGCTTGACTCTCACTCTGTTGGGTGTAACCTGTGGACTTGCTGGATCACAGCTCCCCCTTGCCCAACCCTTTGAGCCTGCTGCTTCATTGCCAGGTCTCATCTTAGAGCTCCACGGGTGGGCCTGTATTCTCCTTCTGCTGCACTAAGATACCCGTCATGCTTATGTAGAAAAAACGCCATTTCCTCATAAGGACGGACCTCCTGACCCAGTAGCACACCTGAACTGAGAACCCAGTAACAGGCCCAGGTAGGTCAAGGCCTGAGACCCTGTTGTACAATATTTACAATCGATGAAATAATATGCCTGTTAACATAGAGGGCACAAATCCATCTGAATATTCACATCCTGCACTATAATTACCAAAAAGCCAAACAAACTGCAGCCTTAAAAACTCTTATTAACTTTTACAAATAAATTAAACAATTTCATTAGAAATACATCTGCCAACCAGCAGGCAAGGATAATATTAACCAACAATATATTTCACCTCACCCGCCCACCCATCATCTCTCCCTCTCACCCACCCATCACCTCTTCCCCCAATCCCATCCATCACCTCTCACTCCCACCTACCCATCACTGAGTTTTGATGTCTGATTCACGCTGATGACAATTATATAAAATATAACAGATGTTAAAGTTCAAAACATTGACTAAGCCTACACAAGTAACAGCAAAGCTGTATTTACCAATGTACATGATAGTTTGCAAGCAACATTACCACAGTGAGAGATGAGAATGACAACAATGCCAATGCCAACAATGCTAGAAAAGAGTTCTATGTAACCATGTGGAAAATACCTTTCCATGTTTTGATTTGTCTCCATCTTTAAACACAAAACCTGCATTTCTAAAAGAGGTCAGGAAAAAGAGCCAGTCCTAAAACCCTAAACTGTAACACTAACAGGCCTGACTCCACCTAAAATCATGCTCCCCAAATTGTACATGTACCAGCTCATGTTCCATCCCAGCAGGAAACAGTGACAAAGGAGCAGCAGCAATGGTGTCGTAATGCGACTCCATAACGTAACTGCAGCACCAGATGGAACACAAACAAGCTGGCTAATAGGAAGCCCACTACAGTGCTCACATTTGCAACAAGCTCCTGGACAACTTAACTTCCAAGATGTTAGTTTGTTCTGGACATTCCACTTCAGACTGTAAGACAATATCGAGACTTGGCTCAGCGTTTGAAAAGAAGTCCAGATCCACCTTTATTAGTGTCAGTATGTAAGTAGCACCCGAGCTGCGTGATTACCAACAGGATGACAGGATGAGTGATTTCCGGTACAAGTGTAAACACGGTGTAAAGAAAGTGTAATGCTGCTGTTGTAACTATGAGGTAAAACAAACCACAGAGCACGCATATTTCAACATCACTGTTACCAGCATGCCAACAGCTAAGCACTGATTAAAGCAGCTACAAAATAATAGCTCACTATGACCTCAATTTAACCCTTTAACATCCTCACCAAGATTTGGAAATAAGACTTTTTAAATTTTTATTTGTCTGGGGCAATAATAACAAGGCAAATCATCAATTATGTAATTATATTACATTAGCACATCTGCACCATAAAGAAATAATTAGACCATTTGGTAACACATGTTTTTTGAAAATTATTTTTTTCTTTTTAAACTTGCATTTTTTTTTCATTAAAAGCTATAAAACTATAATATACTTATTAAAAGACATCTAATGAGTGTTTTTATAACTCTGCCGACTGGTAGAGATGGCACGATCAGGTTAAGTGACACCTTGACTCTACCAACATTAAAGGGCTAAATCGCTTCTGTGAAACTGAAACATGATATCTTGTTTGTGATCTTTAAAGGATAGAGAAAAAAGATTTTTGCAAAACAATTCTTTTAAATCACTGATTTCATTAACTGAATTAGGCAACATGATAAAGGAAGCCCTTAATGTATTGAGGTATTTCAAAGTGTGTTTAACACCTACCCATGTATAAACTCATATACACTTTTCAAAAAACATAAAGGGGACACTCAAATAACATATCCTAGATCTGAATGAATGAAATATTCTCATTGAATACTTTGTTCTGTACAAAGTTGAATGTGCTGACAACAACATCACACAAAAATCATCAATGGAAATCAAATGTATTAACCAATGGAGGCCTGGATTTGGAGTCACACTTAAAAAATTAAAGTGGAGAAATGCACTACAGGCTGATCCAACTTTGATGTAATGTCCTTAAAACAAGTCAGAATGAGGCTCAGTATTGTGTGTGGCCTCCACGTGCCTGTATGACCTCCCTACAATGCCTGGGCATGCTCCTGATGAGGTGGCGGATGGTCTCCTGAGGGATCTCCTCCCAGACCTGGACTAAAGCATCCGCCAACTCCTGGACAGTCTGTGGTGCAATGTGACGTTGGTGGATGGAGCGAGACATGATGTCCCAGATGTGCTCAATCGGATTCAGGTCTGGGGAACGGGCGGGCCAGTCCATAGCTTCAATGCCTTCATCTTGCAGGAACTGCTGACACACTCCAGCCACATGAGGTCTAGCATTGTCCTGCATTAGGAGGAACCCAGGGCCAACCGCACCAGCATATGGTCTCACAAGGGGTCTGAGGATCTCATCTCGGTACCTAATGGCAGTCAGGCTACCTCTGGCGAGCACATGGAGGGCTGTGCGGCCCTCCAAAGAAATGCCACCCCACACCATTACTGACCCACTGCCAAACCGGTCATGCTAAGGGATGTTGCAGACAGCAGATCGCTCTCCACGGTGTCTCCAGACTCTGTAACATCTGTCACATGTGCTCAGTGTGAACCTGCTTTCATCTGTGAAGAGCACAGGGCGCCAGTGGGCTGTGAGCACAACCCCCATCTGTGGACGTCGGGCCGTCATACCATCCTCATGGAGTCGGTTTCTAACCGCTTGTGCAGACACATGCATCATTTTGCAGGGCTTTGGCAGTGCTCCTCCTGTTCCTCTTTGCACGAAGGCGGAGGTAGCGGTCCTGCTGCTGGGTTGTTGCCCTCCTACGGCCTCCTCCATGTCTCCTGGTGTACTGGCCTGTCTCCTGGTAGCGCCTCCAGGCTCTGGACACTATGCTGTCAGACACAGCAAACCTTCTTGCCACAGCTCGCATTGATGTGCCATCCCGGATGAGCTGCGCTAGCTGAGCCACTCGTGTGGGTTGTAGAGTCCGTCTCATGCTACCGAGAGTGTGAAAGCACCACCAACATTCAAAAGTGACCAAAACATCAGCCAGAAAGCATAGGTATTGAGAAGTGGTCTGTGGTCCCCACCTGCAGAACCACTCCTTTATTGAGTGTGTCTTGCTAATTGCCAATAGTTTCCACCTGTTGTCTATTCCATTTGTACAACAGCATGTGAAATTGATTGTCAATCAGTGTTGCTTCCTAAGTGGACAGTTTGATTTCACAGAAGTTTGATTTACTTGGAGATATATTGTGTTGTTTAAGAATTCCCTTTATTTTTTTGAGCAGTGTATATATACATATACTTAAATAATACAATATATATAAACTTAAAAAATAAATAAACATAAAAATAAATATATCTATTAAGTAATAATGATCTCTAAACACAAATAAAGATAAACATAGATAAGGAAAGACCTCCCAAAACTCAAGGCCCACTATAATATGCATTCCTGGCATCACCACAGTATAAACAGCCTGAAAAAGACCTACCAATGAGGATGGAGTAGATGATGCCTGGCCGATCAGAAGGAGGCTGAATGTTTCTGTCCTGATCCACAGCCTGGATAGGGGGGGTCACGTTCACAGGGTTCACTCGGCTCTGTTGGAAGTAAGGGAAATAAAGAGGCTTGTTTTGTTGTTTGTAGCTATTAAACGAGACTCGCAGCACATTTCCTCTTTTTTTTTCATCTTGCTGAGATGAAAGGCTAGAACAGGAAGTCACCAGTGATTAAAATCTTTTCTCTGTTCACTGCGAAGGTACTTCAGCACCTTTGATTCAAACAGCAGCTACAAGGACATTACGGCACCGTGCTGTCACATCTCCAAGGTTGTAATGCTAACACATGCATGGCTGTTGCGAAATAGAATCCGAGCACACATACAAGTCTTCCGGAAACAAAAGGACCCACGAAAAACCAAACAGTTTTCTCACTGTTCAATGACGTAAGAAAATATTGTGGTTATATTAAACATTTACTGACTCATCTTTATGATCATGAAGAGCCTTTCTTGGCGTAAACAGCATCACAATGATCCGACAGTTTTCTTTTCTAAATAAAAGCACACACTCATTTAGACCCAAACTGATTTACGCACCCGAAAGGTTTGAGTGCTGATGAGTGCTGACATCCCAAATGTGTGGGCTTTGTCATTATTCCCAAAGCACTACTGTCACTGATATCATCAAAGTACATGCTTTTTTTTTTTCAAATTAAACCTGCTTGGTGTTTAAGCCTTAACCACTTTCACAGCAGCCATAAAATGAAATTTCCACCTGTTAGGAGGAGTCATGGTATTGGTACATGGTAATACAAGCCATCATAGGCATTTATGGCATTGTTTGATGCAAGAGTGACTGAACACTGATGTGGCCTACACCCATACACGTGTCCAGTCCATGCCAAATCAAATCTTGCTGTTATTCATGCTTGTGGAGCTATTACATTAGATATAAGGTATGTTTCTGTCACAGGGGACTGATATTTGCCTGGTGAGCCTATATACAGTACATGCATATACATATGACATATACATCATGAAAATAGTTGGACCCCAAAAGTAACTAACCGACATTAATGAAACATTGCGAAACATTTGAATGATTTAAGTTTCACGCTCAGTCACATGTGTGATGTAATCAGGGACAGGCTTTATACGTGTACGTGACTGACCAAACAACCACGACTGCTGACATTCAGAGAGCAGTGGTGCTCTCCATAGATCCTGTCAGTGCCAGCAACATTGGCAGGCGGTAGCATGACTCAGGACTACATTCATGTTAAGACGACGACAAGGTGCATGGTTTCTTGTGATGCATTACATATCCCGAAAGACTGGCGTCACTCCACCTCCACCCCTACCGCAGGACCTGTGTGAGAATATTCAAGCTGCATTGGATACAGGACACCATCAGTAACCTCTACAACTCCATGCCAAAATGTTCCCCTCCCCTTTTACTCATTGCTCACTATCAGCTTAACAGTCACAACATTTCCGAAGGGCTGCCCTGACTTCCCTACTGCCTTATACCAGATAGAAGCCAAAAACAGAAATGGACTATGATCTTACTGAGCAGTGACACATGGGTAAGAGGACAGTTAGGGACCACTGAGGGGAATACTATTTTTGTCTATAACAGTCGGCTTCATATGTGGTTGGTGGAGCTCAGCGGATAACACCACTACCTGCCAAGTAGCCACCACCACACGTGGGAGACTGGGGTTCGAATCCCGGTAACTAGGCTGTGCTACACCAATAAGAGTCCTTGGGCAAGACTCCTAACACTACACTGGCCTGTAATGTGATTAACCTTGTAAGTCGCTCTGGAAAAGAGCGTCAGCTAAATGCCAGAAATGTAAATATGTAAGGGTCTTAGGGTCACTGCTGGACTGGACCAAAAATATCAAGCCAACAGGGTCTTGTGGGGCCACAGAGGCTAGGACCTGAAGATCCAAACCTTGCAGCAACAGGTGAGTTATTGTCTCTCAGGCTGCATCTACAAGATGGACCAAAAAGGTAGTAGTGTCTCAAAGAGTGGACACAGTGTTTAAACACTCCAGCATTGTTGCTGTGTCTGACTCACACCAGCGGCAACACACACTAACATGCAACCACCACATCAGTGTCACTGCAGTACTGAGAATGATCCACCACCCAAATAACACCTGCTCTGTGGTGGTCCTCTGGGGGGCCTTGACCAGAACAAAGAATGCAGAGAAACAGACTGATTACAGTCAGTAATTGCAGAACTACAAAATGCTCCCATATGCTGGCAGAATGGACACTTACAAAAAGGTGTACTTAATGAAGTAACCAATCTGTGTACACAAGAGCCTATGTACCTGTCACTTGAACCATGAACTGCAGACATTTGACTGCAACACATGAGCCTAGACCTCCTGTGCTATCACTTATAGCTCAGCAGGCTGCTCTGCTCTCTCTCTCTCTCTCTCTCTCTCACCTCTTCTGCATGGCTGTGCAGAATCACAAACACCAAGTCTGGATGCAATCTCGGCAGCCAGTAAATAAGCAGCTCATCTATAATTCAGCCTGCCCTCGGAAAACCCAAAATGACACCCATTAAAAAGGGAAAGCGAGGGCGAACCAAAGGATAACCGCGTGAAAAAAAATGAAGCTTAGAAGAAAGCTCCTCTGCGAGTCAGCAACGAGCAGGTCCATGCTAATCCTCAATGCTAAGTGCCATATGCTTGTGCGCGAGGCAGGCATTAGTGACAGGCGCTGATGACCAAATTCCCTGACAAGCTTAAATGGGAACTTAAGGCAGGGAGCAGTTGGAGACCACTGGGGGATTGCCACTGTGGAAATTGGTGGGTTTAAATTGCAAGACTGGTTATGCACAGAGTTACATTGTGAAGACTGACAATAGCAGGATTCCTCTGTATAAATGTGGTTTAGCACACATGGCTTGTAACATGATTGTTATGGACAGTCAGCGATGTACAGTGTTGGTTCTCAAAAGGGAATTCAAATTTTTCATTTAGTCATTAAGTCATTATACATACTGGTTTCTATCCATATCACTAAAGAAAACCGCGCTAGCAAATTTCTCTATAATAAATAATTTCATAGCAAAACACAGTAAGCGAATTTCTCAACAATTAGCCCCATGCATTCACACATACAGGGTGTTTAAAAGTGGCTTGGGCTGATTGACACGACACTCTTGTAGCCAATCAGCAACAGGTGGCTACATGCTTAAACTCAAGCATTGTCAAGGAGTAGAGATTGCAGAAACTTCAAAAAGATAATCTGAAGTATTTGGGATTAGACCAAGGTGAGTAGCTGTGTTAACATCAGTAAAGAATTTTAATGGTGGAGAGACCACCTGGAGTTGAGGAGGTTGAGGAAGTTGGCTTCCTTTTTTGGCTCAAAGTTTCAGGCAGACTGAGGGTCCAGCATGGAATTGCTGCACCATTTTAGGTGGAAAGGGAAACGTTCAAACAGAAAAACAGAGGTACCAAGAACATGACTGCTATACACTTTAAGGTGGGACGCCGCACAAACGTCTCTAGTGAACTACAGAGAAAAAAGAAAAAACTGTATGCAAACGTATTTATTAAATATAGGTTTACATTGAGCATGTTCACATAATGCTGTATTAGAAAAAATGCATTTTCTATCTATTAATATAAATATATATACACACACATTATGGTTGAAATAAGTTCACATCCTGTATGGCAAACAGTAATAGTATTCTAAATATCACTTAAAGAATAATGATATTCTGTATATTCTGATTTCTGTATATTTTTTGATAGTCTAAGCAGACATCATGTTTCCAATACCATTATTTTGGGTAAGGTGGCAGATGTTTGGTACCTTACATAGCACACTGAGAGCGAAAGAACAGCACTGCAGCCTTTGCCGTGAGCTGTGGAGGTGCTCAGACCAATAAAACAACAAAACAGCTGTACAAACATCAGATAAAGCACCAGAACACAAACTGACAGAAAAGCCAAAGCTTATGGAACCAGAGCTGCTTTGTGTATCTAAAATGTTGTGCTATGCTTTATTTAAGCATATACAATCATATTAGTTCTGAAAGCACTGTTTAACTAACACTGCTGGAATTGATTGAATAATATTACTATTTTTATCTATTTGAACCTTTAAGTTATATTGACAGGTGTCAATAATCCCACATCCGTTAATCCAAAGTAAATTCAATATAGCATGCAAAGGATGGGTGTCCTGGTGAGGTTACATGTATCTATTAAAGAAAACATAATATCTAGCCTATGCAGAAATTTTGTTACAATTAAGCACATGAATTAGCTATCAGAGACCAGTACGTATCATATTACATGATTCCCAACACCTTTGCTTTGTTATTATATACTCGTTTTGCTTAGTTAAGTATTCTCTAGATAGTTTAAATGAACATCCACAGGAGCTTCTTTGACTTCGCTTGCTCAAAGAAGGAAAATCTGACCAGAAGTACATGTATCCAGTGAGGGAATGAAGCCTGGAAGCCTCCACCTCTGTTTGCTGCATCTCTAGGCACAACAGGCAGCAGCTGCAGCAGCTGATCTCAGACCAGCGTGGTTAAAATTTATCTCTCCAAGGTGCTGCGTAATCCCCAACCCCTGCAATTACAAAGCCTGCCGTAAATCACACATCCCGCCGTGTCCTCCAGCTCCAGATTGGCCATGATATCCTCTCAATCACTCATTATCTACAAAAAACACCAGGCTGGTACAGTCAGCAAGGAGCATGATATACTGTTCAAATCTGCCACACGGCTTTGCCCGTGCAATTAGGTACGACTTCAACACTACTAGTTTGGGACTGGCCTGTTTTTGTCTTTGGATAAAACGTCATGCCTAGAAGAAGACAAGTGACTTTGCTTTCCCGGCTCCACCGTTGTAGACTAATGCTTGCTGATTTGGTTTGGTGTGAGGAATGAACACAATAAAAGTAATGAGACAATACAAGCATCGCTGACTGGGGGTTTACCCTAATCTATTTTCCAACAACCAATAAATCCTCATTTGAAAATCGCTCAAATTAATCTTTGCCCACTTTGTTCCCTCGACAGTAACCGCCCCTGACAGCAAAGCTGGGTAATAATGTCTAAGCCGTAAACGTATGTCCGACTTAAGCAGCTGAGAGATGACACTACTGCAGCTCCACTCTCGCCTCGTTTAAACCTCTGCAATAGCAGAAGTGCACGCACAGAGACCCCAGATTGGTTCGGTTGAATGAAGGAGTGCTCCATTCTGCACTTTTGCACACTAACTAGCAAAGCCGGCACCTCAGTAGGGCCAACGTAATGGGCGCAACACTGCTTTCTCTTCTTCTGCTCAAGAGGCTTCTCCACTAATATGACTTCAAGCACCAGTTCCTTCACAAATTCCTTGGTGTATGTGACCTGCATTTGCAAGAACAGTCCAAGAAAAGGCCTTTTCAAGAGTCAGCTTAAAAGTTCTCTGTTCTATACTTCTTCTGTATTTAACACTAAAAGATTGGTGAGTTATTTTTTTATTTACATGACGAGTGTCATTCAGTAAACAGTATATGCTACATTGACACTGCGTCAGGAAAGGTTACTTTTTATGCAGTGTTGTAATGATTAATTCAGATTGAAGCTTGTTGAGCTAAGAGCAAAGACAGGTTTATTTGGCAGGGTGGCGGTTAAGCTCAACAGGATCCAAGCAAACATAACAAAAGGGCAAGGCAAAGTCAGAAACCAGGTAACAAGCTAAAGCTGTGTTTGAAACCAAGGGGTATATAATCCTACAGACTGATTATATACAGGTGTTTGTGGCTAGAACTCTGGGGCTGATGAAACGGGACATGATTAGGAGTTGGCGGACATGTGACACTGACATCATCAGGTGGTGGGATAAGGAAGATGCAGTTCGGGAGATGAGGCCTGAACCTGGATACCTTCAAGTGTATAGTTTTACCGGCACCATTCTATAGCAGCGGCGAAATTAGCCCTGAAAGGGAATTAAAGAACGACCAGACCACGCATATTGATGGGTAAACTGATGTGTATTTTTCTAAACAATGTCACATCTTTAACAGCAGCGCATATCCCCAAATCAGCATTACACAAATAATCCTGTATATCTATCTGGATTCCCCATTCTTGTGTTAAATCTTAAAACACAGGTAGTCTGAAACGTCTAACACTCAACAGTTGTGTATGAGTGCTGATTTGTTTATGTCTGATGATTGGACCTTAAGCTTAGGATAGTCAAACGTTAAACTAGTTGTATTTGTTATGTTGATGAGGACCTTAAGCTATGTAAACTAAAGAATCAGCAAAAAAATGTAATTTCCACAATTTACCCCAGGTGTAGATGTTCTACTGAGATGTTTGGAGTCCAAATTTTGTTTCTTTAGTTTAGACCTGGAGTGGCAGGGCTAACGTTGCTAACAAAAAGTAAAACTCAATAGTCAGACAAAAAGTCTAAACTGTTTTTGTAGAATGCATTACCAAGATTTATCATCTAGGTCTTCATGAAAGACTTGCCCTGCCTTAGGACATGTTGCAGTACCATCAATAAAATTGAAGAAAACTGTTGAAATTCATCTTGGAGAAAATCTATATTTATCGCTGAATCAGTATTTGTGGAACCATCTGTGGAACAATCTGATCTACCACCAGTCCTGCTGTCTATATCAATCCTGATGCTGTCTGTAGTAGTGGAGTTTCATTCATTGTAAATCATAATGTGCTCCAAATCCAAGTCTCTGAGACCTTACTGATGATCTGGATGCAGTTTGAGGGTGGAAGAAGTTTTAAGGATGTATTGTTAACTTATTTGGACTATCTGGGTGATTATTTAGTTCTTGGGTTTGTTAGCAACATTTAGTTCTAAACTAAATTAGATTTTTTTCTTTAAGATCCTTTCACCTGCTGTACTTACATCAGTTAGAAATGATCTGAATTTGTTTGTGTTTGTGCTATGTTAGTCTACAACCTGGAACTAATTGGATTCAAGAACCAGGGTAGCTGTAGATTTTCCCTCCATTTCCAGCAAAACCACGCCTGATTCCACTTGTTTCATCAGGTGACCTCAGTTTCCCAACAATTGGTTATATAAGCTGAGCTCCTCTCTTGTTGGAATGAAAACCTGCCACAATGCTCCTTTACAGATAAGATTGGTGACCCCTGGTCATAAAACAAATGTTTGCCAAAGAGAGTTTCAACTATCCCCTACAACTATACAGAATGTTTTCATACTGTAGTAGACTGATATACGTTTCCTTTCTTCCAATTGGCTGATCAATATTGGGCTGAAAAGCATAAAAAACTAATTACTGGTTCTCTGAATCTTCTCCTGTAAAGCTCTATATATAAATGTATTCATGACCATGACATAACAATTACAAATGTATAAGATTGTTTTCGCAGCTTCCATATATGAACTGTACTTGAGATTTAGTGTGTCGAAACCTTTTATTTCAAAAAGGGAAGGACAAAAATGTTTTGACATGAATCTATTTATGTGTAAACAATAAAACGTGAGAACGGTTATGGTGAGAAGCATAAAGAGTGGTTTCGAGAGTTCCCTGCAGGGTGGGGAGGGTAAAAGGGGCAGGCCACAGGCACTGTGCTCTCTAGTAGTTCCCTGTCTGCGCACAAGCGTGTGCAGGGGAAAGAAGATGCTGCCAGGAGTAAAGCAGAGAGCAAACACAAGTTTTTCATGTTTATAGTGCAGAATTCAGGAGCAAGCAGAGAAACACCCCACTGGCTCCTAGCAGACCAAACACAGCTATTGGGAAGTCAACAAGAAGCCTCGCAACTCACTTAACGTCTAGCCAGGTGCACACACGCACACAGAGGCGCACAAACAAACCCAAATGCTTAGTCAGAAATGGAGTGGCTTTGCAGTCTCGTTGCTATGGCTCGGAGGTGAAAAGCAGGCAAACAAAGTCGAGGCTCATCAGCGCTGCTGTCCCCGTTTCACGGTCCGCCCTCCAGCGTCCCGTCTGCCCCAGACCACCTCCGGCCCGCTTATCACAGAGACACCATTCACGTAGACAATGAGGCTGCTATTTCCTAATGCAAATCACCAGCCCCCACAAGTCTGGCCTGTCTAACTGCCTGAGATTCAGTCTAACGGTTCCCAAAAATGTATGGTCTAAACTTATTTTTAGTTCAGTTGTTCTTATTGCAGATCATTTACAGCAGATCATATCATTTATTATATGCTCTACCTCTATGGACCAAAGATGCGCACAAGGCTAGCCTAAATGTACCCGAGCAACAGCGTAGAAAAAATAATAATGATGTTTTTATTTTTCCTTTTTTTTTTGTTTATATTATCATATCAAACCAATCTTAGCTAACTAGTTAACACAAAGCAGCTGAATGAAACAAGCTAATGTGGATGTTAGTTATGTTAGCTAACTTTAGAAGTTAAGGTCCACCTACAGCTTACAAAACGAAATAAGCAGATGTGGGCTTTAGCTTCATTGTAGCTTGTGATCGTTAGCTATGTCCTTGCACAGGCATCATTAAGGTTGTAATGAAATTTGAACCAACAGGCAGGTGTAGCTGTTAGAAGTTGCCATGTGTTTTTATCATGATGTTAACCTCCTGCGTCCTCATATGAGGACATATCCATGATACCTTTTAAAACGTTGACCTGTTTGCCTCATATGATGACATTCTTTTTCACCAAAACAACTTCATGTATAGAAGACAGCATTTAGTTTTTATACTTGTTAGGTCCTACTAATCACAAACAGCTAGGAGAAAATAAAACTGCATACCAAGCAAGTCCGGGTCTCAGGAGGTTAAAGATGAAGGCTAACCCCAATAGCTCCAGTTTAGAAAGTGCTGGGGAGCATGTTGGTGTATGAAAGCATGCGCTCATACAGATCTACCAGCAGTAGCTAAAATCCCAGTCTACAGGAATTTCTCCTTAGAATTGTGCCAGAGAAGCAATTCGCCAAATCTGGCCCAACTGTGAGCTTCTTTGATGGCTGAATACTGATGTCACCTACATCCAGAAACTTGTCCACTCCATGCCAAGTTAAGTCACAGCTGCTATTAATGCTTGTGGAGGTATTACATGCTATTAGGTAAGTAAGATAAGCGTTTCTGAATTCACCGGTTTTGTCATGGGAAACAACACATTATTTTATTACCCATTATTGTCTTGAGAGCATAAAAATTAAGATGCCCTGCTTATTCTAAGTGATATTAAGAGACTGAAAACATGAAAAAAACCCCAAAAAAATATTCTGACTGTTTTGGTAACATCACAGGTCTAAGCACAAGAAAAAAATTCAAGTCATGTGTAGAATACAAGTAGATACAAATACAAATAGAGACATTGAAAAAGATAAAAAAAAAAATCCCAGTTTTCTCTCAGCGCTTTTATCATTACTGCATAATTAGGCCATAGATTTGTGTCTTTTCTATGTGGAAATAATAATAAAAATTAATACATTTCAAAAAAAGGAAACCATTGAACAGATGATCACACTTTCAATAGGTATTTCCATTTTGTACAAAACAAACCTAACTGCACTGTATCTTTCTCAAGCTGCTCACATACACACAGAAAAATAATTTAGCATAAGAGATTTAAGATACACTCATCATCAAAAAAGTAGTTGCACCTAGAAGAAAGTGTGGGATTGCTAGACATCTTGGCATGGAGTTGTAGAGGTTCCTAATGGTGTCCTGTGATAATCCATCCTATGCAGCTTGAATATTCTCACACAGTTCCCACAGATTTTGCAGTAGGGTTGTGGTGCCAATAGAGCATCCAATAACATACCACACATTTTTAAACGGGGATAAATGTGGAGAAGTGGCTACTCACCAAGTTTCATTCCTGATGGTTGCTTCTTTTTTATGATAATATGATGTATAATATTTGACCTCATAATAGTTTGATTAAGGTTTTATAGGAATTCCAAATTAGCCACCATTTATTTAGATTATTTGAATGCAGTAAAGAATGCTCTTGTAAAATACACTAAGCATAACTCTATATATAATTTATATACATATGTATAGAAATTACATATACATATACATACACACATGTAATTTGTGCTTTACCGTCTGACAACCGTCTGACTGAAGGCACTATATAAGGGAAGGACCCGACATTCAATGCCTGTGCCCACCACTTGCGCAGCCACAAGCTGTGTGAGACAATGTACTGGGTTCGATGCAGCTTCTATAGTTTCAATGATCATCCATACTGCGGATGGGGAGAGTGCTTCAAATAGCCTCCATAGCTCAGCGTGAATGGGTAGCGGTCACATACAGCCGATAAGTCCCCCCCTACCTCCAATTACTCCCACACCGACATCTTCACGCTCAAAGCGCGGCGTTTTTTCTCAGATATATTTGACTCCAGACGAGGCGCTATTGCCAGTGGGGGTTGGTGGACTGCAGAAGCAGTAGGGGGTCTGTGCTTCAGCCTCGCTCAGGTTGACCTTTCTTGTTATTATAGCGTCAGAGAGGCACTTGGGCCATATGCCATAGGGAGAATAAAATACCTGTCAGAGAGGATCAGTTAGTGCTGATGAGAACATCTCCGCTTTCCCTCCAGTCCTACACTCAGGTCTCTGCATTTCTCCAATTGGCGAGGCAAGATATTGTCTTTCTAAAGCAAGTCCACGTCACAGCTTCTTGTGGGAACAATTTCTTTTAGAAGAGATAATGAGGAAAGAGAAAACTTGAGGGGAGTTAAGAGATAGAGGGAGTGGGGTGGACGTAATGACTCTACATATTCTGTCGCTCTGGTTCTTTCTTTTTTGGTTCCTCCTTTTCAAAAAGGCGCCATTTTTATCTCCTGGCAACAGATAAAATAATAAAATATATGTTGCATCTAAACTAGGCCAGGACACAAGAGCTGATGTACTGTACAGAGCATACTGTAGGGGTGGCACAGTAGAAGGAAAGAACAGAAGCAGGGGAGGAAGAGAGAAAGTAAGAGAGTGAGAGAAAGTCAAAGAGAACAGAGAGAAGGAAAATCCAAGAAAATGAGAAAGAATGGTGCTAAGGGCACAAATGTAGAAAGAAAGAAAGAACGACAGACAGACAGACAGACAGACAGACAGACAGACAGACAGACAGACAGAAAGAAAGAAAGAAAGAAAGAAAGAAAGAAAGAACAAAAGACAGACAAAGAACAAAAGACAGACAGACAGAAAGAACGAAAGACAGACAGACAGACAGAAAAAACAAAAGACAGACAGACAGACATAAAGAAAGAAAGAAAGAAAGAAAGAAAGAAAGAAAGAAAGAACGAAAGACAGACAGACAGAAAGAACGAAAGACAGACAGACAGACAGACAGACAGACAGAAAGAACGAAAGATTGACAGACAGACAGACAGACATAAAGAAAGAAAGAACGAAAGAACGAAAGACAGACAGACAGACAGAAAGAATGAAAGACAGACAGACAGACAGACAGACATAAAGAAAGAAAGAACGAAAGAACAAAAGACAGACAGACAGACAGACAGACAGAAAGAACGAAAGACAGACAGACAGACAGACAGACAGATAGACAGACAGACAGACAAACAGACAGAAAGAACGAAAGACAGACAGACAGACAGACAGACAGACAGACAGACAGACAGACAGACAGACAGACAGAAAGAAAGAAAGAAAGAAAGAAAGAAAGAGGGGGAAACGGAATCTTAGTGCCCAGTGTTTCGTAGACAGGCCAGTTACGTGAAAGCTTTGGTCAGAGAGCTTCTCTCTGGTCTTTAACACTTGACCAGAGATAATGGTGACCACGCTCAGAATACGTAATCACACAGGACCCTCTTCCAGAACCTGTAAAATCTGCCCTCAGACGTGTTCACTGGCCAAAAGACTAACGGCTCCAATCATTCAGGTAAACATGATTTAAGAGGCTTCTCTTCTGCTGCTGATGTTCCAATGAGCTCAATCTGAGTGAATCCGGTACAAAACCGCAATGCACTCACACTTCCACCATAAAACGTCTTTAAGTGCATCGCTAAAGTAGCAGAACTGCCAAGGAGAAATTAAACTGTCCTCGAGTCGTGCCGCCATGATGCGACACAAGTTTTTTCAAAAGCTTTTAAAATTTGAAGAGCAACATACAAAGGAGCAAACAAGACATGCTTTACAGTACTGCCCACCATGAGTGGTCAATGAGTGAGAGCCCACCTCAAAAGCTTCAGTATGTGTTTCATTCACATCCAGCTTGTAATTGATGTGTCAGATGAAATTACTATTCCGGTTTATTATCTACCGTCTACTCAGCAGAGTGAACAACTGTTAAAGAACCCTACCCAGATCGCAGACTTGTTTTCGATTTGCTCTGATTTCTTTTACAATTTTAACATCAGGTATGATTATACAGCCAACGGCATCGCTTCATTTCAATACGTAGACAGCCTCCGACCATTTGTCTTGGGCAACACCTGCACTTCCGCATTGCAGCAATGATTATCAGTCAGTCAGTCAGTCACTAACTCAGTAAAATACAAGTTGGCCTGCTTAGCGGTTCAGAAAAGCAGCCTACCATTTTCAAAAGGCTGTTCACTGATTTCCAACTGTGATACAGGGTATTCAGTCCCCTGTCAAGTGTAAGACTGACTTCACTTTTAACAGCCCACCTCCTGCTAAGCTGTTGTCAACAGGTCATATCTAACAGTGGGGGATCATTTAGCAGAAAGCTTCTGCGCTGGAAAAGCCACCACGAAGGTTGTAATGAAAGTGGCATATAAAGAAACGCACATCTATAGAACCAACGCACATCCTTGTGCCAACAAAAGTGAGTTGTGGTGTGAGTAAATTTAAAGACGTGGGGCGGTTTAACAGTTGTTCTAGCTAGGATGCTGATATAACATTTCATTGCAACTGAGCAAAGTAGAGCTAATATGGATTATAAGAAACGTTCAGAATGTTTTAACTCAAAATATGATGTGATGGAATATAGTCTGTCTATCGTACGATGGAAGAAAGTATGTATGGTTGTTCTGGTATGCCAATAATAGGTAACTTTACCCGGACGGTTACTTTCATTTTCAGCATTGTAACCTCAAGTCAAAAAAAGTGGAAATGCTGATTTGTCAAAGCAATCAGGCTAGGATGTTAATTTCTTAGAAATGAATAATTAATGAAAAATTAATAATTAATTAATATTGCGCATTTTCTGCAAATAATTCTGAGTAGGGCTAAAATTGTGGAACTTTTTATCCTATTTAGATTAATTAAAATATATATATTTTTCATTTTATTAAATTCTTAATAGCATTTTTCCTCTTTTACTTGACATATTTCACTTTTTTTAAAGAGCTACAAATGAATTACATCATGTTATTGGGTTTATTTTGCTGTATTCTCTGTTGTGTTTTGTTTGTTAGTGTTTGTTTGTTTGTGTATGTTATGTCACATGTGAACTAAACACTAAAGTTTACAGGTATGTGAGGTATAGTGCATGTGATTGCAAGTGTGCACTGTAAGCTACTGTACTTGGCTACTGCACTTTTGTCTGATTCTGATAATAACTGTACCTAAATTGAGCTGAAACTGCAAAGAGGGATTAGGCTCACCGGGTCTGCCAGTTCCAGCACAGTGGCTCTGTAGGTCAGTGGCTTGCAGTCACGGGTATTGTCCACAAGGTTGCAAGGCAGGAACATGGGGCCCAGGTCATCTCCATCCAGCACGTCCACTGTCAGGGTGGTGGTGGCAGTGAGGCGGTCTTTAGGGTAAGGCGCCCGGTCCTGGGAATTTCAGAATTTGTTTTAAATGATATACTGAATATAAAAATATGACTGGGGACAGCATTCAAGAGCACTTATCCTTATAGTGGAATAAAGACGATAATCGCCACAGAGCGCTCAGCACATGCAGATCCACATCTCACTCAGTTTCAGTGCATTTCTACACATCTATTCAGCATAAATCTGAAGTGGTTCCTTGGTGAAAGCCAGACCCTTAGCAGATACGGTGAGTGATAACGCTTTTGTCTTACAAACAGCTCTTATCTTTCATTCCGGCCTGCTGCTGCATGCTTGTGATTATTGAGTCATGTATTATGTAAAAGGCTGTGTTTCAGCCAGACTAATAGCTTGGAAAATGGCTGTTGAAAGTGAGCACGGAAGTGCCGCTGCAATATGATCTGTCCTGCAATATGATTCAATGCGACCACAGACACAACAGTCCAGTGAGAATGAAGGGTTCCCAGGGGTAGCACTACTCATTACCATACTGGCACTGTGCGTCACGTTCTGTTGACCAGAGCGTTTCCCTCTGTCGGTAGACTTACGTTCGCCTGGATGATGACCAGGTAGCGCGTGATCTCCTCGTAGTTCAGCCTCTCTCTCAGGACCACAGAGCCAGAAAGGGTAAGAGGGATGTCAAATGTCCTGTTTGCGGTCTGTAGAGACAGAGTGTCATACATATAATTGCACTCAGGCACACACACATGCCAAGGCTGGATTCAGGTGCTACCAAGATTTAGCTTGAGTTTATCTATGACCTAGTGGCAGTGTCTCAAAAGTCTGAGGTTCCATTTAAAAAGTATCTCTGCAGATTTCTTTTACAAAGTCAGCATGAAAATGGTTGAATGGTTCAAATCTAAACAAAGTCATTCGGAATGCTCTGTTCTAGGGAAACTTGCAGGGTCATGAATTGCTCCAGCGGTGGTGAAGGGAACCAGGTGTGCGAATTGCTTAATGCCTTGAAAATTGAGCATGAAATGGTAACAAACCTGTTGCCTAAAGCCAGAGATGTTCCGTCATGGATGTTCTCAAATAAGGTTTTGACCTAACCTATATTTCTCAAATGATTTCATCAGAGAGGTACATGCAAAGTAATATCCAAACATTTATGATATAAAAGCGCATGTAGGTTCACTGCTGGTTTTGGATAGTAAATAAAAATAATATATTGACATCGGTCCTGTCTACCACGGCAGTAAAGAAACCCAAGCCTGTTAGTGTCTCCACAATGGGCTATTTTATTACAAGCTACTTTCAATGACAACTTGAGCACTGAATTATGCAGAAATGTTGTAAATTCAGTATTTTATTCAGAATTTCTTTTCTTTTCTGCCTTGATGCAGTCAATACTTGACAGGCTTTTAAACACTCTTAATGAAAGCTTTATGTCAGTCAGTTTAGAAGCTGCACATCAATCTGAGCCCTTGCTTGTTGTTCAAAAATGACTTACTGGGCAGGAGAAGAGTCTATTAATTTCAATCATGTTTTGGAGTTAAATTCACACATAGACATTGTTGTCACTTTTTTAAATAGGCCTTGTCTAATTCTAAAAAACTTAAAACATGCATCTTTTTGATTGGCGCATCTTCTTGTCTGTACACCTGACCCTGAATCTCATGAGATATGCATCATCTCTCTTGATGGAACTTAACTGCAGGCTCAGCTTGACTTTTAACACCTCCTAACGCCATTTTTAGAAATGCCGACAAACACTTTAAAAACCCTGCCCGGCCAGACTGTGGCTAGACAAAATGTTAATTCAAATGAGCTGGCTGTGATGTTTTAGCGTACCGGGTCATTGGGATTATACTGAATAGTGTACTCGATTTGTCCATTCGGCCCATCGTCAATGTCAGTGGCTCCATTATTCCCAGTGAAGCCTGAGAAGATGGTGGTGCCGACCGGAGTTAGCTGAAAGGGAAAGAAAGAAAAACATTTGCCATTGGTCTACATACCTGCTACATTAAATCAGTGTAAATGTACACTTGTAGTGCCTTTCTTTGTTTTACCGTAGTCTGAATCGCCGGAAATCAGTGTAAATGTACACTTGTAGTGCCTTTCTGTTCGATCCCAAAAAGAACATTAAGCTATTTTAATTCAGTCTCATTATTGATATCTGTTGAGAGTGACTAAACTTTCCTACTCTGTCCAAAAACTAAACAGTCATTCATTCATTTTGTATGAAGTGTCACGGAAATTCTATACTGTTATTGTGGATCAACAAAGAAATCTGAAACATTCTGTTTTCAAACACACACACAACCGACAGGCAATCGGTTAACATTGCACCTTCGTCAGGTTTTTGACAACTTCTTGCATTTCATCATCTCATGCACGCTCCCAGACGTTAGCCAGAAGCAGGGCTCCCCTGTGGTGAAAGAGCCTTGACCGCTGCTCTAAACTCCAATCCCCCCTCTGACACGAGAGCTGATGGATGAGGCCGGCGAAAGAAAGAAAAGAAAGCGCCGGCTGGTCGTCGGGCTGTCATAGGAGCGGCCCCCGCTGCTGAGAGCCTCTCAGGAGTGAAAAGAGGAAGTAAAATAGGAGGTAATAGCTACGGGCCTGCTGAGGAAGTGAAAAGCAGCATCTGGGAGCTCAGGTATTAGTTTCTGTACTGGTCTACTCTGAAAGGTTTTAAAAACACTCCCCCAAAACCCACAAAAGAAGCAGTTAAAAAAAAAAGAAAACACAAAGTATCTGTCAGAAACTTGGAAGCAGCCCTGCGGATGAATCCCAGCCATCGTGGACAGACGGAAGGAACTTGGGCACTGTCAAATGCCATTTCTGCAATTTTTTTTTTAGAAGAAACAGCACGTTCGCTGCCTCAAAGATGATACAGAAGTGCCGCAGAGGGGGGGAAATATGGGTTATTGATTTTATTGATTTAACTTATAAGAAAATACACAGTAAACAGACACAATAAGACCAAGCTTGCCCGTCTGGTGCAGCATGGAAGTCGTCTATCAGTATCAAAGGAGGCACAAACACAGGGGCATGCATTATGTAGGGGACCAGCACCAGGCCGAGCTCTATTAAATGATGAATCGTTTTGTCTACTCTCGTTGTCATATCATGAAGAGAGAGCAGAGAATACAAGGCCTACCAGTTATGGTGCTTATTCACGTCAGGTGCACACACCTTTGTAGCTATGCCAACCTAATTCAGTCATTCTAGCACTCTGGCATTACATGAATGAACAGAGTGGATCTAAGGAACACAGCAAGCTTTGAGAAGAGGCTTTGATAAGACACCTAAAAAGTGTGATACCGGCATCAGTACTACACAAAACCACAGTTTTTTTACTACTACATGTAGGCTCAATAAAATTTAAATTATTTTATAAAAGTTTAGACAGAACTACTCATTGAAGGTTTCCTTATTTTTAGTCTAATGCTTTATTTTGAAGACTTCAAACTATGAAATTGCCTCATGGATTTATGAGGTCCACCTTAAAAAAACCTTAACAATGGCAACTTTATAGGAGGATAAAGCAGCTTTCTCAATTTCCAATGGAGATCAATATATCAAGGTGGCGATAGGGCAGAAATATAATATTGTGGTACATCAAGAGTACTTGTGGCATATCACGCTATGTATTTCAGCCATCTCATCAATGGGCACAGTTAAGTGTAATCCAGTAGAGTCCTTAGGGCAACAAAAACATCCATTTAGTTGGGTGTGCCTAAACGTCTGAGTGGTAGGGTGTAGCATTTCTCCAGTCAGACTCAAATCTCACATTTTGGCCTCCTTTTACCCCAGCTTTAGCTCCAAGCCCTATTAGTCCTTTCTACTTTTATTATCTTACAGAGGTTTTAATCTGGCATTATTTTCCCAAAACCTTTTACCAAGACTTACTTGAAGATACTGATTGATAAATTGATTCTTAATAGTTCATTACTGCCTGTAAAATGCAATGCTTCATATCAGACAGCAGATTACTGGACTATTCTTTTTTTCTGAAGCTAAGCTTGTCACTATCACTGCTCTCATCATTATGCATACAACTTAACTAAGGCTAATCTTAAATTTAGGAGTAATAAGAAAGTTGGAAGTCAGTTGAGTTTTACTGACCTTTTGCCAGGATATCGAGACAGAATTGAGACATGATCAGCTGAATTCAACTGAATTTGAACAGAATTTTGTTTCAGTCTAGTTCTGGCAGAATTATCTGGTCTATAATCTCACCTACTCACGTTAAATATTTTTTAACATCAACCACAATAAGCAATAGCCTACCGGTGCAGTACAAATGTGGGTTTGTTTTGTGCCAGGGGAAACATGGCGAAAGCCAGTAATGGTGCTTCTGAGAGCCAGAGAAAAAGTCTTAAGTGTGGTCGTATTTTGGATTATACAAGAGCACAGAAGGAAACTTGACCAAAGATGATCACCACATCCAGAAAGAAAATCACTGTAAAATAGTCCTTTTTGTGACCACCAGCAACCACTTAACAGTTAATGTGCTCAGAAAAAATTGTGCTACCTTCTTGAAACGCCCTACCCTAGCGTATATTTATGGTTATGACAGCTTAAATCACTTAAATAAAAAAGCCTATTCTGAATCTGGTAAAAAGAATCTGCTTTTAGACTCCCATTAAAGCTACAGGGCTACTGTCCTAATGATAATAAATTATCATACTATTACATCCCTAGATAAGACAGGTTTTTAGGGTGTTCAGTCAGATTCAGAGTCAATTTCAGGTTCAAGTCTATTTTAAACAGACGTCTGATTATGGTCAGGTTTTAGGCAGGTTTGTTCTGGTTTGGTTTGTTTAGTTGGTTTCAGAATAATGGATTTTAGATAAAATGAGTATTATTGTCAGGTAGTTGTCAGATATATGGGTATTCCGGATATTTTCATTGGGTTACAGCCAAATACAGGTGGACATCTGGTGAGTCACATTTAGGTTCTGATTTAGGTTACGATTAAATTCTGACAGAATCCTGTCAGTTTACGAGCGGGTTCAGAAAGAATCGTGTCCAGTTAAGGTCAGGTTTAGACAGAATTTTGTCAGGTTACAACTGACTTGGGTCACTAAACGTGCTGCTGTTGGGTAAAACTCAAGCCAAAGTTCCATTTCTATCATATCAAAATGGAATCCTGTCTAAAGCAACAGGACTTCAGGATTTTTTTGTAAAGACAAGAAGAACGCATCACATTGTTCTCTCAAAGCTCCATATCCAAACTGATGTATATGCCACCTAAGTCGCTGCATCCATCAAATGCTTCCCCAACCATTATAATCCATTTCTGCCCCGTTCCGCCGGGCTCGATAGCCACTTTCCCCTGTAGAGTTAAACCCCATCAGTGCAAGGCCGTTGTTTGACTGATGGACTGGGGTCTTCCGCACTCCTTATCTGCCTGTCAGTCCAACGCTTCCGACCCCAGGCAGAAATCAATAGTGTGGAATAGCGGCCGGCGGTTTTTGCGCGGTGCAACAGCTTGTGGGAAAGACTGTCTGCCACCCTTTGATGCTGCTTTCTAATGAGGGAAATCTGCGCTGACAGCTCCCCGGGGAGCAACTTTCAATTAGGCAAAAGCCTCCAAGTGCACATGTTACCGTCCCCACCCACCCAGCAGGGAGCAGGACTTGAGGGCCGATTTCAACAAACTACCCCGATGCTACTAATTTAACTTCTACACCTATAGAAGCAGTCACTAAACAGGGCTTAGACAAGTATTTAGACTTGCCAGCTCTGTAAAGATTTGACAACACCTTATCTTCTTTTGACATTTTAGCTTCCCTACCACTACTTCACTGACTCCAGACAGAATACACACTAAGCTTGTGTTTGTGGGACTTCTCTATTATTTAGCAATCTATAGTGCAGCATTGTACGCTTCAGCCTCGCTGGTGGTTTACTATAATTCTGTTCTCTGTTCTCCCACAACAATACCATAGCATCCATTATGCAAATACCTCATACAATCACTGGAAATACCTTGGGTATGGTTCTATCTCTTCACCTCTGATCTAGGAGCTAAATACATCTTTGGTACATACAACCTCATCTGGATGTCTGGTTGTCCAAAGTTTCTTTTATGCTTTTTTTCAGCTAGCCCCAGTGATCCACTCTAAGACCACTCTTTCTCGTAGTCTACCAAAACGTACCTCCACCTTCAAGATACTTCATCAGATGGTTTTGCTTATCATTAAACCCGGAACTCTCATTCTAGAGAAAACTGTACTTGCGTTTACAATAGATATAGCAGTGGTTACATTTTCCTTTAGGCCAGAGTGTTTTTCTTTGCATAAGACAGATATTTGCTAATATTTTGTGTAGACTGTGAATTAAATAAGCTTCATATTTAAAGAAAAATTAAGATTTTCAATTTCCAAACTACTGTTAAAAGCACAACAAGGGCACAGGAAATCTGGGGTTTGGATTATTCCCAAGGGAGTACTGTCATAAATACTAATACAAACATTTGTAAGTGTTGGTTTCCATTAAATAAACATGTTTAGTCTTTATTATGTTAATATTTTCATCTGTAATGTTTAATATGTTTCACAGTTATTGTATGACAATGTAAGTCAACACATAGAAAACTCATTTATTAAGAAAGAACAGATAAATTTTTCTAAATTTGTAAAAACAGGATATGGATTGAAAACCTGCTGCATGGAAGTTCCATAGCACTGAGTGATAACATAGAGGCAGGCTCTGCTGATGGTGTAAGATTCTTACTTCACAAACCACAGAAGTCACGTTCATTGATAGATATCTGCAGTAAGTGGTCTGCCACAGCAGTATTTATGTGCTAGTCACTAAATAAGAAGAAACAGCTACAAGCCTTAGCTTTAAATCTCAGTGCTCCTAATTTGCCACAACAGCTGCATATAACCTCGGCATGTCCACAACTCAACAGACCGCATGTATAGACCTTGACTGGCAATTGTTAGTGCCCTGTGAATTCCCAAACATGTTCAAGATCATGAGAACAAACTTCCATTACGAACAAAATGCACACAGACACACAAAGTCACAAGGAAGAGGTTCTTCTGAGAAGCGTTAAAGCAAGATTCACTCACTTCATTGATAGCCACATAGTATCTTGGCTGCTGGAAGCGAGGGGTGTTGTCATTGCGATCTCGCACAACAATCCGCACCTCATGGAGAATCACTGTACCAACCAGTTCATTGGTGCACTGGACCTGAACCACTATAGAATGAATATAGGAAGGAGGCTGAAAAAAAAAAAGTGGAAGGTGTCGTTAGGTGTCTACCCTAAATCTGGTTGATCACCCAATGATTTTCTATGTAGAACTCCCATTAAGTAACTTTAAAGAGACAACTTTAAAAGCAAGAGGAAGAGATTTTTAGACTATGGGTGATCTGCCTGACTGTGTGGCTGTTGTTTAATATTCATTACATATGGAACTGAATGTGTACTGTGGCGTCCAGGGTTACTGTTATTAGTGTAGTTGTGTTGTGTGGAGTACACAGTGTCAAGGAGCTGGGTTTGTATTGTAACTACTGGTTAGAAGCATCTCCCCTCCTTGATTGTTGGGTCCTCCCATGTTACCCCTCCGCATACATGCAATATTTTTCTCAGGTTTCTTAAAAGCCAACACTACAGTACTGAGCTTTGTCCTGAAAGACGCAACAAATTGTACAGCTACCCTCCTAAAATGTCTTTTTCCATTTTTCCACAACCTGAAGACACACTGCCCTGCACATTTAAGTGCTTCCCTGCCCCGAGCACACCTGATTGCACTCATCAGCTCATTAACAAGCCCCTTTCAGAGTTGCAGGGGGTGTGTTAAAGCAAGAAATCCACTAAAATGTGCAGGGCAGGAAAACTGAATAAGGTAATGCCTAAATGTGGGCAATTTAATAGATAAAAGCTGAGCTAAATGTGGCATGAGGCATGCAGTTTACACAATGCTGTTGTAGTATCTACTCTGTATAAATAAAAAATGATTGTTTAACTGTGACAAGTTATGAAGTTAAAAGTATTATAATGCAGATCCCAACAACATGTATAACTCACTATTTTGCTGATCAAATGGTAAGATATAAGCTTGCATTAATGGTTACTTGACACCAAATACGCCTTGGCAGCAGCCCTACATTTGAAGTAATACAATATAGTAGTATAATGTTAACTAAAGCACAAGCTCATCATACAGGTCACTTACATCACGATCCAAAACTCTTCCAGTGCTGTTAAGGTAAAGGCGTTGTTTGACTGGGTCCAGGATAACCCAGTGGTTATAGTTGTCTCTCAGGGATAAGGAGATGGTCCTATCTGGATCTTCTGCCCGCCCATTGATCTGCATGTTCTCTACCAGAAGAGTCCCTGAACCAAAAGAAACAGTCCTTTTGTTATTTTCTGTTATAACAAACAGTGATTATCATTGCAGGTTCAACACAACCCAGTGACATTCCCTCACTAAAAAATGAAGCAAAGCACAAAGACCCATTTTAAAAATGAAGTTCAGATCCCAGTTTAGGGAAAATAGCTTTTTTTTTAAGAGAAAAGGTTGAATTGAACATATATTAGGCAAATTACCAGACTTTATTCAAGTGACTTGAGCCAAATAATTCTGCATGAGAATGAATATTGCTCCTGCAATGTTTGAATAATTTAATGCCTGAGTGGACGCACACCTTAAAAAAAACAACAACAACATACTCCAGGCAAAAATGCCCTGCTCTGCCGCTGCCATTACACAACATAATGGCCTTTATTTGATGTTGACTAAATGCGAAAGTGCTGGCTCCTCAGTTTCAAAGAAAATGTACAAACTGGAAATACACCCCCTCTATTTACTTACATGCGCGCACACACACACACACACACACACACACACACACACACACACAATCATTTGACATCAAATACCATCAATGTTAGCCAATAAACATTTATGTTATGTATTTGTTATTAGCCTTATGCTGTACTAAACTTTTAAATATGTGACCTCTGCTAACTGCCAGCAACAAAGCCCATTCACTATAACACTAGTTCTACCTAGGTCTTGGTATAATCCATACAGACAAAATGACTCATTTGTAGCTGGTGCACTGCCACAATT
Organism: Prochilodus magdalenae; assembly: GCA_024036415.1. Lineage (NCBI taxonomy): Eukaryota > Metazoa > Chordata > Actinopteri > Characiformes > Prochilodontidae > Prochilodus > Prochilodus magdalenae. Next base: position 216,188 of record JAMWET010006008.1, on the reverse strand, counting down.
TGTTGGGTGTTAATGCAGATACATTAACATTTATGAATTGCAGAACTTGGGATTAGCTGGAGAATGCATGTGCTGCAAGGAGAGACACAAATTAAACACTGACTATCGAAAACTATTTGACTGCTAGCGGTGCCCTCTTGTGGAGAAACGGTAGCCTGTAAAATGTGAGTGAGTTTAATTAATCGCTGCAGTCTAAAACAGAAAGGATTTTCCGAACAGTGTCAGAAATAAGCTCATCAGGCAAAACAATAGTCACCTGTGACTGACTGAAACATACCTAATAACTTATAATACTTCCACAAGGTATTACAAACAACAGCTGCGATTCGATACGGAACAGACTGGCATTGAAGTATCTGGATTTAGAAGACATTACTGTTCAGCCACTCTTGAAGGCATTGCATAGTTCGGCCTGATTTTGTGAGTGCCTTCTCTGACACCTTTCAATCACTTCTATTTGCCCATCATTAAAAGAAAATGGACGGAAAATTCACTACACTGTACCACCTCTTCTCAATCTATTAATCCCACCACTCACACCCCAGAGTTATTTCCTCAAAAAGCAGATACAGAATAAAAAGGTCTAATTGTTATTACATAATTGGATAATCACTTTGCATATCAGAGCAATAACAACTAACAACAATACAGTAATACTTTCTAATGCCTCAGAGAATGCATAAGCTAGGTTATTAGCCATTTGTATTTCAAACTTTAATCCGTTGTTTTGACATTATGTAGAGTGTTCCTCCATCTTACAGTCTTTGATATTGAGAGGTGGAGCATGATGTAAAGGGAAGCAAAAGCCAGGAATTCATGTTTTTGTACAGCACTTTTATTAACTTGACACCTTCAGTCAGTGCTTTCAGACTCTTTAACACTGTGCTGACCTCTGTTGAGAAACTTCAGGGAAGTGAAGCCACACATCTCAACATTTCAATTCTGAAAAGTCTTGTCCAAAAAAGACTGCTATATTCTTTCCTGGAAAACACAACACTGTTTACCACTTGACGTGAAATCATTGCCTTACACAGCCATGGCAGTGTACTTGTTTGCAGCTCACCTATAAACTATATTTATTGTATCTATGTTTGACCAAGTTAAAGTCAAACTCCAACTTTTATATTAACTATGGTGGCAACACCACTTTGCATGTGTTTGCTGAGAACATATTTAAGAAGTATTCAATAATATTTAATCATTTCTTTACAACAGGCCTGACAAGTCTCTGGAACGCACTTTGCTTTCACACTCTCACTCAATACCTCTAAATTCAGGCACAGAGATTTTTCAAATAAAAGATCCAGTAACAGTTTAATTGAAAGCCACCCACACTAAGACTTTATGACACATGCAGAATCAATCAAAAATGTATTTTTAAGACAGTAATTGTTTATTTAGCATAATCACAACATAGCATAAGACACTGCATTGACAAAAGGGCTCTTTAAATAAAGTGACTGATATTTATTTCATTCATAAAGCAGCATTTCACACTCTCTGAAGCCAAACGAATATAGACATCATCAAACCTACACTATAAGTCCAAAATTATGTGGAAAATGACACCACCTACAAGTGCTTGCTAGACATTACAAAATTATGGGCATTAATAAGGCGGTGGTCCCTCTCTCAAACTTTAACAGTCTCCATTTCTCTGGAAAGGCCTGGGACTATGTCTCTGGGAATCTCTGTCATGCACACAGTAATGCTGGAATAGAAAAGGACATTCCCCAAACCTTAACACATATAACTGTCTAAAAAGGCTTTGTATGCTGTCTGAACATTGCCCTTTACTGGAACATAGGGGCCCAAACCCTGGAAAAAAACCCCAGAAAATTAAAAAACTCCTCCACTAAACTTTAGTGTTACATTCCAGTAGGTAGTGTTCTTTCCACATCCACCAAACCAAGATTGTCTATAAGACAGCCAGCTGGTGAAACATGATTCATCCCTCCGGAGAACCCATGTGCACTGTTACAGAGACCAGTGGCAGCTTTGAGAAAGTACATATACACTCATCATTTAAAAAATAGTTGCACCCAAAAGGAAGCAATTGACAGGAATGAAACTCAGTGAGAAGGTCTGACATACTGAGACAAGAGCAAGTTTTAGGCTGTGTATATGACGTAAACAAGGATGGGTCTTATCTCTGTACTTTACTGACTATATAAGGTCTCCCTGTTGCACATGCTTTCCATTCTAAATGTGCTGTTGTGCATCCTTTACAATCAAGTTTGAAAGCAATTTGAGCAATGGGAAGAGTTGGAGAGGGAATCCATCATCGTTAGGATAGTACCATAGCGCACCGTGGCCAGCAGTGGATAGAAGAAGGCACACACCAGCCACATGAAAAATTTTGGAGACCCACAGAAACCATGCGTGGAAAGACACAACAGCCACAGTTGCAGACATTTAGCAAACACTGATGCTCACTTTTGAGCGGTTTGACAACGGTTTGTTGTCACACATCACATGTTCTAAAAGGCCTAGCGCCACTTCACCTTCATCCCTACCGTAAAAACTGCAGAATAGTCAAGTTGCATAGGATGGATTATCGGAGGACACCATTAAGAACCTCTAAAGCTCCATGTTGAGACGCCTGACATGTTGCGTTAGCAAACATGGTCTACCAGTACCATACTGAGAGACCTTCTGTATGTGTAGCTCAATAAATGTTGCCCACATCCGTCTAAATTTATTATCATTTTTTATTCCTGGTAATCTGTATCTTCTAACAGCACTGCAGATTCATGTGATGCATTATCAAATTTGTGGTTAGTTGCAAATGTTGCATTTTTCAATATGCTGCATAAGTGAGGAACGTAACACACACAGACACATTTTTGCTGCACCCAATCTTATTTATGTTAATCATTAATTAGGAAAATAATACCAACATTGTTTTTCCTTTTGCACAAAACTTATAAACAAGAAACATTTACCCTTATCTTATACATCATATACAAAAGGTCTTTCATCACACAGAAGCAACCTAGTTATCTGCCATGTTAAATATATACAGCAAAACGGAGCACTTGGCCAGCACTTAGAAAAAGATAAGAGTTTGAAAGATCTTCACCGTGGAGAATTCTTTCTAAAGGCTCAGTTTCTTTAGTGACCTGAACCACTGTTTACATGGGGACAAGACACAAAGTTCATTTCGCAAACATGACCACAGTAATGTACTAGAAGTGTTTTAAGTGTAATTAATTTATTTACATTTATGACTCTATTAAGGGTACCTGGTTAGGCCAGGGGGTAGTAACATGGCGCTCCAAAACCACCTACGGCTCTTTTAACACACCCCTTGTTTACCAAACCTTTAATCGTGAAAATTGGCACACAGACTGCTTGTAACCAACCACCATAGGCAACTATTTTGCCTACCTTGTAGCTAATGAAATGGTAACAAAAGCCACGATGGACAATTTTGACATAAAGGGACAGATTCATTTGCATGCATATGCACTTCAGTTGGTTTCCCCATGAGTTTAATTTGCAACAAGAATCTGTCAACCCATAAAACACTGAATGCCAGAGAGAAATTTTACAAAAAGCATTCTGCATTAGCAGAAAGGTATCCGGGTGGAGATACAATAGCTGAGCCAAAGCCTAAAGCGCAGCAGATTAAGTCTGCATTTCTGTTTACATTATATATTTATTACATATACGAGGCCATACCAAGACATATTCACAGACACAATGTTACACCGTCATACACCAACAGAATTCTTTAAAGACACATCTATTTAAATTGTGGGGATTTAAGCAGAAAAGCCAAAAGCCCAGCACAAACACACAACATGACTTCAGGGTTTGGACCCCTGTCCAGGAGTGTTCCAACAGCTGGAGAGTCCAGCTCAGCCCACACCCAACGCACATCTAACTCAGTCTAGGGGGTCCCCTGGCAGGTGGCTTGTGGCAGGCTCTGGCCTCAGCAAGCTGGCACTACATCTGTGCTGGGCAGGGAGCCTACGGACTCATTTCTGTCCACACGTCTTCACATCCTCTCTGTTCATTTTGCTTCACCATCACTTTGTCCATACAATGGCCAATCCCTGTGCAGCTGGCTCAAGCCGGCATGCTCTTCCTGTCAATGCTTTCTGGAGTCCAGTGTATTTCTGCCTTCCCAGTAAACCTCTTTCCGCTGCCAAAGCTTGCTTACAGAAAGAATGACTTGAGTCCAAAGGAGGAATTGTCTGGACTTCTGTGTCTGTGTTTGGATTTGGGAAAAAACGTCCTGCATCTCAAGAGCTTCCACACTTGCAGGCATTACTGTGGGATTACATCATTTGGGAGCCGTTTCTCCAAATCCACATGTTCTGATAAGCAGCATGGACTATATAGTTAAGGATGTCTTAATGAGCAGGGAATGAAAAGTCAAAATCAAAGAAGTGAAAAAACACTAACTGAAGCTCTTTCGATTCACACTTATGTCAGGACTTTAGAAGAAATGGTTTGCAACTGGGAGAATGCCAGACTGAATTTAAAACATGCCCACAAAATCCAAGATGGTGTGTGCTAGGCTAATCTGCTTCAGTTTACCAGAGTATAAGTATGCTACGTGGAGTTTGTTGCTTTCTAAGCAGCACAAGAAACCCAACAACCTAAATAGCCAATGCAACAACTATAACCTGTCCTATTGTACAGTGCTCTGATAGTCATCTAAAAAACATTTAGAAAAGAAAATATTTAGAAATATTTAAATATAAAAGAAATATTTAGTAATGTTTTAACCCTAACCTACTACACCTATTTATTATTATGTAGCAGTTTCATTACCATAGGTTTAATGTAATTTTAACAGCTCTATTTAAATAGACATTTGAAGGACTCGAAATTTGTAATCAATATTCATAACCTCATCAGACAAACAATTTCTCACCTGTGACTACAGCATACCTAATAATGTTGTATTATTATGTCTAACCATGCTCTTAAACAATAACTTTGTTTGACCAGACTTGGTGGATGCCTTCCCTGGCCCAATTCTGAGGAGAATTTCCTGTAGACTGGGAATTTTGCCACTGCTTGTAGACATGTATGTCTGTACACTTCCATACACCTTCAGATTCAGCTACTTCCTTCACACTGTGGTCTTTGGCATGCCCCAATGGAATCATTTTAGCCAGTCATGTGCATCTGCTTGTTGCCCCCTCACACATCAGACAAGATGGACTGTACAACCTCATCTTTGAATACTGTCACTCGCACCCCACATATTTATAGCCCTATCAACCTCATGCAACGCTAACTGATAATTATTTGAGTAGGCAGTTAGCTGTCCACCGAACTGTTTAGGTCTACATAGAAAACCTTGTACATCATCTATACACAATATGTAATGTGAACAATTAATTTTAGATTTAGCTGGTGTATCTTCATTTTAGTGATCCACAAAAAATGCTTTTAGTGCTTTTTGTAATAATGTTTTCTTAATACAGCCTTTTAATTAGTTGCATATCATTAAAATGGGCAACAAATCACTAAACCAACGCATGAACCACCAACACAATGCATCTAAAATATAAGTTTTTTTTACTAAGGCTACAGGTGATAGGAACATGTAGTAATAGCATCATGACTGGGTCTAAAAGGCAAAACAGTGGAGCCGTCAACACTTTCAAAACAAAGAGAAAGCAGAGTAATGAAGAGATAATGGTGATACATTTTTGGCCACAACTACACTGGCTTAAACAATGAAGTTGTTGAAGCAATAACATGAAATCACAGCCAAAGGAATCAAAACAGCGAAAGCTCCAGGCCTGCCCTGCTGTGGCTGTTGCCATTGTAAATGCAAGTCTTCCAACAACACCCCTTATTCAATCCTGACTCAAATGTAGACAGTACTGTGCCTATGTTTCAGTATGAGGTAACAAAGAACCAAATATAGATTTAGCAGAAATTTATTTTGTGTTGCCTTCATTACAGTTTCACTTCATGCTTTCAGTTTTTGCAATATTGGATAATTTACTGGAATACTGGAATATGGAATATTTAAATAATACTGGATCATTTTGCCACGCTTCTTGTAAACGCCCAGGTTAGAAGGCGTCTTAAAAGTACTACCAAAAACATTCAACTTTATTCCACATCTCAGAAGTTTCACTGTAGATTTCATTTTTGCCCATTTCCTATTCCCAGAAATGGCTACACATTATTACAGACTCATAGTGCTAAACTGTCATCTCACAGTGGCAGGATGGACAGAAACACCTGTGGATTTTGATAGATTTCCTGCAAGAGCGGCGCTTGATTTTCTCATGAAGATGAAAGCTTTAAATGCCGTCTGTCTTGTCTGGTGGTGACACACTGGTCCACCAGGTCTACGGCTGTTAGGTGTCCTACCTTTTCCCAAGTGGATTATCTTGCATCTAATCTCCTCAGAAAAATCTCTGTTAGCCATTCTAGATAAGGACGAGAGAGATATCTGCAAGGCAGGTTAGTGTGTGGGAAGCTGCTTGTCAGGACGTTAGTGTCTCTTTGAAGGAGGGCAGACTGTTAGTGCCACCTTTTGAAACACCTTTTATTGGGAGGACACAGCTGGAACTTCTAAGATAGGAAAGATTGAAGTGTTTAGGCAGCAGCAGGGTGCACAGAAGTGCAGTGGGCAAATGGAATACTGATTGACTCGATTCCATACTTCCTGCTAGAGGATTTTAATTCACTTTATGTCAGAATTATGTCTCCTGCTTTTTTTAAACAGCCGTTTTGATGTAAATAAATAAATGATAGGGTGGTCTCAGACTTTCACACAGTACTGTATGTATGAGGGAGGGAGCAACATCAATTTCTTAGATAAAACACACGATTTTTCCTATTTGCACCAGAAACCGGGCACACAGGGGTACACATAGCCCACAGCACATACTCCTGAAGTTATAATGAGTAGTGTGTTCTCTTCCAGTGGCCTGGCTTTGTCTGAGTAATATTTTCCTCGTCCGTACCAGTATGGTGCCTCTGAGAAGTTGCCTGAGGGGGCTTAGCGCTACCGCCCCATCCATGAAAGCATCAGAAAGGGTTTAGACCACCCAGACTCTTCAGAGGAGGCACTTGGATCAATGGGGAAGGATTTTGAGATGGCTCTGACAAATCGTGAGGTGTCGCTGAAGAAATGGGAGATAACAGCAAGACAAAAATTAAATGCCTGTAAAGGGGTCTTTGATCAGAAACTTTCTTTCAGGTGGGATTTCCATTATGAGTAGCAGCGGTAGCACCTGGATGGTCGGGTTGACTTTTTTATTGCGCAGCATGTCTACAGTGGACTGCTGGATCTCCATGTGAAAAATTGAACAAGGACTGTATATAAGGAGCAGGACTGTATAACACACTGCCAGTGTTCCGGGATTCAAGGAAGACAAAATAACATATGAACAAATCCAGGAAAGAAACATGAAAGACACAGGAACAAAGAGTCTTTTTAAGTCATGGCTCCATGGTAGAGCAAGTGTATGTTAATATACAATAGAGCAATATATGACAGAAAGTCTGAGAACTTCCAGGCAGCCCAATGTTGAGAAAACAATGTGCAATACTCCCGAACTGAAAACGCTCAATGTTTATTTGCTGTTTTATGAGTTTAAAGAAAGTTTAAGTACACAAACCTCGAGGAAACAGCGTATATGAGCTTTAAAATGAATAGAATACGTTGGGGGCACCAGGGATGAATCAATCAACGGCACATAGAGGAGTGCTGGTCAGGATGACTGTGAATTTGGGGATCTGCCCTGAGTAAGTACATTTAGTTTGTTGCCTGTAGGCCTGTAGGGTTGTTGTAGGGTAGGGTTTGGGTAGGGACAAAAATGTTTGGGAGTTTATGGGGAGAAAGAGAGATAGAAAAAAAAGCTGAGTGTGGGTCACACTAAATTCCTGCTTAAGGGCCTACCCTGAGATGGCGTATGTGAAACTCTGTCTGTAAGAAGCAAGAAGTACAGTGGATGTGTGTGCACTTTTGCAGCCCATTCATTCTCAAAGGGAAATTTTGAAAAAGCTGATACACGCACACTATTCCTGATTAGTCTGAACATTCCCGAGTTGGAATGTTGATATATTGAAAACTGCATTACTAGTTAGCAGACAAAGATCTCTCGACCAGAAGAAGATGGTACTCCACGTGGTTGGTAAGGTAATGCTAGCCGATTGCTATGGTATCCCAAATGGTTTCTATGGTCTTGCTAGGCAGTTGCTATAGTGTGAGGGTTATGTACTGAGTGGTTGTTGCTGGTTGTACGGTTGTTTTTAGGTGTTGCTCAAAAACTAAAGGTACTCTTTTGGGGGACTGAGAGACGAATAATCAACAGAGTGACTAGTGTGGGATCTTATATCTGCGCATTAGAGCTTAGGCGCCTGCTTTCAGTGAGTACATGATGTTTGTTGATTGTCAAGCAAAGAAAACATACAGCACTATACTGAGCTTCTTGAGGTTTCGAAATTAGCTCAGATGAGAGAAGTATTTTTTCAAAACGTATTTTTAATCCACACTGATTGGCAGATTCATCCATTTCCTGCCTTTTAGACGGACACAAACCTCCTGCAGCCAGGCACCAATGAAGGAGGCGGAGGGACAGTGGGCAATTTAGATGTCGGGTTCCCTACCGTTTAGAATTTAATCCCAAATCTACTTTTCTCTTGACTGGAGCTTTTCACATCAAACCATAATGAGTTCATTTATATTAAACCATTAGTGCTGCACCAGAATCGCAAGCATGAACATGTTGCTGCCTAAGATCACCAGCCAGTGATACATTTTTCTCCTGTCCTAAGGTCATATGGGTTTTCTGGATAAGTATTTGTATTTCAGGTAACAGAGTATGTACCGCATGACCTACTGCTGTCTCAGTGGGGGACAAAGTACAATACCTCTGAGTGAAAGGTGACCAACTCTTGATAAAGTACTACTTGTGGAACTGTACAGGTATTCTATGTAGGTTTCTACGAATACAAAAGCACCTTGCTTGGGAGAAGTAAGCAAGCTGTCACTATGCCTGTGAAGCTACAAATACAAACAAGACTTTTCCCTCTATATCAATAACACAAGCATGTACTGTTGTCTACGTACATTTACTTGAGGGATATTTTACCATGAGTACATCTACATTAACACATGCACAAAAAGATTTAGTTTATCCACCCCTGCCTTCTTAATATCAGTCCACCCTTCCAGAGATCATTTTCTTCTTACATCTCCTAAGTCATTTCAGTCATAAGCTCAGAAGCTCATTTATGACTCATGCCTTCAAATGTGGTCACCACAGGTGATTTAGAGTTTTATAAAGGACAAACGCAAACATGTTAAAAGACTTGCCTCAAACCCTCAAAAGTTATCATTTCTAACAAATCCCTACAGCAAAGACTTTCAATTTCATACAGACCACCAAAACATGATCCCAGGGCTCCTATAATACATATTAACCAGCTGAATGATGTCTGTATTGCCTGGATGGGTCCAGTATATAGTGTGAACATAAATGGCACCACCGCTCAGTCTGCTGAGCGTAAAATTACTCCATGGTGTAACACTGAATGGATATAGAGCAACATGAATCAAAAGACATCCGATTGCAATCAACTGGAACCAAGGAAATTGGAAAGCCTTCTCAGAACAGCCTTAACATCACTAATATGAAGTATTGGTATTAAAGTCAGCAACATGAAATCATTTTAGAAATGTTCATCACCAGACAGGACACAAGCATGGTATAAGTGGATTAAAACTGATTCTGTCTGCATAAATAAATAGTTTAAATGTAAATAAACTCCTCTGGAAGGGGTCAGGGGTCAGAATTGTTCATTGTGGTGATGACAGAAACCTGAAATTCAGAGAAATAGTAACTCTAAGTTATCTAACAGAACACTACTACCCAATGAATATGAACACAAAGAATATATAACCTGATGTCCGTGGCACAGTTTAAAACTAGTCTTGAGATGATTATTCTCTCCTAGCTTATTTTTTTATTGGCCCATACCAAAGAGGTACTTTTACTGTTTTCTATTTCCCCACTGTTATATCTATTTTACATATACAGTAAAAGCTAAGCAGACGTGTGTTCACAGAACACTGCTCTAGGTCTGTGATGGTATGACTCAGTGGAGCCATGAATGTCTAACTTTTGCCCCGTCCACCCTCGCACCACTTTCAGTGCATCAAGAACTCAGCCTTACCACCACTAGTCCAGCAAAGTCCAATCTTTAGAAGCCATTGTTTTTAAAAATACAGCAGCTGTAGTTCCTGACTCCCTTCCAGAATCTGACTCCTACAGATTACACCCAGCATTTTGGTTGTTTCCATTGGTACATATTGGTAATACCTACCATTCCTTCACAGCAAACAGCACAACATGACCTAAAGTCACAATCGCAAATCCCAGTCACAAACTAACTAAGTAGCAAACAAACTGGTTGCTGGTACAGTTCTCAGGGGACTGAACGCCTTTAGTCAAACAGAGGACGACGGGTTCCCTTTTTTGGGCCCTTTTGAAGTTTTTCCTCTGGCTCTGAGGGAGTGTTCCTTGCCACTGTAACTTTTGGCCTGCTCACTGGGGGTTTGTCCCTGGATTTTTGTGAAGCTGCTTTGTGACAATATCTGTATGTGTATATAAATAAACTTTGACTTAACTTGACTCAGAAGAATCAGTATAACAAGAACACAGTTTTAATTCTCAAGTCTGGAACAACAACATACCAGCATTCGGTGACTCTGAGACGTCAATCAAAATGTAGACAAAGACAGCCCACCTTTCTTCTACATCTTCAGACCTCTTAGTAAAATAGTAAACTGAAGACTAGCATAATTAATGATGGTGAATCACCTTATACCAGCAAAATAATAAAATAAAAAAGGGGAGGTTGTTGTATTATGCTGCAGACATGGTGATCTTATGTTCCTATCACCACATGTGTAAAGAAAGTCTGAATCAAGAGGTTTCTCCAAATTGAACCAATTCACAACACCACTGTGAATAACTTTATTTATGTATCTATAACTGGATTATGCAACTTAATGTCAAAATTTACTATGTGATTAAATTATGCAGTAGTAAACTGAAATGGAAGTAATAACTCTCAATTGCTGAGGGCGGAGAAGAGTTATACAGACACTCTAAAAGTGCTAAGAATCATGCTGATGCTTCAAGTCAGCTCTTCTAATAACCGCATCCAGTGGATGTAACTACCGGTCCACATTCCTCAGAGATAATATTAATAACTATCTACTCTTGACTGCTTGGAGTTCAGCATAGCTGCTTAGCCCCAGGGGGTTCGGGCTAGTGGGGAGGCTGTGTCTGACCACACTGTCTGACCCTGCTGTGATCCATCCAGTGCCTTGTAGGAGTTGTTTACAGGGAATGGATGTCACTTCAAATCAACCAAAGAACCATGCGAAGTCCAAGTCAAAAAGTTTAGCTTAAACCTTGCATAATAGCCTCAGTTCTGTTTCTTAGCACTGTTGACGTTACGTAACGGCCAGCCGGTGCTCTTTCAATCAATGATTCACCTGAAAACACAGCCCAGCTGGATAAGAATGCTCCTCAGTGTAAAAAACAAACAAACAAACAGAAAAATACTTAAATACTTAAATACAGTCCAGCTAAACTTTTTGACACACAATAATAACAACAACTATGACACTGGTGTCTTTAATGCTGAGGTAACTAATACACAATTAGAAGCCACCATGTAGCGTTGTGCACATGCTGCATGAACCTTCCCTCAAACTTTGTCAAACTTGTCAAGTAATCATCTCTGCAATTTGATAGCAAGTGGACAGGTAGTTCTTAATTTATACCCTTTTATACTTTTTTAACATTAAAGCAATACTGTTTTTAATTGCATAATGTCATATACAATATACAATATACAAGAAGGGCCTTGTCTAACCAGCGTACTGGCTTCAACTTCATGTTGATATAACATTAATATAACGTGATTAAAGCACATACATATCTCACAGTGAGACTACAGTAACAGCCTCTACACTACGGGGTTAGTCAATGCAGTGTTGACCCTCTCAGTGCTTGACATACGCTGTTTTTTCATTTAAATCATGAAAGTGCAAAAAATATATATATATTTTTTTTACAACCTGATTAGTGGCACTACATCCAAAGCCAATAAGTAAAATACTCATTACTGAATTCTGTATTAATAGTGCACTGAAATTCTTATCAAGGAAGTCACCTTTCCCCTCATGTGGTCTACAACTGCAGTTTGCCTTCATGCTTAATTTAAACATGTCTTTTGAAAGGTAGTCTTTTGGTTTGACCTATGAATATCAAATAGTTAAAACAACAGCAACAACAACAACAACAACATGTCTGCCATCCCCCCATCCCGTTCCGATTTCCAGATCTGAATCACCAGAGTACTGATTTCACCTGTAGTTCTGTCTGTTTGTACAAATGCTCCTCTCTCCCGCTGACCCGTTGCGAAGTATTGCGATTCTGTGCGAACCGAGTGTTCTCTTGTTTGCTACTCTGGTTTTGATGTTCTGTTTTGCTGATTTACTCTTTTGTCTTTGCCTTTTTGGTACCTTTGCTGTTCTAAATGTTTTGCCTTGTTTTTGGTTAACTAAACCTCGCCTTGATTTTAGCTCAGCCCTCGTCACAATCTGTTTGTCCATTAACACAAATATATAACTTGATTATAACTCACTTGTGTTGCCAAACATGTTAGCAAACACTGAATAAAAGATTTATTCTACAAACTAGGCTCTGGGTTAATGCCGTCCGATACAAAATTGGGACACTTGATGACTAGATGATTATCTTGCATGCACAAACTTTACAATTAGCTAACATCTGTACAGACATGCTTAAAATCATGAATGTGCCAACCACGCAAACTCACCGGAAATACACTTTATGGACAAAAGTATTGGGACACTTACACAACAACTACAGGAGCTTCTGACACACATTCTAAATCCACAGGCATTAAGATGGAGTTGCCTGCCCTTTGCAGCAATACCAGCTCCACCTCTCTGGTAAGACTTTCTACAAGACCTCGAAGTACGTCTGTGCAATTTCTGCCCAATAACTCAGAATAGGGTTTGTGAATTCAGACACTGATCCTGCATGAGAGGGCCTGGCTTGCAATCTCTGTTCTAGTGCATTGCAAGAAGTGTTAAACGGCGTTGAGCTCAGGACTCTGTGTGAGCCAGTCAATCTCACCCAACCATGCCTTTACAGATATTGCGTTCTGCACTAGAGCACAGCCATGGAACAGAAAAAGGTCTTCCCAAACTGTTCCCACAAAAAGGGAGCATACTATTATCTAAAATGTCTTGCCATGCTAAAACATAACGATTTTGCTTTACTGAAAATAAGAAGCCTCAGCCAAGCCCTGAAAAGCAATAGCATTATCCTTCCTCCACTAAACTTTACAGTAGGTACAGTGCAGTCAGGCAGGTAATGTTCTCTGGCATTCGTCCAAACCCAGTCCTGTCCATCAGAGTGCCAGATAGAAAAGCACAATTCCAAAGTCCCTAGAACACATTTACACTGCTCCAGTTTCCAAGGGCACCATGCTTTACACCACCCTCTCCGAGGCTTGGCATTGTGCTTGGTGATATGGTGTGCTTGCATGCAGCTGCCATAGAAGGTTTGGAACTTTGTCAGCAGAGCGTTTAATGGTCTGGCATTTCGTGGCTAACTTGCACTGGTTCCTAAGCACTTCTTTTAATAAGACCACCTGCAGTTCAATTGAGGAAAATCTAGGAGGGAAGAAATTTAACAATTGCTGGAATTCAGCGAGCTGTTTAGAATGACCCATTCTTTCACAAATGTTTGTAAAGGCAGGCTGCATGACTAGGTGCTATGACTTTCTATACACCTTCGGCAATTGGACTAAATGAAAACAACAGAATTCAATGATTAGGAGATGTGTTCCCATACTTTTGTTCATAAAGTGTATTTGTGTGCCACGTCTTACATTTTGTAATGACTAAATATGTGGAAGAATTTGGAGCATTAATGCTTTCTTATATTTTGATGCACATTGTCTTCATATTGCTGAAATTCACTATCAGGCTACTTCAGGAGAAATCACATGAACAGTAAAACACGGCAGCATTCGTCATTTATAAATGAGAAAATAAAAGAGGAAATAATGTCCTAGTAAATCTTGTTTGGGTTTTATGAACTGGGGACCAAATCTCTTTGCTGCTTTTGGACTGGCTACATTTGGGTCAAGGGAAAGATTGTACAAATGAAATTTTTCGTCAAACCGTTCCTTTAAGCCTGGAGCTTTGCCTGGACCTGGAAGGATGAGGGACTGTTTTGGCTCAGAGCCTTACAGCCAGGCTGGAAACACACGTTTATACTCACTGCTGCTGAGCAGCAGAGCAGTACTACTGTGTCTAGCTGTGGAGCTGGAGATGGTTCACACGGTCAGCAGGACCAAAGATGAGCCCCTGCATGGAATCACACCGCAACCGCATGGTGTTCTAGGCCTCGAGTCAAAAGGTTGAAGTAAATTGGAGAATAGGATGAGTTGGTGACCTATACAGGTGCCACAGGCAAGTCTTAACTCACTGAAATGTAGGATTATTATTCAGCAACAGTTATGAATTATTTAGTAAATATTATGAAACCTGTGTATAAGTAGTTATGAGACTGTAGACCCACATACAGGCAACTGAATTATCCAAGCTCTGTCTAAGCTCACAAATGCATTCCTTCATAGTAACCGAAGCCTGATTTGACAAGCATTAGAAGATTGGCAAAAATAAAATTTGACATTACAAGAAATGAAGTAACACTTAATGCTGGGGTTAAAAAAGGTTTTTTCATTGTTCTTTAAAAACCCAAATTAGACACTTCAAATTTGTTTATTTGTGTTCCAATAGTCTTGTTGATTCTAAACTGGTCTAGTACATAACTAGTTAAGATGTTAAAAAACAAGGTGTTGTTCAAAAAGTCACTATAGACCATGTAGTATTATATTTTCACATTTTTAATAATTAAACTTTAATAATATGACACTTGCCCTGTCTGTAAAATCTGGCACAAGTAAAGCACTGAACTTTTCTTTAGGAAACTCATAGTGTAGAAGTGGGGAATTTACTCCATTGTAGCCGAGTGCTTTTTAAAAGGCCCCATGATAATCCAATTTTTTAGTAAAGCAGTAATAGTAAAATATTACATGTACATATTATTTTTGTTCTTAACAGGTCACCAGTTTTTTGCACAACAGGCACACACATTCACACCCATGGGCATCTCCAGTTCACCTGAATGCATGTCTTTGGACTGTGGGAAAGACCCAAGCACTCCAAGGAAGCCCACACAGACTCAGCAAGAAAACGCAAACTCCACAGATAGGACCATACATGCCCCAACTGGGAATCCAGCCCAGCCATTTTTTGCTGCAAGGTGACGTCAAAAAAAATACTGGCACCCAGAAGAAATCAACTGACAGGAATGAAACTTGGTGGGTAAGTTTGACAACCTGAGACACACAAATGGTTTAAGGTTCAGGCTCGGCCGCGCATGTCACCTAAGCAAGGACGGGCCTTATCGCTGCTGCGAACAGTAATGCCGTTCAAGAGCCGTTGTGGCAGACTACAAGCACGCAGTCCGTTTGGATGACACAACGTCAGCATCACCCAACACTACAGTGGTATCGTGCCAGACAGTCATGATGTGACTCAGAATGACAGCAGGTCCTACTTTTGTTATGGTGGAGACGACCAACGGATCTGCGTGGAGGCACGGTGGTGAGCTCCAAGATAAACAGTTAAATGTCATGCGTGTCCAGAAGGCCTGGTATCATTCTACCTCCACCCCTACCACAAAATCTGCAGGAACCATGTGAGAATGTGCAAGCTGCATGGGTTGCATTATCGTGGGACACCATTACAATAATCAACAAACCTCCATGCTGAGACGTCTGCTGAAACATGGCAGCACAACACCATGCTGGGAGACACTACATATGTATGTGTAGCTCAATAAATATTACCCATATCAAGCCTGATACCTTATGATTAATAATTTAAGTTATTAAAGTAAGTCTATATGCTGGGACTGAACTCTGCAGATCAATTGATCCTTCTTGGGCATCCTTGGTTCCAGAAGTTAATCAGTACAGAGCTGACCCTAAGCATTGGCTGTAACTTGTGCTGCGGCATACATCTGTGCAATGTTCTCAAAGTGCCTTTTAATGAACCAGGTGTTGGCCCAAATGTTGCAAATGTTCTTTGGATTGGGGAGCTGGTTTAGCGTAGTGCCTCTAATTGAACACATCGAGAAGGATCAGAGAGTGAGCAGGCCATTTAATGAGATCTGGGGAAGAGCAAAGACTGATGAAGATTAAATGAAGTGCAAGAACAGGCACGAGGAAGCCTGGCAGTAAAGCACATTGGCTGTACACCCTTTTGGCCTGACACCCAGAGCACTCCAGAAGCTCCAGGGTCTCTCCCAATCAGCTCAAGGCCTGCACTCATCCTGTTCATTTCATCCCTACAAATCAATAGTGGACGCCACCCCTCTAATGTCACATCTGATTGTTGCTCGAGTCCACAGCGCTAATTATCCATCAAGCTACTCTCTTCGTCGCCTTTGTCTTCTCTATTGTGAATGCTCAAGGGGACCTTCACGCTGACCTGGCCTGGTTTCGCTGGCCACTGAACCTTCTCTCCAGGTCACTGAGAGGGATACTTCATGATGGCTTGACAGTTAATCTATTCCCCAAACAGCATCGACCTCCATCCTCAAGTCAATCAACAGACGCTATTCCTCCCGTCCTCCACAACTGACACAGGCCTAATCACGCTGAAGAGAAATGTCGCACGGGGCTGATATAATAATCGTCACGTCACGGTCCCCGGTGTTAAGGAGGGGGAAGTCAGAGAATTGAAGAAATGAGATTTGATCCCACAGTCTTTTATAGGGTCTCATTTTCCAGTTACACTTTATGCGCCTTGCCCAATTGATATAGAATTGTTCCTTTTTAATAAAGGCCTTTTCAGTGCCATAACTCCGGTCATTTCCTGGGAAGCCAATGCACAGCTGCGTGAATGAAAAGCGCAACGGATGAGACAAAATGGCAAAACTGCTGAGACAAGATAAGTGCTAAGCAGAGGTGCAAGAAGCACTGAAATCCCATTACTGGTTACAGAAGAGATACTCTTTAGAAAATCACTCGAATAAATCAAATGGATCCTCTAACACTCCACACAAACCTACACAAGCACTGAAAGTAAAGGTAAACGTGTCTGTCAAAGCACGAGGTGATCCAACACTTAATTTACTGCTGAAAACCTCATACAGCAAGAACTACAGGAAAACAGGCATAATGTTAACGGACAGTGGTGTACCCTAAGCAGTCTTACTGAAAAGAACAATCCAATGGAGTAAAATCAATTCATATTGGACTTTGTTGTTTTCTGAAATGTTCCAATTCAATACAATGACTTGGCTCCAGGTCTAAAATATAGAGCAGATAATGAGAGTTGTTAAGAGTGCTTTTGTTTTTCTGTTTCTATGTGCAGTTTCGAATACAGGCTTTTGATTTAATCTTGTAGCCTGTGTTCATAGAGAATCAGTTGAACTGAGTTGGTCTTTTCCACCGCAACCCCCCCCACCTCCCTCCTGGAACAAAAATGAATCGAGTGAATCTGATTGAAAGTGCTGTTAAACTAAATTTCCATCACTAGTTCAATGATGTTGCATTAGGAGCAGTTCCAAAAGATGACGTGGCACTTTGCGTCACTGGGAACATACTAGCTTAAACCCTTCCATCTTGGTAGAGTCATGTGACAGGGGAGACCTAGGTAGTGGCCAACTTAAACTGGGTGATACCCCTCAAAAAAGAAATGATTAAATGAAAGAAAGTCTTTATAAACTTTCCAAAAGTTACTACTTTAGCTTTTTTACAACATATAATAAGCATGTTTCCTATAAAAATGAGCAAACGGACCGAAGGTTCTCCTCTTTATTTAGCGAACAGAGTTGTAAGCTGTGGAGCTTTTGTCAAACCCTAAAAAAGGAAGTCCTGTCTGCTTCTCACAAAGTGCAGAGTGACCCGTCTGCCTCACTGCAGAATAATCAACTACACTATAATTGGCAGCTTCTCTTCCAGACAAAGAAAGAAAGCCTCTATGAGATCCAATGTCCCTACGTGCTAATGGCTTATGCAACAGTCAGATGTGCCCGTCCTTTGTGTCTTTATCTCTCTGAAAGAGTGAACCCACTCTGCATATTTGTCTCACCAAGCGCGACCTTATAAACAAATTTGCACTCCTCTCAGCAGCCAAGAGCAACCACGTTTAAAAGTTATTTTCAGCCTGGTGTTGATCAGTCAGCGCTAGCAAAGATGCTGCCAAATCTAATGCCATGGCAAAGAGGCCAAGGGGTTCATGTCCATGCAGTTCTGTCCTTACATCCACTTCAGCAGAGCTGGTGCTTTTCCGAGATGAAGTACTTTTAGTGGAAATTACAATCCGTCACCTGAAAACAGATGTGTTCGTACTTTTCCATCTTACATAAAAAGGGAATCCCAAATGTGAGAACAGCATTATTTATAATTAATAGTAATCCCTTATGAAACGATAATATATGGCAATGTATTGGAAAATAGAGTGCAATATATTAAATAATACAATGTCATATATGGGAAACAAGTACATATGTTTTGCTTATATTTATATAGAGATAAATATATTACAATATATTGTATAATACATAAGGAATTGCCGCTTTTCATATATTGTATGTATGGTAGTGTAATATATATTTATTTATAGACTGTAATATATTTCATTTTATATGTAATAGACATCATATCCATATCCATATCCATATGTGTTTGCATATATATATATATATACCGGTATCTCCAAAATGGTAACTTTACAGGAAAGGCCAAAAACCTCATTTCATTTGTATAGGAGTCAATGGAACCAAACGTCTTTCAAAACAGTTTTGGGACATTCCTGTTGGTCCATTCTTTGTGAACTTTCCACACAGTGTAAACAATAGCTCATGTGATCAAATGAGGCATAAAAGTAAAAATGAACAAAAATGGATACACGTTTTTCTTTGGACAGCAACGATATATATATACACACTTTTTTTTTTATTTAGAAATTACTACAAACTTTAACACCCAAACATAATATCAATATATATATAAATATCTAGTGTGCCTTTATCACAGCTTTTGTTTGTTCAGGAGAAATGCACTTAGCTCATTTCAAAGAAATCAACTGAGATATTTTTCACATCTCCGAAGTTCAGTCTTGGTTCAGTTGGTTTATGGAACAATGAATTTTTTAAAGTGGCAGTAGGGTGCACAAAAATTACCAGGGGATTCATTTAATACTTATATATCAAACAAATCCAATACCTTGTGCTTAATGTCCATTTTGACTGGAAATGAACTAAACTAAAGGGTGACCTCGTCCCAGGGATGCATTTTAAGTCTCAGTGTCTTGCCTGTCAAAATAAGATTGAACACAGTAAAGCCTAAAATAAAAAGGCTCCCTCCAACTCTGAGCTTAACTGCGCCAACGATAAGCTGTTCTCTTCTCTTAGGCCAGGCAAACACTTCTCTGATTTCTCCATAAAAGCTTGAACCGAGAGTATTACTGCTATAACAATATTGGATTAAATGCAAACACAAGCGAGATCACCTATCCTGAAGTCAACTTCTCCAAAACAACTCAACCTTGACCAAAATGCAGAAAGTAGTCAAAGGAACCAAAAGTAACGGTACATGGCACTTTATAATGCACAGCGCAAATAAAAGACAGTTAAAACCAATAAAACTGTCAGCTCAAATATAAAACCATGTATTCACACAGCGATTGTTCAAGCAGCAAAGGCAGGCCTTGGTATAAGAATGCTCCATATGATGAATTACTTGCCTACAGCTTCTTTACAGCAAGTGGTTTAAGAATAAGCAAATTGCTTTGACAATACAGAGTTATTTTATTTCTAGTCAGTTTATATGATAAAGCCATAAAGTTTCATAAACTTACTAATAATTACCAACTCAAATACAAACTTTACTGTGTTATAAAGCTATAAAACATCCAATATTGGCTTTATAACTTAGTAAGAATTGTATTTTACAATGTAATCTTTGTTCATAGGCTGCTGTGTTCGACTTCAGGAGGTTGGGGCAAGCAGTAGTATGACTAACAATCATCTGCCACATGACAAGCTGAGCCGGAGTTCATTACAGTTCTCAATGCTCAGAGCTCATTTTTAATATTTTCAGTATTCCCAAATCATCAAACTACACATTCTACATTATGGACTTTGTAAATGAACTGTGATAATCGGTGCGTTATTTCTGCTATGTGAATATGAACGTGACCTTCATACACATTTCATGTTTCATAAATTTCAGATTTCAACTCCGATTAAGCTGCATTATCTGGTGGCAAAGTCTTTTTTTTTCTTTCTACTGACATCAGAGCAGCACACGACTGCTGTAATTAATATGTGACATTTCATGTGTATACCTGGTGATGACGATACATAAACATTATACAATGTAGAATTATAGACTGGATTAGGATTTTAGATTAATATGATATTTATTTTCGGTACTTATACATATACATATACTTATACATGACTGAGTTAAAAAACAAAACAAAAAAAACATACGATACAGAGACTCCTAACAACCATGCAGGAGCATGTAGAGCATAAAAACTGCCAGTCTCAGATAAACAGCACATGCTGCTTTTGGGAAACATCTTTGAAATACATCAATAAATGTGTTTGGGATTACTTGGATCGTATCTTAGAGAAATCCCTGCAGGTTTCTTTGAAAAGTTGAAAGCAAGGCTTCTGGGGAAAAAATGGAAGCTGTGATAAAGGCAAAGGTGGACACATTAAATACTAAAGAAATATATGGAGTTGTTGACGGAAAGAAGGCAAATGAAGGGTGCCCTCCAACTCTGGCACAGTACTCAGATATTTCTGATATTCTGATAGTTTAAATAAAAGTCCAGCGTGCTTTTCAGGAGTACAATAAATACATCATCAAATTCTCATCAAAACATCCGTCTCACATCAGTGAATTCTTATGCAAGCATCTGCTAATACAGAAATCGTTCAGATACCATTATGCATCCTGAATTACTTGCTTTCAAAACCCTTTGTTTATGCCACAACAAATACTAATAGTTTTTTAACTGTTGGGTTGAGGCAAATGAATAAAAGAGAGCAGAAACAGTCATGTCACAACATATTAACATATTTGCCAATATATTCACCTATATTTAAAAAGCTATAAAATGGCTGAAGTCTAAAGTGGAACTTGAAAGCTGATTTTTCAGCCTGATCATTCTTTAGTAATTACAATACATAGTTTAACTCTGGTTTAACTCTGGTAACCAAGTTGGACACTGAAGGAAAGTCATAAATAACTCAGATAACATACTTTACTATTTATATAGCACATAGTGCTACAAATTTCAATAAAATTCCTCTGTTGCATCACTAAAGTGTGCCAAAGCACCTTAGAAAGCACTTTGCCTTTGGCTAAGCAGCTGCACACAAACCAAATTTCTCTATGCACAGTGCCTGTTGTTGGTTGGATTTGTGTAAACATGGTGCCAAGAAACTTTGGAGTAGTGGAAATGCTTTCTTTGGAGTAATGAATCATGTTTCACTATCTGGCAGTCGGATGGATGAGTCCAGGTTTCATGGATGCCAGGATAATGCATTCCCATGCACAGTATGCACTGTAAAGTTTGGCTGAGGAGGGATATTGGTCTAGGGCAGTTTTCAGGGTTTGGGTTCCAGAAGCTTTCTCAGAAGAGTAGAAGCTATTATAGCTGCAAGAAGCAGGCAACTCCAAGCTCATGATTTTGGAATGGGAACAAGCTCATATAGGTGTGATGGTCAGGTGTCTACATACCTTTGGGTTTAACAGCATATACTGCACATTTATAGTGGATGTGAAGAAACATATGTACTAGAGGTGCATGTTACTGCATGTTACATAAATATACACAAATGTTTAACAGATGCACTGAATCATGCTCAGGTCTATTTGGAAATAATGAATCATTAACGAATGATTGGAGTACAATAAACTAAAAAAAAAATATATATATAATCCTCTATCAATCCAGGTTGTATCCATGTTATTAATAATGCATGTTGCTTGCCCAAAAAAAAAAAAAGATAAGGGTGTCGCCTGAGAATGCAGAAAGATCCTGGGGCCATATTACAGAAACACTCTAACTCTGAAATGTTATCTATTTAGTGACCATGACAATTTCCAGACAAGAAAACAATATTACAGAAGCTTCCCAACATTCCTAAATCTTCAAGTTCTGTTTTAATCATCCATGTCTATCTTTTTCAGCAAACAGTAGAGTTTACTATAAGCATAATGATATTATCTTTATCTACATTGTTTCGTATCTAAAAAATTGTTTTCGTATCTAAAGTTTTCACTTGAATTTTGCTCCAAATTTGAATTTTAAAAAATCCTCTTATTATCTGTCTGTGTTAATATCAATGAAAACACATCAAATAAAATATTATAGTGATGAAATATAAGATCCAATTGAATGTGTTGCTATTTATTAATAGGAACAACGTTAGCTCTGCTGACTAAAGCTTTTTGGAACTGGAAACTGAGGCAGGGGAGCAGCATCACTCTGATGAATAGCAGAGAACGCTCTTACAAGATCGACAATTTCCAGTTTATCAGACTTTAGTTTTGTTTTGTTTTACATTTCCAAAATACAGTGCGTTGCTACTTTTGAATTATGCTATATTAGACATGTACTAAGGAACGTGACAGCCGTGTGAGGTTTCTTTTTGTATAAAGTAGATAAAAGGATTGAAGTATTATGATTATGCCTCATGATGATTCTAAACAATGTATTGTGCAACCCTAACATGTGTATATCTTTTTATTCTATATGGGTTAACAGGCCTAGTGCATATGTGTCTAAGTGGAGCTAGACTTGCTAATAGCGCTAGTAGGATGAGAGAACCGTAATCAAAGCGGCTGTATATTGCATAGTCTGTGCTACCGTACAAATAATCAGTGAATGCAGTAAGAATCTTCCATCTGACGTGAGACATGCTCAGACTATTTTAGAGACTCAGACTGCATTACAGTCTTACTTGGAGACCCTCGTCAGCTTTCATTTGCAGGCTGGCCAAGGCTAAAGGTCAGGCCTCTCACCAAACCTGTCAAAAGGTTTGCTAACATTCAAATCCAATTACAAAGCTAGACAGACCTCAAAAGAGACAGAGAGAGAGAGAGAAAGACACACAGAGAAAGATCTATTACATAAAGAGGCCCCTGACTGTGGAGGCACGCTGAACACCATCTGTGATGTGGCAGCCCAGCCCTGTGAGGTGCACCATGGGAGGCCCAAAAAAGCCAGCGAATTGCCCATTTGCCACAACAGGAACCTATCATTAGTGCAGCAGACACGTTTTCTGCATCCATAAATTCCGTAAACTAGACAAATCTTCACAAATATGGTTTGTCTGGGGACATCTTTGGGTCTTACAATCACAAGACTCGCTTAGTAGCCTAGATCACAGAAAGAAATAAAAAAACATATTTCATTTCTACTTTCCAGCAAAGTGCTTTCTGCACTGGACTACTACATCCTGCTTCTCTGATTGGAAAAGCACAGGCCTGCTTTGGCATAGCTCTACTCAATAACACTCAATAGTGACCAATATGGTTGTCAGATGTATGAAAAATACCAAGTAATCTCCTACCGATTTTCAGATGCACTCCCTGTTCACTTTCAGAAAATGTAGGCCCTCATAATATTGGGCACGATGCTGCATTTGTGCAAGCAACCTGAGTGCTTTCTTTGTACAACTTATGAAAAGAAGATCAATGCCTACCATTAGGACTCTCCTCATCTATGGCTACTATGGTGGCTGGTGGACCAGTTCTGGAGAGCTTGCACTCTGAAAGGCAGGGGGAACAAAACATCATCGACCTTAAACAACATTTATAAAACTCATGATAAAGATATTTGCAGACTTTTCAAATTCAGCCACGGTTAGGGTCCCCGATTATGTTGTGTTCTACATGACCACAAAACATGGGCTTTTTTCCCCAAAATGACCCTCTATGTGTTTAAAGGCTCTTGCTGGAGAGGGCAGGTGAGGGTTGATGAAGTGCTGCTCTCTGAGCACACAGACATGGACAGACAAAGAAAAGAAATAAGATAAGACTTACCCTCATACTGCCAGTCTGCAGTCGGAAAGAGAGAGATCGGCAAAGAGAGGGAAAGAGAAAGAGAGAAGAAACATGAAAATGTACATGCAAAATACATGCAGTCAGACAGTATAGATGAACCAGTGTCTGGCCATCTAGTACTGTTGTGTTTTAAATCAATGTAAATGGAATAGTCCAACATGTCATTTGGTTGAGACACGTTGAGAGCGTAAGGTAACAACTTACTGTAGGGTGCTGTTCATAAGACATAACTTGCAGACATCAGCTTGTCATGACAACTGACAAAACCCTACATAAATGTTTCTAAATGATTATTCTAACATATATCGATATCGATATTGTCAAAAATCACATACTAAAACAATTAAAGTGTTGAATTTCTGAATTAACTTGAAGTTGGCTTGTCATTAATATAAAATAACATGTAATTAAAAGTGTTGCGATATATAAACCCAGTTAATTGCTAATATGTTGCCAGGCACCGCTGTGGTACCCCAGGGGGCCCAAAAGTCAGATTGTTGCCGTGTTGTCCCAGGTGGTTGCTAATATATATGATATTATGCAATGTCTATGAGGGGTAGTGTGATGCCCTTGTGACATATGTGGCAGTTAGACTTTCTCAATATTTTGGCATTAATATCCTATATTGAAAAAATAAAATCATGCTTAAAAGAAAGGAACAAAAAGCATATGTGTGATTAAAAGCCTAAGTGTACTAGACTCTAGTCCTGTAAAGTTTCATGTGTCAAGCCAGCTCAATTAACAAATCCCACTAATATGATAAAAATCACACAGTCGTTGCATGCCTTCATTCCAGTTGCTCACTTTACCAATCTAGTATTTATGGGGGAACATAAACATAAAATAAATAAGGCAACATCATCAGCGGAAAAATGCTGTGTCTGATATCAGAGGAAATAAAAAACGAATGTTTTTGTAACAAATACAGCCTATAATGTCATATAACAATACGCATACACTTTATCCCTTTCCAAATTCCAAGACTTTTCATTTCTTATCCAGTACCAAAAACAACTAGAGGACCAAAAGTTGAGCACGACAAAAGCAAAATAATATGTTCCAGAACACATTATTATATTTTGACTGCTACTACCCAGGTGTAACACATTGATGAATTTAAAGTTACCCAGGCTTGCAAAGACTGCCAGAGTAATATCTGCATCAGCACTGAATTTGGATTGTCAAATGTTAACATGTGAATGACAGGTTGCTATACAGGAAGTAGGCAATAGGCAATATATAGGAAAATACCTTTTTCATCATTTTTTTATTAATTTTTTAATTTTCAACATAAATCAGCAAATAATCAAACAATTTCACACATTCTCAAGCCAAACCTCCTTCCCCAGCTAACCTCCACCCTGCAACCCCCACTAATACCCCACCCCTTTTTTTCTGCTGAAGTTAAGTCAGTCAGCCATATTTCCCATTATCCTCCCATGATGGACAGTCTCTTTGACTTCATTGGGAAAATGAAGTTTAGGGTCAAAAGGGAGGTACATCTAAATCAAAGAGGAGATAGAGTCAACCACCTCTTCCCAAAGATTTTAGACTTTTAGACAGTCACACATTACATGCATAAAAGTCCCTAAAATACCGTGTGGACAGAATGTACAGTAAAGATGGGAATTTAGACTTGTTAAATGTCTTTGCCTTGATGTCAGATAAGCTCTATGGCAGAACTTTAGATGAATATATTAATGACTGGGGTGATGTGATGACCTAAAGACACTGGACCATGCAATATGGCATCTAATTAGACTACCTATATGTGCCACAGGTTTGTCCTATTCCTTCTGCCCGGTGATGTTTACAGAAAAATGTGACATAAGCCTAGCATAGATAAAAGATACTACTCACAGACACAAGATACAGACAATCTGAATCAATTTTAAATCATTTTACAGTAAGTGTCACTATCGCTACAGGATCCTATGGGATTTCAACATAGACATGGGATTATTGAGGTACATTTGACATTTGCAATTTATAAGCATGCATGTAACATTCTTTACTTTCCAGCTAAGAGTCATTTAGTAAACCTGACTCTGCATGTATGCTACATAGTTTATTTCTTTTTTTATTTCTTTATTATTGATGCATTTTGAGTTATGCTGAAAGTGACGTTTTGGAGGGGGGGTGGTATGTAATGTGTATGTACTATTCAGTGAATAGTAAAGAAAGCAACTGTGTATTTTCCTACTTTTTGATTTTCCATCTTACACATGTCAGTAATAAAAAAAAAATAATAAAGCTTGGTAGTTTATATTAAAAAAAAAAGCATTGGTCCCAGGCAATACAGTACTGTAGATTTCAGTATTACTTTATTAGAATATAAAAATGGGGTAAAAAACTTTCTATAAGGAGAACTGATACAAAAATAAGAAGTGCTAATTAAGATAAGCCAACAAAGTCATTAAAAAACAATACTGGGAAGGTCTGCCCTTAGTAGTAGAGAATATAGCTTCTACAGATCACACTCCTACTCTTCAGTGTTGTTCTTAAATACCTGCTCAAGTTAGTCAGTCCTAACGTAACTCCTAACATTTTTACAAAGAGGCATTAGACAGATTTACTTGACCACACAGCTACTAGCCGTAGCCATATTAGCTCCTCTGATATTTATACAGCACATATACAGAGCGTCTGGATTGGCCTGATACCCAGAGAGATAGACAGAGAGATAAACAGAAAATGAATTCTGTTGAGCTTGGCTGGGTTTCAACATAACCATCAATATGCTTTCCCTCTCGTCGTCAACTGAGCGACTTATTCAGCTGTTAGCATTAGCCGAAAAGAGGGCTTTTTCCTAAAACCCCTCGGTTTCTCACAGTGTGTTTAGTGCCGACGCTGCAGGAGCTGGGATTTACAGTGGAGTGCAATGAGACAGCGCTACACAGCGCAGCACTGGACTAAGTCCTTGAGTGAATGATTTGATTAACATGCTCCTTCATGGCTGGCAGCGGGAGATATATGGCTGCAGCGGCTGCATTTGTTACCAGCAGAGGAACTCGGTTTGAGGCCGTTCTCTTTCCTCCACTGCTTCTCTCGCTGCCTCTCCAAAACCCCATCCCAAAAATGAATGGCTAGTTATGAGAAGAGAGAGGGCAGCATGTAAATCACACTAAATTAACACTGTGAATTCTGCTGGAACACACGTCAGCTGTTATGAAGAACACGACTTTTCCCCAGAAATTTATAGTGGTGGAATAAAAGCATGTTCACAGCACGCCAGTTTTTAAAAAAATGACTCCCACGATGGCCACTAATAATTCTGCATTCCAGTCCAACATCCAGTTTTAACAGGATGAGCAATATTCTTTATGAGTTAGGCTAGGCTTTATAGGAGGGGTGGGTAGTATGATAATGTGTTTCCATTGTAAATTGTGTGCACATGGGGCTAACGCTATAATACGTCAAGGCTTTTTAATGAAACCTGATTGGTATCATAATGTATTTGTCTGAGATTTATTACATGCACAAATATAATCAAAAAACAAGCTCAATGATTCAACATTTCACAAGCCACACTGCTCCAGTTTGGCAAGAAGATATTGACGACATCGGTAACATACTTGGAAGAGTGCATTTAAAAGCATCATTTATTACACTATCAATAATTCACCCACATGGACACAGTATGTGTATCTTCTAGAACATATGGGTACTGGCCGGGTTGGCAAAGCTTAGAGAATGTTACTAATGATAGCTGATGTGGCAGCTAAAAAAACTACTGACCACACTCATGCATTATTTTCAAAAGAATATAGTAAAGTAGTTGTGGTGTAACTTCTAGGCTAAACCTTGTAATCTACCAAGGCATTGCTTCAGTATGAAGGTATCCACACAGCTAGTGGAAGGGAGAGAGCAAGCTCTCATGCAAGGTCAATTTTTGGGCATTTCCATTTGTTATTTTATCATGAGATTTTCACACAAGAACCCCTGCAGAGCTCAAACAATGTAAAAAAACCTAAACCTATGAAAACAAATGCAGTTACGGTGTTTGTTTGTGCAGAACAGTAACACCTGGTTGATGTTACTACAAATAATTCAAGAAAAGAAAACATGGGACAATTTTATCAGGCAATATGGGGGTTAGGTGAAAGTTCTCTGTGCCTTTGTGCAGTTAGACCCACTGCTTAGGAACTGACTTTACGGACTGCTCCTTCTGATGAGGGAATTAGAAAAACAGTCCAATTAGTCACAATTATTAAGCTAAACAGATCATTCCTGATAATCTTTGATTACTTTTACTTTGTTTAGCTTGTTGGACATCCCATTCCAAAACCATGGGCATTCATTTGGAGTTTCTCCCTTTCTATTTGAAAATGATTCTTCTCATCTAGGTAGGTTTTGTGTGTGTATTCTTGGGAATTTGTGCCCACTATGTCTAAAAAGCATCCATGAGTTAAGGTACTGATGTTGAGAACCCAGGTGCACAGTTAGGCAGTCTATACCCCTAAAGTAAGTAGTTCAAGCAAGAACTGCTCAGCATATTTGCTCTGTGAGTTTGTGTGGCCTTCGTGGCTGAGCTGTTGTTACTCCTAGGCATTATATCACAGTGCCATGTTTAAAGTCATTGCGCTTCTTAATATTACCAATTGCCAATGTTTGTTAGTGGAGATTGCCAGTGCTTGACAACTGTTGGCAATGAGTGTGGCAGAAACCTAAATTTAAAAATTAGTTGTACTTTTGGTCATATAGTGTAGCTTAGCTGCTGCCTTTGCCGGCAGCTAGCAACAACAACAACAACAACAACAACAGTTAGACTAAAAAGGAATGTACAACACTCATGTTTACAATTAAAGTGCTCGTTTTAATATGAATATGCTTCACTGCACAATTTTTAAATCTTTGCTGGGGATTTGTGTTTAATCAGTTTGTTCATTTAGAATTTATCTTTCTGATAATGATACACACATTTTAATGTGTCACTGGCCTACGAAACTACTTTTGTTTACTTTGGGGTAATGTGACAATCCTGGATTGAATGAATTGTCCTTATCCAGTTGCTCAGGGTCTCATAAAGTAAGCAGGATGTTGGATGTGATGTCTTTATGATTCACATGACTTTAATCATATTAATTATTACTTTATCATACAAATCAGCTAAAAATTAGAATCTGTAATGTTTCACTCGCAACGGGCATATACTACGCATTATTAGCATGTTCCACTGGAGACCACCAAATGCCAGTGTGACATACTAGTCCCATGTGCAAAGAAGTACACATCATCTACAAGGGAACACACTGCACATTCGGTACATTTACTTTAGTTGCTAAATAAAATTTTTTTTGGCCTGTGCATGTCATGTTTCATTGTTCACAGATATGTCGAAATTAACAAGTAAATGAAAACTGTGCATTAAAACAGTAAACGTCAAATGTAGGTGTGTTTCCTGAAGATCTGGTCTTTAACAATTTTCATACAGAAAATACAATAAAAAAAACACAATATATGACCAAGTCATCACTTTTGTATCTGACTTTAAAAATGCCTACAAGAAACTCTATCCCAAATATGACCACAATAGGAAAATCATATGACTGAAACATAAGTGCAGTAAATGTACTAGGACATCATCTCATATTCAAAATGATCAATAAACCTAAGTATGCTTTTTAAGTAAACCTAAGTGTATTAAAATAGTTAATCTGAGAAAAAAGCTTTCTTTAGCCCTATTCAGATTCAGCCCATTAAAGCAATACGGGTTCCTGAGTTTATTTCCTTATGTACAGGTGCTACTCTACTCTGCTTTTCATCTGGATCACCCATGTTGGTGTTTTCTTCCTCCACCTGAGAAAATGATATGCTGCTGATATGGCACTGTAGAGAAATTTATATTTTGACTGCTACTACCCACCATATTTGGTCTTCCAACACGTACACACATGAAATATTTTTCTGCCTTCCTAAACGGAAGACGCTTTGGAAGCTTTTCAACCAATTTGCTTGATCTGTGTGGAAGAACATCGTTCACACCCTCTCCTCACCGGGAGAGCTTGAACAGGAGGATCTGAAGAAGGTCTTTCAGAAAAATCTCACAGGCTGAATAAATGGATGACTAGAATAGCTGCAACATGTATAAGCACATATCACCCAGCGACACTATATCATAAAGCACACAGCACCATCAATGCCTCACTCAAACAGAGTCCGATCATATGGCCATGTGTGATGCAAGCATTCATGTTTGGTGAAATTACAGCCCAAACCTGACACCACCAGTTGGAATTTTCAGCAATCTGGATATGTGAGTTTTATCATTGAGGAGACGAGTATTTTTCCCACTAATAAACTAATCCAATCTGAATAGGTGATCTAAGGTTGGGAGCAAACGAAGTTACGTGAGGTAAATTCTGGTATCTATCCACACTGTGTACTTCTCCAAAACCCCTCTTTGGTCTGCTGCTCATGAATTAGAGATTAACAGCACAGTGAGTCATGTTACTTGACATTGGATCTTCTGTCACACTAAACCCAAGCAGGCTGGAGCTCTTAGCAACTGGCGCACTGTTCACAAGCACTGTTTCAAACGAACTCCAAACAGCCTACTACCTCTCCATCAAAGATTTATAGCATGAGGTCCTTCCATCACGTTCTACTGTGCAACAAGACGAACAATGCTGAGATGTTCACTGACAGGATAGTCCGAAGCAGATTGAACTGGATTGTGTTTAGACATGCACAGGATTTCACCACAGTGTGAAAATATTAAACAGCAGTGACGGGTGGTAACAAGGAAAATGTAATTCATTAATAAACTTGAGTAATTTTCGGTGTAGTTACTTTACTGAAGTATTTGCATTTTTGGATTTTTGGGGGATTTCTAGCTTTAACTCCACTACATTTAGAGAAATCTGTCATGCTCCCTTTGGGTGCATACAAACATAACATGTCAAAATGAAAGAAGGGTGAGGCAAGCCCACCAATTAGGGTACATCGTGCACTTTGTTTTGAGCTTGTTTTGACCTGTTGGGCCGAGCTTGATTCTACCAAATGGATATTGTTCTCCTGCAATGT
This sequence comes from Prochilodus magdalenae, assembly GCA_024036415.1. Taxonomy (NCBI): domain Eukaryota; kingdom Metazoa; phylum Chordata; class Actinopteri; order Characiformes; family Prochilodontidae; genus Prochilodus; species Prochilodus magdalenae. Next base: position 184,949 of record JAMWET010006008.1, on the reverse strand, counting down.
TTTGTGCTGACGATCATCATATACAATACACATCAGTGTCAGACCAATTAATGACCTTCTATTAAGGACTGGTGGACAGAGAGTGACACTTGAGTCTCTTTACCTAAAATGAGTTAAGAGTCTTTTCCAGAAATGATAATAGGATCTATCTCTCTCTAAAACATTAGAGGCATAATAAATCATGCTAATGTTACTCTCCATACTTAAGTGCATTTGAAGGTGAATACTTGAGTACTTTTACTTAAGTGGAGGTCTAAAGGAAGGAATATTTTACTGGAGTAATATTTTACCTTTGGTATTTCTACTTTATCTCAACTACAAGGTTTGTGTACTTCACCCACCACTGTTACACAGCATACAAATCTTAATGTATTATTTTATAGACTGAACAGACATAATCTGAACAGATCTTTAAGGATCTTAAGTTGAAATACAACATCTTATACAAATAAGGGCTAAAGTCGGTGATATATTAACAATCAAACATGTTAGAAAAATCTGAAACTGAAAATCAGACGTTTCAAAATCAAAGGTTTTCCTCTTACACTGACCCTCATAGACACACACACACACGTATATGTGTGTGTGTGTATATATCTATCAGCAACCACACTGGACACCACAGCAACACCTTAGCAACCTTTTGGGATACCACAGCAGTGACCTAGAAACATCTTGGTCACCACCTACAATATCATAGCCTTAGTAATCACATGAGATATCATAGCAGTGGCCTAGCAACACTTTACCCACAAATTACCAACTACCAAAAAGCAACCTCATAACCCTAAGGTGACCTCATAGCAACATTACAGCAACTCAAATATATATATATATAAATCCACTTAATTTATTTAAAACAATTTCCAGCCAAGGTGTGGCCATTACCACACTGGAATGAAGCATGGCCATGTTTCTGACCATCCCAGTTATGAAAAGGGAGACAGTGAGCCATTATTAATAAAACATCAGTTCTATTTTATGCTGAAAATCTGCCATCAGGGTAGTTACCAGTCAGTAATGGGATGACGCATAACAGACTAATTTTCTGAGAAAACAGGTGAGCAAATGTGTGCTGTGCCTCTTTGTGAACCTCATTATGAAGCGGGATGGTAATATAAGTTAACTCTCAAAAATTAGTTTATTATTGCTTGTCTTGCTAAGCAATTGATTTGAACAGTTTAAGGTACTGATGTGTTGTAGCCTACTTCATACAGAGCGGTCTGGCAAGCTTTCTAATTTCCGGACTAATTTATATGACTGCAGTAGTGAATGCAACCTGTATTACTCATTTCTATGACCTGTCCTTCAGAAAGGTTTTTCCTAAAATGAACCTTGTGCACTGAAAGGGTAATGTATTTGATTTACATTTTTTTTTCTGATTTAAGTACATTCTCATAAATTACTAAAATAAGTTACATCCACACAGTTATGTCCCGTCTGTACTCTTGAGAGTAATGGTGTTAATATATTTTTTTATTAATGTAGAAATGATGGATAGACTTAGTTGTGTTAAGAGAAATCCCAGAGCACTTTTTCTGTCATTGTATTCCAGTAAGATTATTTTATTTAGTTTCTGTTCCCAACAGTGAGCCACCTCAAAAATATTTCTGGGTTCTGTCCTGTTCTAGCTATGGCCTCAAGGCAGATACAAAATACTCAGTGAATGTAAAGATTTCTTGTTGTAAATGCAATTTTGGCTACGCCAAAGCCATATCGTATTGCCCAGTATTTCCATAACTGTATGATCTATAAGGTTCTATAATTTTCCTAACAAGTAGCTTGTTAATCAGTTAATGGTTAATGGATGATTTAAGAAAGCAGAAACATGTGCTTAGTGTGGGGTCCCTAGGTTTAGAACTGGGCACCTCTGCTCTAAATGAGCTACCACGCTTTTTACATACCTGACATCCGTTAGCCCTTCTAATACCTTTAAGCTTTTCTGGGGTGGCCAGTCCACCTCTGTCCATTGTTTTGAGATATCAAAGAATTGTTAAGTTGGGCCAGATTTGGTGGATGTCTTCCCTTCCACAGTTCTGCTGAGAATTTCCTGTAGACTGGGGTTTTTACAACTGCTGGTTGACCCCTATGACCATATGCTTTCATATACATGCAAATTCGGCTACTTCCTTCACACTATGTTCTTTGGCATTTCCCACATATCCAACAAGACATTCACTGCACTGAACCACCTCTTCTCAATCTATATTAAGAAGATTTATATCCTCCTTGAAAAATATCATCTGCAGAAGCCTGAAATCACTACCACCTTAATCACGCAAGGTGACTATTTATTTGTCCATTAAGCTTATTAGTAGTAGTGGTTGCTGTGTTACCATTAATATTAGTATTATTATTATTAAGTTGGCTTGTAAAAGCCGACGTACTGTTTTTGTTAATCTTTTTATTATTATTATTCTATTGTCGAAATTTAAACAGTATCTCCTCCCACAGTTTTCAAGCTACAGCCACCAAACATCCCAGGATCGTAGATCCTATACCCGAATAGTGTGCTTGTGCTTTTTGAAGCGATCCGATTTTTCCCATAGGGAATGACTAGGGCCCCGTTCAACAAACTACAGCTCATTCAACCCCATTTACTACATAGTCCTTCTTACTGAACTTCTCCTTACACACACAAAGTACGCACCACACACTACACTCACACCCCAGACACTCACTGTACACACCTCACAGCACTCACACCCCACTGTACACACACACCACACACATTCCACACACACCATACACACCACACTCACACCGCACACACTATACACACTGCACTTACATCTCACACACTATAGATACTCTATCAAACCTCACACACTTTAAACACTTTACTCACACACTTTACACACTCCACTCACACTACACTGTACACTCCCTACTCACACCTTACGCACCAAACATCTCACACTTTACACAATGTACACCAAGCATACCCCACACTCCACACATAATCAAACATCACATCATAAACCACACATCTCAAAATTGACGCATTTCACACTCAACCACATATTTACACCTCACACTAATCTTCACACACAAACCACACATCTCACATGTGTCACACGATTGTCAACGTTCTTTTACAAGCCAACTTGTAAACGTTCGTTCACAAACTTTCCCTTTCTAGTTATTATTATTATTATTATTATTATTATTATTATAGCTAGAACATCATAGATGAGACTACCATTTGAAAAGTCCCTAAATAGGTCATCATTGAGGACCTCTGCAGCTTGGTGCTATCTGCACAGCCTCTCATTCACACCAGGCTGGTGTCTAAAGTAATCTTCATGGTTCACACCAATGAATGTTTGGACAGGAGCCAGCAAGAGTAATCACGGCAGAAATCCATACTCATCAATAAACAAACACATGGTGCATGCCCTGATCTCCGTTCAGTCTTACAACTGGAGCATTACGCAGAAACTGCCTCCCCAGTGAGGGTCATCAGTGGACGGCTATAAATGGCCACGCGTCTTAGAAGCACAAACACGGCTTGGCTTTGAATTGTTTTTTAGGAGACTGGCTGGCTGCCTAGGGATTGGGCAGTAGTTTCATTTAAATAATTTATTGGTGCTTTATTTTGGGAAAGCATTAAAAAGTCATTTTTTAAAAAGTTATTTCTTCACAGTGAGCTCTAACGGCTCGGAAAATCAAGCCAAAGACCTTCAGTCGGATTAAACGAGACCTCAAAGATGCACCATGCCACTTAAATACTGTAATTGCCTTGAAAGCATATGTTTCCCTATGACCTTCTCCAGCATAAGCACTGCACTGGCATCATTCATGAACCAGAATGATGTAAAGACTGAGCGTGTCATTTAAAGGCATAGGCGCGTTTGAAGACGGACCATTATGAATTTGGATCTTAAGAAGGGCATCAGACACTGAATCACGACTGCATCTCACCTCATTCTACTGATCATTATTTTCATCACAGCACAAATCACCCCCTCTGTGTAGCTTCATCTCTAACAAGTCTGGAGTAAAACACAGCAATTCCTTGAAAAAATGTCAGAAGTCAAATATCAAAGACCTCCAAGAACTTCATGTGATTTCATTACGTCTGGCCCAATTAGGTTTTTGCTCCACTTAGTGGAAAAGGTTACAATCTATGAAGTAGATGGACAGTGAAAACCTCAGTAAATATCTTCAGGGAAATGAACGTGATATGCATGTGTTAAAGGGGAATTCCACTGATTCTTTTAACAAATGTGTGCATCATAAGAGCCTGCGAAGGCTCTTTTTTCAAGACACTTGAAAAAACAAAAGGAATTTAATGCCTCTAAAAGATGCCATACAGAAATCTGTTACACAAAATGGTTATGAATATTTTGCTTATCATCTAAAATGTTGTTTCACATTAGCTGGCTCTTATCAGCACTGTAAAGAAACTGCTGTCAATACATTTTTCCACAATGTCCCATCAAACCACTGAATGACTTCCTCACTGACTGAACTATAGGACATTTTGGAAAACAGGTAAAATTCCACCTAACCAAACCTTTCAGGAATATGGAAGACCATCCACATGCCTCCTGCTATAGACTCAGTAAGTGAATAATTAATTGCTAATATAAGTGTGGTAATACTTCAGTGTGGGAACAAAGTGTGCTGTACAACATATGTTTATATAACTATAATTGCCAAAAGGTATTTACTAATACTTCTATCACACCTTGGTCAAAATAATCTAAACCAATATTTCTGAAGTTTGTAATTAAAATAGAAAGAAGATCTTTAAGCCCTCGGGCAGTAACAGTTCTGAAAACCACTATCTGTGTTCACTGCTGCTCCCACAAATGCAAGTTAAAGCTCTACCATGCAAAAAAAACCCAGTATAAACAGACCACCTTCAAACACTGCTACCTTCAAGGGGCCCAAGCTCATTTAAGGTGGTCTGAGGCAAACTGGGGTCTGAGACGTTCTGAATTCAAACTCTGAAATCCTTCGGGCTAAGGAGGAGAAGGACCACCCAGCTTGCTATCAGCATACAGTTCAAAAGCCAGCATTCATGATATAGAGCTGCATTAGTGCACATGGTATGGGTGCACATCTGTAAAGGCACCAACAGTCTATATGGATTTTGAAGCAGCATATGCTGTTTTCCAGACAATGTCCTTTTCAGGGAGGGTTTTGTGTATTTTAGCAAGATGACGCCAAACCACCATCTGTATGTATTATAACAGCCTGGATCTGTAGTAAAAGAGCCTGCCCACAGTCCAGACCTGTCACCTATTGAAAGCATGTGGTGCAATGGTCAAGACTGAGAAAATGTTTTACTCTCAAAACTACAGCAACTGGTTGTTTTAATGGTTTTGCACAGCAACCCAATTTTTTGGGAAACAGGGTTGTACTGTGGGACCACAATTAAAAAAATGTATTCACTAAAACAGTCCATATAATTTATACCCACATAGGATGTCCTTTAGGGCCCACAAAGGTTCCTAATCAGCCTTGCAGTAATAATTAGGGTTACCTGCCAACACAGAACTACTCACTGATGTAAACCAGCATATTTCAACACCTCAGAGTCTAAAAGAGGCAGGGGGGACCACACACGGTATTCAGTAATCATAAAAGGTTGGCACACATCTTCAGGCCAATTTGCATGTCAATGGGACACAACATCTAGTAAACAATTTGTTTGTCTCCCATTTTAAACAACAAAAATATCATTCTCCCTGCAGGAACATGTGTGTGAGAGTTATTTTTTCTGTTACGTTAAAGCCCTATTAAGGGCATGGTCAAAGAGAGGGCTCACAGAAATATGTAGCTGCATATGAGTGCCGATTACATATATGTTGGGAAATTTCTTATGAATATTATAAAATAAATAAATAAGTAATTTCTATTTCATGTAATGACGTGATCGGGGCTTGTTGGGAGAAATGTTTCATTGTTGGCTTATGCAATTTAACACTATGAAGAATCAACTCGAGTGACCAACTAAGCAGTTAAAGGCCCATAATCTTATTTGTGTATTTTATGTATTACTCATCACATGGGTTTTATGTAGCAAAATACAATTAATTTTTTCACCAATTTCTTTTTACACAACCATTTCTAGTTTCTCTCTATTACTATACGAGCTATACTTGTTATTGTGCTGTACAACTGATATATGTAAATGAAATCTGTTCTGACTGGCTGCTCTGTATTGCATTTCATTCAAAAAACAGTCCAAGCTAAAACACTCCTTGTAACACCAATCTGGATAAATCTGGATAAGTCTAAACTGCTGTAAGCTGAATCAGCAGACACACAATATATACATAATTTTTTACTGCATTTGTGAATCTGAATTAGGGCGATTGTCAAACGTGTCCATACATGTACTAGGGCTTCTCTAACTGTGACTTTTCTGAACAACATTATGACTGGGATTTGATTTGTCACTGTCACTAAAAAGTAAGGGCGAAGTGTATAGGATTTAGACTCAGATTTCAACCACCTACAAGTAATAGAATCTACTGTGGTCATCAGGTTTACGCTTCACCCTAATTTGCTTCTTCTTGTGATAAATACAGTACAACTATGATCTTCTATTTGTCAATTCTGGATTCTTAAACGTCTCACAACTTAAAACTGTTAGCCAGCAAGCACTGATTCTTCCTCCACCATCTTCTGACCGGTCATCTAGTACCATCAATTTCCTTATATATCCCAGTATGTAGTGCATTGGTAGTAGCAAAAAAAGTGTACAAAACAGACATTGTTGAGGAAGCTTGTGCAGCTGCGCTTAGTCAGACAGTTAACTGGTTAGGAAGCTTGCAAACTTGTTTACCATATACAATAAAAGCCCAAAAGTCAACATGATTGGATTAGATAATTATATGCTTGCGACAGTACAATCCTGCACCTGAGGGGCGCTATGCTTCACATAACTTGCTAACTTGCCCACCTTAAACATCAAAAACACAAAAGTAAAGATAACAATACGATCTCTTGAGCTACTATTCAGCATGCTGTGTCTCTTTTATAAATATCAGTCACAATGAATTTTTTAAGGCTGACCTTTGGACACGGCTAAATTAGTTTCCTGGCCTCTTCCTACAACTTCCTTCCTCTTCCTTATATCAAAAACATGACTGCAAAATGGAAGCCGGCGAGTGAACTCTTCCTGAAGGACAGTGAATGATGCTAAATAGCTATGTTTCTAGCCAGCAGTGCATGAACCTCCATGTTTTGGAAATGCGTATGCATTCCACCAAAACTGTAACATACCAGTGCCGTTCCATATTTCTACAGCAATTATCTGCAGACTGTAGGACAGAATAACATCATGGCTATACACAAATCAGCCAAAACATTAAAACCACCACCGCGTTCCTATCTTTGTTCTCCTTTATATATCTTCATTTACTATGCTGGTGCACTATGTTTCTACAGACTGTAGTCCATCCTTTCTCTGCATACTTTCTTAAACCCCTTTCAGCCTTGATGTTAATACGCTGATCAGCCATAACATTAAAACTATCTCCTTGTTTTTACCATATAGGTGCACTTTGCAGTTCTACACTTAAAGACTGTAGTCCGTCTGTTTCTCTGCATACTTTCACCCTGTCCTTCAATGGTCAGGACCCCCACTGGACCACCAAAGAGCAGGTATTATTTGGGATGTGGATCATTCTCAGCACTGCAGTGACACTGACGTTTTGGTGGTGTGTTAGTGTGTTGTACTACTATGACTGGATCAGGCACATGTTTGCTTCAGGATGTTTAAGCACCTCAGTATCACTGCTGGACTCCAAACCAAAACAATCCAGCCAACAGCATCCTGTGGAGCATCTTGTGGCCATTATGAAGGACTAGAGGTTGACTAACACATGTGCCAACGCAACACACACTAACACACCGCTACGTCACTATAGCGCTGAGAATGATCCACCACCCAAATAGTACCTGCTCTGTGGTGGTCCTGTGGGGGTCCTAGCCATTGAAGGACTGGGTGAAAGCATGCAGAGAAACAGACTGACTACAGTCTTTAAGTGTAGAACTGCAAAGTGCACCTATATAGTAAAAACACGGAGATAGTTTTAATGTTATGGCTGATCAGCGTATTAGTTCTGATGGGCTGGCAAACTGATCAGAACATTTACCCATTGGGGTAAACCTGTTCTCATTCACTGATGTGTTAACGTAAATTAAACAAGATTAGAAAGTCGTGTTGCTTAAAAAAAGCTCAAAAAGGAGAAATGAGAATGTCCATTCAGAGTTTGACACCGTCAAAACAACCCTCTTGGTTGAGGATGCGAACTGAAAAATTTAAGGCAAATTTTATCTGCTCCTCAAGTCAGCATCATGAAATTGCTTGTTGCATTTAGTTACAGCTTTTCTCAGTTGTTTACACACAAATATTGGTACTTGAGACACAATGACCACAACATGAAACTCATGCACCAACCCCCTGAACCAATTCTGCCAAACTACAAGCACAATTCCTGCTTTTACACTGAAATTGCAGTTCTAAAACACATATTTTTCAAAACACTACACACAATTTTCTGCATTTATCACAAAGTTTTCACAAGGAACACACTGATATTCAAAATTCTAAAGTTAATTGCCCTACTATGCACACTGACTCATCACATGAGCTAACACATGTCACACAGGTTTACAATTAGCAATCAGAGCTTTAGCATAAAAGGGCAACAGGTGAGCTCTTCTGTTTTGGAGAAATGGATCCCAACATTGGAAACAGAGGCAGACACATGTGGAGATATAGCAGTTGATGCTTTTCATGGCTGGATTTGCCATGCTAGGCGATATTTCCTCCGCTGCTTGGCCAGGGAAAGCATTGCTTGTGGTGTGGATGAGGTGCTGTGGCCAGACTGAAACAGGAGAGAGGATGCAGCATAGTCTTTTTTTGTTTTTTTTACTGTAACTGTGTACAGTAAATTCTTCTGTTGTTTTGTATGTAGACCACTGTATGTGCAACTTTTTGTTGGTTGGGATGTACACTGTATATTGTTTTGGTGGGAAAAATAAAATATATTAGTTACCGAGTATTTGTGTGTTCTGAGTATGAAAATAATATTCTAAAATGGTTCACAACACACTTATGTATGTACTGTCTGTAGTAAGTGTCATTATGATGAGTGGAGAAGAAGTGTTTTCCATTCATCATAGTGTTTCACATTGAGCACATCAGTGTTCAACTGGTTCTTATAAATGTCTATTCATATGATGGTTTGTGTGTGTCATCTAAAAACAAAATACCACTTTGAGAAGAGATAACACGTAAAGTTTCATTTTGCAGGAGAATTGAGGGGTTTTGCCAATTCTGTGTGTGTTTTTTGATTTGTGTGTAGAGTTCTGAGAGTATGAGGTATGCTTTCAGAAAATGTCTGTAAGCAATCAGGAAAAACTGTAAGTGCCACTAGTGTGACCAGATTTTATTATTACCGGGATTTGCAATTTAGTTACTTGGGAACTCCTTCTAATCCTCCATTAGGTGCACTGTCAGCTAATGAACCAGCCAATAAGCCTCCCTCGTAGCTAACAGTAGTGAACCATATTTTAATTTAGATCTATTCACTGGTTTACCTATAGACCAATACGGTATTATGAATTGTTGCTGTAATTTGTCAACACAGCGAAGCCATATTGTTTAGTATTAGCACAAGAAAAGGGAAAGTTGCAATGCAGATTTAATAACCCAACACACACACACACACAAACACACACACACACACACACACACACACACACATACACACACACACACACACAGCCCAGAACATTTCTCCTCTGGGACATATCTATCACAGACAAGGTCAAAGATCTTCACACTGCCTCTCAATAGGATGGATGTGTCCATAGAGGGTGATCCTGAATAATCTGCTGATGGTGACTTTCATGTCTCTTGTTAAAGTTCCTTTTAAGTGTGTTCGCTCTTAAAAACAAAAATGCCAAAAACATTTATTTGTAAAATGCCACAACAGAACCACTTTTTTTCATTCTATCTTCTTCTAAAAACTGAAATACTAATCCTTGGTACTTAAAGATTTAAATCTGTGCTCTGCTTTAACCCGCATGTAAACACAGTCACTAAAGTGGCTTTTTATTATAATAGAAAAATATTGTTAAATCCACCCTGATCGTTCCTGCTAGTCTTTTCTATGGCCATGCAGGATAGAGAATCTTGCTGATGCATTTGTTTTAAAGCGAGCAGATTACTATAATGTTCTTTTTACTTAAAAATACAATCCATCCCCAACTCGTACAAAACACAGCAGCACAGATCCTAATGAAAACAAATAAGAGCGCTCATATCAGTCCTGTTTTAAAAGAACTGAACTGACTCCCTGTATCTATTAGAAGTTGTGTTACTTGTCTGTTTATGGTTCAACATATGACCTTAGACCTGCAGATCCTGGCTCTTTGCATGTAGAGAAAACTTGTGAAGGCCTTTTTCTGTTATTATGCTTCTGAACTTTGGAACTCTATTACACCTTATGAGCCACAAAGCAGATGTTAATGATTGGCAAAAAGAAGTAATAGCATTTGCGCGTGCCAAACACCATAGTGTAAAGGAAGTAGCTGTATCTGCAGGTGTACAGAAACTTACAGTCATACGCGTCTACCAGCGGGGGCTAAAATCCCAATCTGCGGGAAATTCTCCTCAGAATTGTACCAGGGAAGTTTAACATCGATGTGACTTACATCAACTTTTTACAGTCCATGCCAAATCAAATCGCAGCTATCATTTAATGCTCGTGGAGACATTACACACTATTAGACAGTTTTTGCCAAGTAACATTGATAAAGCCTTCTATTACTGTTAAGCTTGATCACATAATGTATGTCTTCGTCTGTAATGTACTTTGAGCTGGCTTTAGCTATGAAATAACAAAGACACAGGTCACATTTGGCCATTAGGTTCCTTATCAGTCAATCACCCAATAACTTTTGAGTCTGTAAAAACAGTGGGACTGTGTAAAAGTGGCTGGAATTTCTAATTAATTCATTTGGCATTAAAAGCCCCTTGAATTAAAAATGAAAATGTTCATTTCAATCACATCTTGATTACTTAATTTCAAATCTACCGAAGAGGAAAATGCCTTCCTCAATCTTGCAAAGCTTTAGAAATCAGTCGTAGAAATTTTAGCTATATTATGTTCAATTTTGTTGATAACACATCAATAAGTTATATAAGTTATTATATATACTTATATATATAGAAAGGGAGAGAGAGAGATATGTGATATCAACACCATAATAATATAACATAATATAGCTAATATATTTAAACAAAATATATCAACACACATTGATTGATGTAATGTAATCAATTTATGTCTGTATGGTTTATGGTTTTATTGCTTTAAAGCAGGCACTACTCTGAAATCTATGATAATGAAAATAATTGTGGTCTATAAAAAGCAGTATTTATCACAATACACCATTGAAATGTATTGTATGTGGATGGTCTCAATAACATACTCTTAAAGTTTCCCAAAAGATAATGCTATTGCCTTGCACCCCCCAAATAGGGGTATTGAATTTTACAGTGTTAAAAAATATTCTGAATAATGCTGTCTGAACTACAGGAATAAATCTAAAGAGAAAGTAAGCAGAGGTAAAGGACAAAAAGGAACACTTAAAAGTAGGTCATTTAGGTTAATAAGGACAGAAACTGAGATCTTATCAAAAAGAATAATGAACTACAGTACTACACTATTTCACACAGTTTTATTTTGATTACAATCAATTAAATCTGATTACATGCCAGTAGAAAAGAGAGAAGATCTGGGGTTTTGCACAGAAAGGTCTTTGCGGGAGACTTGATCATCTACTACCCGAGCACTTTCAATCAAATACATCATTTACAGTTAGAGGAATCATGTAACATAGCCCATAAAAACATGTCCGATATTATATTCCATGAAACAAAACAAATGTTTGCAGTACCTTCTTGCTTCTAGCATCATTGCCTTGATAATGTCTACTTGGCTAGTGACTCTCATCAAGACCACCCCACAGAGACAGTTTCCTGAGCATGCTCATTAAAGCAATTCTTTAGATGGCTGGAAAGTTTGAAGATAAAGTACATTTGAAGTGGGGGGAGAGCGCAGCCGATAAAAAATGGATGAGGTTACGTTTCCTGCCATGAATTCTCAGCCTTGTCCTTAGTTAGCATGCAGTGGGGACTTGTCCAGACTGACCCTTGCTTGATTCATGTTCCTCAGCAAGGTGGACGTATTAGTATTCTCAGAGATGGGAGAATACCAGCGGTCAGGGTTCAACTGCATGGAGCATATGGCCAAAACCCCCTCCAGAGACACAATCCACCTTATTACTCAGACACAAGCTTCGATGCTCCTAATAAGGCAGACACAGTGTCAGGGGCTGCATTTTAACTCCCTCGGCTTTGTACCCGCCCTCGGAGTTACACAAACGTGACAGAATGGAACCCAGTTCTCTATTATGGGGAATCTGAACTTTAGCCATTGCCACAGGGAATGAGCAGAAGGATGCCAAATTAGGAACATCACTAGAGGGAACATTTGACTAGGGCTTAATGCTGACTTACCCAGGGTTGTTAAATATTCAAAATGTTCATTACTTTTTCTGTTTATGTCCATTTTTATTCTGCATTTCAACATCAATATGAAGTTGTGTAGAGCATTTTATTTTAATTATTATTTAGAATTTATTATAATATTTTATTATTAGAATTATAATTTAGTTAGAAACCGGAGTGCTTGCTCAACCACCAATGTTAATATGAATATTATAGATAAACCCCCTCTCTTTGTTGGAACATTGCTATAAGAATTTAATTGAATTCAGCCGCAAGAGTATTAGTAAGGTCAGGTACTAATGCTGGATGTCTGTATGACAAATGTCACACCTCACCCCGATGGTACTGGACGGCGCTCCATCAAGCTAGAGAATGCAGAATCCAGTTTCATTGCTCCACCATCCAAAGCTGGGGGGCTTTAAACCCTTACCGCTGGACATGGTAACCTTAGACTCATATGTGGCAGTGTCAGAGCTTCCTGTTTTATTGGCGTTGCTTTTTTTATGGAGATTAACTGTGTGTGCACAAAAGTTATTGAAAAATCCAAGGCATCAGATCAGATTTCACAGGCCTTTCTCGGGGTAGGTCATATGCCTTTTCATTTACATTTACATTTATGGCATTTAGCTGACGCTCTTATCCAGAGCGACTTACATGGGTATCCATTTTACAGGTAGGCCAGTGTAGTGTTAGGAGTCTTGCCCAAGGACTCTTATTGGTGTAGTATAGCCATGCAGACTGGGATTCGAACCCCAGTCTCCCACATGTGCTGGTGGCTCCCTGGTAGGTAGTGGTATTATCCGCTGAGCTACACCAACCTCATATGTGCACAGGCTTAAAAAAGAAATCTACTGCATGATATTCAAAACAACAAACAATTTACTGATAAACATATGACAACAAATGTAATATAAACTGTTCACTTGCATTCCCAGAAAACATCTTCTCCGAGTGTTGACGGATTTTTCTTATGATGATTTTTTGATACCCTTCAAAAATCATATTTATTCGCTAATACTTGTCCAAAGAACAACAGACACCATGAAATGTTCGATGCACACAAGTATACAGGGGTTGGACAATGAAACTGAAACACCTGGTTTTAGACCACAATCATTTATTAGTATGGTGTAGGGCCTCCTTTTGCGGCCAATACAGCGTCAGTTCGTCTTGGGAATGACATATACTGCGTCCTGCACAGTGGTCAGAGGGAGTTTAAGCCATTCTTCTTGCAGGATAGTGGCCAGGTCACTACGTGATGCTGGTGGAGGTTCGTCCTTCTTGGTGGTATGCTGACATTACCCTGGATACCGTGGCTCTTGATACATCATAAAGACTTGCTGTCTTGGTCACAGATGCGCCAGCAAGACGTGCACCCACAGTTTGTCCTCTTTTGAACTCTGGTATGTCACCCATAATGTTGTGTGCATTGCAGTATTTTGAGCAGAACTGTGCTCTTACCTGCTAACTGAACCTTCACACTCTGCTCTTACTGGTGCAATGTGCAATTAATGAAGATTGGCCACCAGGCTGGTACAATTTAGCCATGAGACCTCCCACACTAAAATGACAGGTGTTTCAGTTTCATTGTCCAACCCCTGTACGTCACTTCAGAGAGGTCTCCATATCTCTGAATCTTACATAGGGGAGCTTTAAGAAAAAAAAAAAAGATTTATTCTTTTTAATATTATGTAGTTATTTGTTTGCAGTTGATATCATGTTTTTTATGTTATTACAGTTAATGAACACAAATTTTCACTGTTAGTTTTGTTGACAATATCAACTGTGATCTTATTTAACATCTCAGCAACATTTTCATAGACCTCGCCCTCTTTAGGTCATTAAAATCTAGAGAGCTCAGAACTACAAGCAGTTGCCCTACCCCTATATAAAAGAAGAATAGTTTGTTTCATTATAGTAACTAAAGCCATATAAACAGGTGAACTAAATTTTTGTTTGGTGAAATAAAATTGTGGTTCGTGCAATGTAATATGAATAGCATTAAATGTCAGCTTTGTATCTATGCTCTGGGGCACAGAACCAAACAAAACAATGTTCAGTTCAGTTCAATTCATTTATACAGCCACACTATTAATAAAAACAGTACACCATTTTCAATACACCTATCAATAACAATTCAGAACTGGTCAAAAGCTATTGCTTTTGTCAAGACTCTTTATGACTAGATTGATTTACTATTGGTCTTTGTTGCTGTTGTTGTTGATTTTTATTGTTTTAATCTTTAAATTTGATTGCTGCCTTAAATGATTAAATGATATTTAATGTATAATTTACATATAAGAGAATTTTCTTTGTCTTAAAACCTCAATAATGCAATCGATAAAGAAACAACATTATCAAGAGGCTCCGTATTGAGCTTTATGTCTAAGGCACCTATTTAATGCTGTACACTTTATGAGTTCTGTGACCTCCTCCTGATGGATCTCTCACTATTCAGTGATGCGGAACCTCATCATTTATGAATTAAGCACTGATCTTACTTTTGGCACAGGGACTTCCTCTAAGAACTAGCTCCCGTCTTTAAACCGTTTGTTCGCTAAACAACATTGATAAAACATAAAATGGTCTTTATGATTTGGCCAAATGACTGAAATGCCACAGTTTGAGTGGGTGCATATTTGGTTTATGCTTAGCATTGTAACTAATAGTGAATATGACTTCTTACTGTAATGAAAAAAGATTAAAGATAATTTTATTGTAAAAAAAAGTGGCATTTTATTTCATAATGAAGATGTAATATGTATAAACAATGACACATATACATATATATATATATATATATATGTTTATTATATTATATGTTTAATACCATGAGACCACAGTGGTCTACAGCATTTACATTTATGGCATTTAGCTGATGCTCTTATCCAGAGCAACTTACAAGGTTAATCATATTACAGGTAGGGCAATGTAGTCTTATTGGTGTAGCACAGCATAGTCACCGAGACCAGGAATCAAACCCCAGTCTCCCACATGACGTGGTAGCTCAGTGACAAGTGGTGTTATCCATTGCGTCACACCAACAACATCACAGGCAGCTCATTATAATCCACACCAGCAGGTGATAAGTTAATAAAGAGGAAAGGACTAGAGGAAAGACTTTCTTAATAGGGAAGATTTACAGGAAAACAGTCTAATAAGCATATTTGACCCATGCATCTATTTTTAATAAGATACATTTTTTGCAGTTTTAGTATTTTAAAAACCACTAGGCATGTCATCCAGGAAACAAACATCATTGTTGCTGTCAGTATTGAGCTAAGTTTCTAAACGGTCTAAATGTCTGTCCTATCAACAGCAGTTTGTAAATTTGATCCTCAATTCCACAGCCATCTGTGGCTGGGAGTCCAAGATGGCATAAGTGGCTTTCCACTCCCCTATTACAATGCTAGCCAATGTGAGCATCTGTTAGCTAACAAAGAGGAACTGGCAGCTAGCGTTCTTCTACTCGTGTGCTGAGCTGTCCAATGATGTTACATTAGCAGCAGTTTAAAAAGCCCATAGCCAAGTTGTGACCTTACACAAAGCATGGCCTTCCTGCCACCCTGTGATACTTTCTGCCACTTTTGTCCCTGTAGCCAAGCATCACTTTTTACTGCATTTAATGCACTTTTCTCATGCATGTAGAGATTACGGAGATGACTGGACTACAACCTCCCAGCTTGGCAGACAAAATAAACGCATAATAGAATTAGCAAAATCTTGTGCCCAAGCCCATGCATACGTTTTAAAAAGATGTTTTTAACAGCGGTTTTAAGTTTAACGTTTGTTATTAAAGCTTATTAAAGGTCTTCTAATATTCATAGCTTTAAAATTATTACAATTACAGTTTTCTAAAATAGCACAGCTTGATCTTAAAGGGAACACATGTGGTCCTCAATGGTAAAAGGAAAACCCTTTTAAACTCATCATATTTAAAGACAGGTTATTCTTCCTTTATTATCCCATTACATTATACGTTCTGTATCAGATGTAAGATTTGATATGAGACTTATTTCACATTTATCATTTATTCATATATATATATATATATATACATATATATATATATATATATATATATATATATATATATATATATATATATATATATATATATATATTATTTTTAGATTTAGGTGGACACATGCTGGGTATTTACCCAAGGACAAGTTAAGGGTACTGGGGAGAAAAAAAGCACCTCAGTAAACCAACAGCACAACACAGAATATTCCACTTCATTATACATAAAGAAACATATGCCTCCAGCTGCAGTATAGGCTTTATACTAACAATGGAAATAACAATCCATAATACATAATGATGGATGGCTCCTTGAGAGTATAAAAGAACAAAAGAGCACTAGATACAAACTGAGCTGAAAAGCACATCTCAATGCTTAGCAAGAAGAATTGCAAGCAGAGAATTGATATGTAAAATTTTCATTTTTTAACGTAACCGCCAGCCGCTTTACCCGTATCAATAAACGATGGTGGAGTGGGTAGCCATGCAACAAGAGATAAGCGCAAAGGTGTGTTCTATGGGCTGTGATGAGAGAGAAAACCAGAGAAAAGATAGAGACCTGAACTGAATTTTGAAGGCCCAGGAACGTGCTGTGCAGGTGTAATACAGCCACATAAGTGCATGGAATTAGCATCAGTCTTACTGAGAGCTGCACTGGTTTCGATGGAGAGACCACAGTCTTCAACAAAACTGGATGATACGTGCACCACTTCACAGTTAACTTAGAATAAGAAGTTTATGGTAGGAATGTTGTAAATTTAGCTATAGCCAGATATGCAATTTTTTGTTAACAACAAATATAAAAAAAACATTTCATTTTATTTCATTTGCAATGCAAAACAGTTCCTACATAAGGAGGTGGGATTATCTTTTAAGTTAAGGAGCATGTTTTAATAGTTTCGCTAAATTATAAATGAAGCACACCTTATGACTGACACCATCTATCAGTACTGTGTTTCACAATCTATACAAGAAACACTTTCACTTCATTGGATATTAATAATTGTACCTATTACAATATTTTATATAGTCTGGAATTCATCCAGGCTTTGAGGCTTGTATGTTAACAATGAATCACAGACTAATGCGCCCATACATTTTTCCACTGCTCTCCACTTTATGATGTTTGTTATGGTTATGATTATGTTTAGGTTTCGTAAATAGGTTGTAAATATTAACTTATTCCAACCAGACTTTATTATTTGCACTGAACACCTACATACAACATATGTAAAAGATAGAGAGATAGACAGATAGATAGATAGATAGATAGATAGATAGATAGATAGATAGATAGATAGATAGATAGATAGATAGATATTCATACATAATTGAATAATGAAATATTTAAGAATTTTTAGACAAAAAATGAAAGTCTGTTGTCCAAGTGGTATGGATGGCTTGCTATCCGATTGCCTGCCGCCTTCCAGGCAATCTCCACTGATGTATACCCTCAACAATGTATGAATGGTGCTGGCTGTCAAAATAGGATGGAGGAAATGTTTTCCTGCAGAAAAGCCAGGTATGATTGGCACCCCTTATATCCTCCATGCCTGCATTATCACTGGTATCTCCTTTGTACAGGCTGTACTGAAAACAAGGTTTTTATCCAAAGGGAAACTGCATGTCACATAGATGCATGTTGTGTGTTTCAGCACTCGCAGAGGTCCAGCCAGACAATTAGGCTGTATACATATCAACAGGTAGAGCATATTCAGATGCACTTCATACGTCACAAAAATGGTATTATTTTATATTTTGTTTTTGCTTTTCATTTCATACATTCAAGGTGTATTTAGACATTTGTGTGGTTTTATGTGCCAACAGTACCATGACCATTTTTTGATGTCTTCTTTTTTATTACAATTAACCAGGCTGTTTTTGTTACTGTGTCTTTAATATCCACATATAAAAATATAGGAAGCCGTCCTGGTGGAAATACTCTTTCTAACTTTAATCCAAAAGTTTAGTCCAAAGTTATTTGCAAAAAAAATTTTATCAGCCCCTGTCAAATGGCATATTGTTTTGGAAAATTGTCAAATACAATTGTAACATTGTAAAAAAAAAAAGCCCCACAAGCTATGAAATATGCCATAACTTGAAAGGAGAAAAAATAGTTTAGAACAATCTAAATAACTAAAATTATCAACAGACTAGGACAAAATATCATATGACATATATCTAGGAGAAAATATCTAGGACATGATATATATGGTGTGATGGTACGATGCAATGGTAAGTGACCCCTATAATAACCACCGCCTCCCACTTTGGGGAAGAAAACACTTTTGGCAGTAAAACAAGAGAAGTGACTGAAATCAAGACAAAACAATAACAATAGAGCTGCTTTCCAACGCTGGAGATGCTTAAAGTTTGAAATATGATAAAGTTTGAACACACAATGTTTCTTCTAGATTGGTAGGAATTAAAGGGGGATGAAGAAGAGTGACTGTAGGCTTTCTGGTGAAGTGTTGACCACTACTGTTTGACAGCTTCCATCATCTTACAAACTGCATCTTACAAATTGCTGCAGCTTGATTTGTGAATTGTATGATTTGAACTTTAACAATGCTTACATTATTTGCCATATCTCCATTTACAGGTATTTGGTCACCTAGATTTGATAAGAGATTTGATAAGATATTGCTGATATAAGAAAGAGCTGAACCCTATTTGTGAAATACTATGAAAGTTCTCAGAAAGGTAACACATTTCAAGTGGAACAAGATTATCTACTAGTGACTTGATCTCAACATAGTCAACGTTATTACACAGCTTTCATAGAAAAGCACTCACCATCTGAGTCTTGAGATGAGCTGGACACTGCAACTAAAAGAACACCTATGCCTATTCCCAGCCATTTAAAGAGCCACGACCGCTGGCGCATCTTCCTCAAGCGTTACAGCATGCCCACCTGCAAAAAGAAAGGAATAATTATGACCTGTCTTACACATAGCATGTAGCAAATTATTCAATTCAACTAAACCATCAATACCGTTGTCCATCACAATGAACTGACAGTGATTAGTAGGGAATTTGCATGATAATATTATCATTTTTTAAAATTCCTTTACCCTCATACAGTAAGAAAGTGATGGACACCATTATTAATAAGCATTGCCACAAAGTATTTTAATAGTCTCTTTAATGGATTCTTAGATTACATGTTTCCAATAAAGTATATTGTTATGTACGTCTCTAAATGGTGTCATGTTGATAATGACGCTTTATATCTCTGATGATACTTTCAAAGAATTTGAGAATGTCCTTTTTAAGTTGTTTGATCTTCTCCCATTCGAGCCCATGGTTAAAAACATGAGTATAAAAAATCAGCATTGCGCTTACTACAAGACATTACTGTAGCTACTGTAAAATTTACAACAATGACATATGATGTTTGTTTACAGTAACAAAACAAAATTTACTTTTTTTAAAGTGAAAAGCTATATTTTTTAATTATATCATTCCTAAAGTGTTCAACAATTTGGTTTATGAATATTCTACATCTTTAAAAACTAAAAGAGTTGAAAACTGAATCTTGAATTCTAAATAGTCAAATCCTTACAAAAGAAGAAACAGTTTTATTTTTTAAGCTAACAGACATATTTACTAAAGAACTCACTTTAAAATGAAATATATAAACTGCAGTTTACCATATATAAGCAGCTGTGGACAGCACTTTTGCATCCTTAAGATAATGGGTAGATGACTCAATTACTGTCAATGCCATCCATGCATAATGACATAATACTTATATCATTATCAACACATATTTACTTAAAGAAATATATAAACACAGCAGACATATGTTTCTGGTTCATTGTACTCCGTAAGAGCCTGTTTAGACAATGCTGGTTTAACTGAATTTGAATTTAACTCTATTTATAACTACAGATATCAACACCAACACTGGTATCGGGTATCAACCTGTTACTTTGCTTATTTTCTTAATACTCATTCTCATAAAAATGCACCAATACTAACCTCCAAATACATCTGATACCATGTGATAAGTCTCGTACTCAGTCTGAAAACAAAATTCCCATTAATCCAATAACTGGATTGGATAATGTCTCAAAATTTGCCACGAGGTGATATGTTTCGCTTTGTTGGGGTCTGCGGTTAAAATAAAATGATACTGTGATGTTACTGCACAGCTGAGTTAGTTCAGATTACTTTGTTTAGTTATTTTGCCTTTTGTTGTGAGAACTTGTACTCAGTCTTGAGTAAAGCTTCGTAAGCTCTCTATGATACATTTCTTTATGATAATGTGGGTCATTTCAGTTCCTGTTTTTGCATTTTGGAAGCTCACCGGACAAAAAAATTGCAACCAGAAAAAATAATTGCAACCTTGCATGTTTAAGATGGTAGAAGGCTCCTGCAGATGGCATTGCAAAAGGATGATGGGACTATAAATATCTGTGGGGTGTGATTCATAGGTTGAGAAGAGGTGATACAGTGCAGTGAATGTCTCATTTATTATGTGGAAAATGGCAGATATTAATAATTAGTAAAAAAGGAACGATTGCATTTGCATACCAAATGTACAGTGTGCAGAAAGTAGCTGAATTTGCAGGTGTATAGAAAGTATGGCAGTGGCTAAAATCCCAGCAGTGGCTAAAATCCCAGTCTACAGGAAATTCTCTTCAGAACTGCGCCAGGGTAGGCGTCCAGTGGCTGAGCATTGATATTGCCCATATTCAGAAAGTTGTCCATGCCAAATCGAATTGGAGCTGTTGTTCGTGGTTGTGGAGGTATTGCACACTGTTAGGTACATTTCAGTCACAGTAGACTAATTTCTTTGTTCGGTGAGTTTATTAGCAGATATGCACATTAATGTATACTTTAAAAACAGCCCACAAAAAGCAGTGCACCCATGCAGTAAGTGTAATAAAACCGATAGCAACAGCCCATATAGTAACAATACTGCCATGTTTACAGCAGCATAATGATTTTGTCAGTCAAATAACAAGAACCAAAAGCATGACTGTGAAGAACAACAGCTCTCAAAATACTGCACATATCAACTGCACTTGAATTCTGGTGAAGCCTGCACCACTAACACCTACAAGTCATAGTTATCGCTGTAATTATCCGTCACTTGTAATTCTTCAAAATGAGAAGACCAATTCTTTTTTGGTCAAATTTGGCCAAAAATTTTAAATCAATATCATATTTGTGTTTCTAAAAAGAACATCTTATTATGATGAAGAGTTTTAAGACTTTATGTAAATAATTATGTTCCCCATTATGTGATTAAGTCATTTAATGAGCATACTATAACAAAGAGAAGACGATAACTCTTGACTTTAAAGGGTTTAAGATATCTTTTCCATCCAATTTCCCGAAATATGGCTCACAAAGGCCAGGCCATACAGTGTAACAAAGGCCGTTTGCAGGGCCTCCGCAGTGTTAAACTAATCTCAGCATTATAACAGAAAGTGCATGTGGTGCTGTCTACTGGCCTACTGTAATTTGGGCTCTGATTTTCCAGCACAGACACAACAGAGGGTTTGGCCTTGGGGATGTTGCATCAAACACAAGCTCTTTGTAAAAAGCGAGTAGAGGAATGGCATTTGTTGCACATATAACCTTTCCCTTTGAAGTCGGCAGGCAGGCTGATGGTGTTCTCCATGTGCAAGATGGAACAACCCACAGCAAAAAAAATAAAGCTTTGAAGTTTTTGCTGCTTGTCTGAGGTCAACGCACCCCTTCCTGGATCAGACTCAAAGACCAACATGGTTTGACAGGGCTGGGACAACACTACAGAGCAAGGCCAACGGTACAGCCATTGGTTACTCAGCCAAAAATTAAATAAATAAATAAAATCATTTTATATATTTAGCAACTGCAACCAAATTGACTATGCTCTGCTGATGGTTTAATATGTTGTGGTCATGCTTTACAAAACTCATTCCTGTCTTATTATGCAGTGGCTGCTTCCCACAAGATACAAATTCTTCTATGCTATGAGTTTTGGACAGCACGTTCATGACAGCAGTTCGTTCATAGCCACTGGGCCCAGGAGCTTTTGTGTAACACATACTGAAGAACCAAACACATTTCTGGCACCACGACAGTTTATCATAAAGTACCAGCTGGGAAAGAACAAAATCAAACTTCTACAATAGCCCATCAAATTGCAATTATGAATCTGAATTATGTGAATTCTACAAAAATGATAAGGTACTCATTCTAGTATAGTTCTACACTGGAGTGTATAAGAACATCAAGAGGATATTCTAGATTTATCCAATGAAAAAGACTTCTGTATTTCCGCAGGCAGCGCTTCTGACCCTATATAAAAAGTCGTGCCTGAGCGCCACTATAACATTAGATTTATTGCTGGGTGGTGATGATATAATAAAGAAATACACTTGAGATCAAAAGTTTAAATAAGCCTGAACAAAAGGCATTTCACCTTCCTTTCTCCTTTTTCACAACTCCACACATTTCTATCATCATTTCTATGAGCAAGCCAACTAGGCTTCTTTATTCACAACAGAGGTCATTTTAAAACAACTCATTACAGATTAGGCATTTCAGCTTGAATTCACTATATCAGACGTCCAGTGTGTTGTGTTTCTTTACAAATTCTTTAAAATTCCAGAAAAATTAATGTATTCACTTTAAAAGAAGCTACTAAAAGTTAACTGGGACTGCGCCTGTGACTACATGTAAGGGCCTACCATTAAAGCCAGCTCCTTTATTTCCCCTGGATACCATGTAAAAATCAGAGGAACTCAGCCAAGAGCTCAGAAAAGAATTCCAGCCCACCACAATGTCTGGTTCCTCCTTAGGAGGAATTTCCATAAAGCTAAAGACACCACAAACACCTGTATGCTAATATGCAAGTGTAATAATATAATAAATATTATAAAAACCACACAGACATTGCCATGGCCTGAAAGGCTGTCTCACAAGCATGAAGCCTCAACTAAGATCAGCATACAGCAGCCAGAGTGACATAAAGACTACTACTCCTTATGGAAGAGTGATCACTGGCAAAACAAAAAGGTAACTATTTGGCTAATATGATATATAATAATGTTCTCATCTGTGAATAAAACATACATCAAACCACAAGCATGAATAAAAGGGATGATTCGATTTGGCATAAGATGGACAAGATTATGGATATAAGCTACGATACACCTGCGAATTCACACCGTGGCCTTTGGCACATCTAAATGCAATCACTTCTAAATGCAATCTCACTTCTCGCAATGATATGAAATTGCAATGAAGTGTCTGTATAAGATCTCTAGTGAAAAGCAATAACGTCGGTTTTAAATGCTCAGGTCAGTCCAAATGCTTTTCCTAGTGCTCTACATTGCTAGTGAGCTGGTAATTTATTTGGCCGAATAAATAACAGTGTGCTGGTTAGCGAGTTGTCCCTTCAGAAAGAAAATAAACATATTAAAACTCAGTAAGACAGACACAGCTTGATTTTGCCCATACTCGTTTATGAAGTGTTTTCCAAGCGGATTAAAAAACTTCTAAAACATGGTTGCCCCTCGCTTACTACAAGGGTTGACCAGTTTAAGGTGCTGTTTCCCCTGCTTATCTACACTGTTTATGACTGACATCTTGAAACAGTTCCAGCAACTTGATTGGGCTGACTCATTGCCAATAATTGTTTATCTCTGAGTGTCAATGTTTGTCCATGAGCTAAGTAACTTAGAGTTTAGTGAATACTATCATCGTTTGCTAGTTCAGTAGCAGCAGCTACTAAACCACAAGAGCCTTTAGAGAGACAAATCTAATTCCACCCTTTCTTTTGTCAGGACCGTTGCGTATCTTTCTTAATTCAAAGATTGTTCTCACAAAGTTCAACAAGCCATTTTTCAGTGTCATGCCTGCATTAAGAATGCAGTGCTTATGACTGACACAGTTCCAGCAACTTTATCAGGCTGGAATCCTCTAAAAGATTCATTGCTATACCAATAATTGTTTATGGCTGAGTGGCAATGTTTGTCAGTGAGCTAAGTAACTTAGAGTTTAGCAAATATTACCACTGTTCATTGTTTCAGTAGCAGCAGCTTTCTGTGTCCAGCTTGGTTGAAGCATCGGCCTGTGAGACCCCACTGCTGAGTGATACTGCTGAGTGATACAGCTGACCGCTGGAGGCGCACCATATCATCAAGCTTAAGTTGTGGCATGTATTTCGATCAGGGGGTTATAACACCAACAATTGTTGCAGAAAATGGCAGAATTACCATTAAGATCCAGATATCGAATCACACTTTTATATCGCAAGGTTATTCCGAATAACTTGGCAGGAATAAAAGAAAGAATAGCAGTCAGAAAGACAGTGACATATGCTTTCAAGCCAGCAGACTTCTATTACATCAAAACCTCTTCTCTCTTAGAGTCAATCAGTGTGCTGCCATGCTCGTCCCAGCTGATCATTATGAGCGGTCTTTGTTCTTCACAACCACAAGAGCCTTTGGAGAGACAAATCTAATTTCACCCTCTCTTCTGTCAGGACAGTTGCGTATCTTTCTCCATTCAAAGATTGTTCTCGCAAAGTTCAAGAAGCCATTTTTCAACGCCATGCCTGCTTTGAGAATGCGATGCGCTGACGACAAGCCAAGGCCGTTGAGGGGACGGACAGTTTGTGAGAAAGTGCTTCTATCATCCTTACTGCCTCTGAAGGTTTGAATCACTCACCAGGAACATCAGGACAACTCCAAGCGCAGACTCATAGCGGAGGCCCAGAAATGCTGTGAACCTCCAATAAGCTAATAGCCGAAGACAGAGCTCTCCCCTTACACTTTAATCCAGCAAAGTAACAAAAACTATACCTGCAGGTTGCACGTACACCCCAGCATACAAGATCAACAATTTCTCAAAGTGGTGTCTGCTATTCTCCAAAGAAATTGTCGTTTCACTACAGCTCCCTGAAGAGAGAACACCATCAAATGCTGGACTGTGAGAGAAAGGAGAAAACATCAGGTGTTCCCTCAAAATGCCTCAATGTCAATGAAAAGACCAAACCTCTAAGGAAGAGGCTTAAAAAAAGACTGAACTGAATCTGCACACAAAATATGATAACAAAAGGACAGCTGCATGTCGTCTGGTCAGACTTCTTCCCGCCTATGACAGAGGCACTCAGCAGAGTGGGGGCACTATTATCGTCGAAATGCGAAGGAAGGCTGAAATTGGTCAGCTTCAGCTCTGAAGTGAACGGGCCAGGTTTCTGACAGAGATCAGTGAGGTAATGGGCCACACTGAACCCGTCAACACGCCTAATCCATTACTCTTGCCCGTGTCTCACCGCCTTCGGAGCAGTGCACCATTACCTCCTGCCATGCAGTGGATGGAAAACAACAGTCAGAGAATAATGAGACCGACGAGAAACGCACTGCAACGGAACGGCAGGTAGCATTGACTGATTACTCCCAAAGACTATTAAGCTATTGCACAATCAACTGGCATTATGCTCTCCACTCAAACACTACCTGCACTGCTCTTCAAGGTGCTGCTGGCTTGAGCTCAACTGGGGTGGTGGGGGGTTCGGGTGACAGTTTAGGGCAAATGACATTTACACAATTTTCCCCTAATTTTGTCAATCAGCCAATACATGACTGCTGCTTTTAGCACTGGGATCACAAGGCTAATGTAAATAAGAAGCAATGGAGACTTACTGCACACATACTAGCATTGTGAAAGCTACATGCCTAAATCATCACTGCATACAGTTGCCTCATATTCCTATGTTTACAATGTGTGATATTCATTTATCTACAGTTGACTTGGAGTAAAAAAGTGTACTAGGGAGATACTCTCTCTTAAGTTAAAAGCCTGTAGCTTGTAAAAAAGTTAGAAAAATTCACTTTTTTCTTTAAAACTCATTTACAATATATATGGTTGAACCTCAAGACCAAATTGTGTGTACCCGAATAGTACGTTTTGTTCTGTACTGTTTTTTGGCCTCACTAAAAAGTCATCTCATAGCTTTAGTTAGGTCATCACAATTATGAAATCGTAATTAGTCATATATAATAACTGCACAATTATCCATTAAGCTGTCTTTTGGCCAAAATACCACAAAACTTGAAGACAGTTTCACAATACATGAAATGCATCACAATATTTCATTTTTATTACCTTAAAAAATACTCATAAACAGAATTAATTGGTGACTTGGTGACTTTATCCTCACCTCATCCCCAATTTAAAAAAAAAATCTTAATGAGAATAATTTAAGAGAATAATAACTTAATGTGTTATATGTATTTGCAAAAATGAATGTACAATAACTTTACTACAACTTTACTAGGACATCTATATTTGCCTTTATTTATATCGATATATACATATATACTTATATATCTATATACCTATAACTATAGGAAATAGTTACAGCCGGCTCCAGTAATCATGGTGAAGTAATCATATAACAGTCACCACAGTTGTCTACACACAGTGTCAGTGTGAGATTGCTCAACATGGTCTGAACTAAGATGGCTTATGCATTCAGTTTTCTGTTGCTAATCAGCGAGTTAAGAAACCATCACTTGTTGGCTACCTTAGATTTACAGCTTCAGTTTAAAACTGAAGAAGCAAACTTCAACCACTAAACATGTCTTCGACTATAATCGACTATATTTAGTGTGACTTTTTCACAAACTTTTGCTTTAGGAAGACTGGGGCAAAAACTACACGTATTCACCCCCTCAACTGCACCCCCCATCCCCCCCCCACACCCACACACACACACACACACACACATTAATTTTCACGTCATTCAAGGTTGTGAAATGGTGCCTTAGCTTCCAGAAGGCGAGCTGCTTAAATTTGGATTTCATTATCTTCAGTGCAATGAACGTGATGAGGGAGTGTGGACTCTCAGGGAAGCTGGACTCATTTCTAACAGATGATGGACAGGCACAGCTCAAAGTCTTTCCACTGAACGAATCATGACTCATTCCATCAACTCTAAGAATGTCTGCTTGCCCTCCAATGAGTGACGCTTGTTGAGCCCATTGTCAATTTCACAGGAATTAAAGTAAGAAGTAAGCCGGGTTCAAACTCACAGCTGGTGTGTGGTACTATGCCACTCTCATAACACAACCAAACAATCAGGAAGGCCTCCTGAAAGCAGCTGTGTGGAAAAATGAAGAACTTGACAAACTAACGTACAAATTTATGTCATGAACTGGAAGATCCTTATAAGGGCCCAAACATCAGTTCCTCACATCAACTAAATACATACTACTTACATATTAGTTACATAGTAGTTACTGAATAATTTATAGCCCACAGAAAAAAAACAATTATTCAATTTACCCGATTCAAATGTATACATAATTTGCATAGGAATAGCATTCACACTTTTTATTCAATTGTGACAGTCATGTTATGAACTTATGGGATATATTTTATTAATAACTGGATAAGGCTGGATTTAAAAAATCTAATTCAACTGGGTTGGGTACTATGATAATATTTATCATTAGTTTGATCAATTAAAATATGCTTATCTTTTTTACTAAAAGAACACTGGCTAACTGCAAGTTTTGTTCAAACCATAATTAGGATTGTTTAATTTATCACAGTAATCCAAGTCCTCAATAGAATAGTTACACAAATAGCTGCACACAGAAGAATGAAGCTCAGTGGCTAGGTTTGACATTGTGAGACATGCGAATGACTCAAGTTTCACGCTTGGCCACACATGTGACGTAAGCAAGGACAGGTATTATTGCTGTACCTGACTGGCACATTGGTGGACATTCAGTGAGCAGTGTTGTCCTCAATGAGTCATCCTGTTGCCAGCACCAGTAGCAGATGGCTGCACGACGCAGGACTACATGTACACAGGCCGTTATGACGGCTGCTCTTAATAACTCGCCAACAAGACACAGTCATCAAAGACTGCAATGGTGTCATGCCAGACTTTCATGAAATGACACAGGCTTGAGGGACGTGGCAGTGGTTCATTTCCAGTGATGAGTCCCGCTTTTGTCTTTGTGGAAACAACCAATGAATCCGCGTGGTGCTCTGAACCAAGATGAATGGATTGTTGTCACAGGTCACATGTTCTGAAGGCATGGTGTCACTCCACCTCCAATCCTACCACACAATCTGCAGAAACTGCATGAGGATATTCACAGGACGCCATTAGGAACCTCTATAACTACATACTGAGACATCTGGAATGTAGTAAGTTAATGTGGTGGCCCAACACCATACTAAGAGACACTACTTCTGTAATAAATATTGCTGATAACGATCTAAATTTAATCTTTTTCACTAAAAGAAGGACGTTTTGATGATATTTTGTCTATTCCAACTTCCCAAACTTCAACAAAAGAAAAAAACTCAATACCCAAAACACATTAGCACAATGAAAAAGTGTTGAAATATTGTATTGTTACATTTTTGCCACATCGCCTGCCTTTAATTTATTTTTTTTGGTGCAGTTGCTAAATAATAATTGAATAATAAGCCTACAAATTAAGGGGCTTAATATGATCATGTAACAAACAGAAGACTAAGATGGCACAAAGACAGGATGCTGTGTTTTAACGTGCTTCAAATTGATGGAATTGATGGTGCAAACTAAACTTGCCTGGAGCGCTCACTGTCTTTGTGTGTTCTAAACTCCAAACACAAGAGAGAATGATTCATACAACACACTCTCTCTTCACTCAATAATTCCCTCTGGTGATTTACTCCCGCATCCTAAAATCAGGGAGGACTGTGGCTTGCATGAAGGCAAATGGACCTGTTTTTATCAGTAGTTGCTTTCAGTAGGGCAAAAGGATATGCATTATAGGACTTGTTTAAATAATGGTATGGTAGGGATCCGGGCCTCTTGCATAAATATTCAGTCGTAAACCTCTGCAAAAGATCATTTGCCCAAGCTTTTGGGAAAATATTTTTTTTTTCTCAAGTAGTGATTTTTTTTAATGGTTTGTCTTTATTGATATTTAAATAAGACAGAACAAGAAAGCATGTGGTAGTACAAACGTACTGTCTGCACTGTCTATGACCCACCACACAATTGTAATATGGCCTTTACAGAAGATTTAAATGGAACCTTTTATCGTTACGCTGGCTACACTGAGTTTTATATGTGGACCTACCTACCTTCAGATTTTCTATAAAAAGCACCGTGCGGTGTGTAGGTGTAGGATTATAAGTGCTGTAGCTCATTGGTTGTACAATTGTACTGTACAGTTTATTAGCACTCTTGTAGCTCATCAGTCATTAGCAATGGAAAGACCACATGTAGCAAATGAGTACATTTACGGTCACTGTCATATCAAAACGTAATTCCGTGTACTTTTTAAAAGTATGTGGTAATACTAAGTTGATTTGTTGGTAATGTAATTGTAATAAAGATCTGTGACTGTAAAATCAAGATTACCAACACTAAATAATAAGACCGTCCACCAATAGAAACCATGTGGCACATCATGAAAGAAAAAATCCTGCAAAGAACACTCAGGACTGCTGAGCAGCTAGAATCCTACGCTAGACAAGAATGGGACAACATTCTTCTCCCAGAACTCCAGCAATTGGTATCCTCACTTCCCAGCCAAATACAGACAGTTGTTAAAAGAAGAGGGATGCTACACAATGGTAGACAGGGCTGGGTCCTAACTTTTTTGAGATGTGTTGCTGCCATCAAGTTCTAAAGGGGCTATTTTCATAAAACGGCAAAACATCTAACTTTCAACATCATTAATTTACACAGCGACCCAACTCTTTTTTGGAATTTGACTGTCAAAACAGTTTTTTGTTACAGCCCTAGTACAGCCATGCAACATCAGTAGTAGAAAGAGTTCTACCAAAAAGCTCACTGTTTTTCATCATGGCAAGTCTGCTCTGCTAGAGGAGCCCAAGTTAACTGTTTTTTAAGAAATGGAAGCATCTACTGCTGAGTGTACAGATTTATAAAACCCTAATATGTTTTCAAAATGAACCACCTCACAATCTTAACATCAGTCTGTTAGAGAACTTCTTGTCTTTTGAGGGCACTCACACTAGACGATAAGGCAAAGGATAACACACTTGACAAATATCAGCTACGAATAAGAGCCCAACGTTCCAGATCTTCTCAAACATCAACATAACATGCATACATGATGGGATGGAGTACAGGTTCCTAATGGTGTCCGGCAATAATCCATCTCATGCAGCTTGAATATTTTTATGCAGTTCCTCCAGATTTTGCACACCTGTATTTGCACACCTGTACAGATGTTCTCATTCTGTAAATATTCAGGCCATCTTAAGATATGCAGCTTAAGATATAAATATCTAACTTTATCTAAGTCATGAATATCTATGTTTGATTAAATCAGAGGGCCTCTCACTTCAGAACTCCACTGAGCTGAAGATTTTTCCTTCCACGCTACCACAATCTCTCAACCTGGAAAATCACATCAGATTTTTGTTTGTCAATGTGTCATAAGCGGGAAACTGTTCTTTAACATTGGACAAAATGTTGTGTAGTGTAGGTTCAGCTGAAGAGGAACAAAATCCAGGCCACACTGGGTAACAGAATGGGATAATAAGCTGTTACTAGTGCAAAGAACACTAACACTGGACTGAATCATGTTTCACAGCATGGCAGTCTAACAGATAAATCTGGGTTTGCTGGATGCCCCCACAACGCTACCTAACCAAATGCAAAATGGCAACTATAATGTTTGAGGGAGAAGGAATAATTTTCTACAGTTGTTTTAGGTGGTTTGGGTTCAGTTACTTGGATGCAGCAAAGGTAAACCTTAGTGCTAAGCCTTCTACGATGATTTTCTAGGGATCTAAGTGCATCTGACTTTGTTTGGGGAAGGCCCAAACAAAGGCTTTGGCATGCCTATGGCCCTGTGCCTAGAAAGAAATGGTTTAGTACAGAAGAACTCAACAGGTCTGTTAAGCCCTGACCTCAACTTCATCTAATCCCTTTGAGATTAATTGGAACATTGCGACTGCAAGTCAGAACTATCACCCATAATCAGTGCCCGACCTCACTAATGCTTGTTTGAATAACTGGCACAGTAGGGATCCAAGACTTTTTTCAGAAAATTCAGCCCTACACATCGGCAAAAGATAATTTGCTTAAGCTTTTGGGAAAATAATTTTGCTAAAGTGATCTTTTTTTGATTGATAATCAAATAAAAAGCGGTAGAAAAGCACAGAAGGCATATGGGAGTACAAGCACACACACGCAGCACACCACTGTAATGTGGCTTCTAAGGGAAATTTATACTAAACTGTTTGTTACCGTGGCTACCCTGAGTTTAAATAGATACACCTATCTCGTACCTACATGCACTGACATTTTATCATCAAAAAATCATATATAAATGCACAGTGTATGTTCATGATTAAAGGTACTGCCCCCTAGTCCATCAATCACTGGCAGCAGAAAGACTATCATACCACATGTAGTAAATGAGTACATTTATAATCACAGTGAGGAAAATAAGTATTTGAACACCCTGCGACTTCGCAAGTTCTTCCACTTAGAAATCATGGAGGGACCTGAAATTTTCATCTTAGGTGCATGTCCACTGTGAGAGACATAATCTAAAAAAAATATTTGGTACAGTAGCCTTTGTTTGCAGCTACAGAGGTCAAACGTTTCCTGTAGTTTTTCACCAGGTTTGCACACACTGCAGCAGGGATTTTGGCCCATTCCTCCACACAGATCTTCTCCAGATCAGCCGGGTTTCTGGGCTGTCGCTGAGAAACACGGAATTTGAGCTCCCTCCAAAGATTTTCTATAGGGGCTAGGTCTGGAGACTGGCTAGGCCACTTCAGAACCTTGATATGCTTCTTACGGAGCCACTCCTTGGTTATCCTGGCTGTGTGCTTTGGGTCATTGTCATGTTAGAAGACCCAGCCACGACCCATCTTCAATGCTCTAACTGAGGGAAGGATTGTGATTGTGTGGGGTGGACAGGTGTCTTTATGCAGCTATTGACCTCAAACAGGTGCTTCTAATTTAGAATAATAAGTGGAGTGGAGGTGGAGTTTTTAGAGGCGGACTAACAGGTCACATTGGACATGCACCTAAGATGAAAATTTCAGACCCCTCTATAATTTCTAAGTGGGGGAACTTGCAAAGTTGCAGGGTGTTCAAATACTTATTTTCCTCACTGTATCAGTTGGATCATTTCAGCTACACACTGATTGCTACCCCCTACAAAAATCAAATCCAACATATAGCCAACAAACATCAACAAACATCAGTAGTCAAATTACTACCATAAAGCTCACTCACTTTTACAACACGCTAGTGTGTTTAAAGTCTTATACACTAAAGCATCACCACTCAACTCCAGTAGCTGCTGTTATATTTTCGACAGCCTCGCAAGCTTAACATTAGTCTGTCACAGAATGTTTTGTCTTGCCCTGTCCAAATACAAAATTCCATCTGGAATGTCGTGGAATAATCGCCTAAGGTTGTTTTACATGGTTCAGTCACTTGGATGCAGAGGGGGTAAATCTTAATGCCAAGCCTTTACAATGACCTTCTAGGTACCTAAGACTTTTGACTTTGTTGGGAAAAGGCTCATTTTGTTTCGGCATTACAATGGCCCTGTGCCCATATTAAGAAATTGATTGGAGAAGAACTTGTCGCGCTGTAAAGAGCCCTGACCCTAACTTCATTATGAGTGGCTTAGCTCACTAATGCTGCTGTGGCAGGAAGCAAATTATGGCAGACATGTTCCAACATGTAGTAGACAACTTCCTCAGACTGGAGGCCAAGGATATGAATACACTCCATATAAAAGCTAATGCTTTTGGAATAAGTTTTCCTTTTAGTGTATCATTCTTTAATTTTCAGAACATCTCTTTCACTGAAGACAGGGCTCTAGAGTGTGACCAATTTGGTCGCACATGCGACCTAATTTCTCAATTGTGCGACCAAAAAAAATCTGAGGTCGCACCAGTGCGACCAGCCGTTCGATAGGGAAAAAAAAAAAAGTCTTCGCGACTCTGAAAGTCTCCCTGTGGTTAAAAACAGACACACATTAGGCCCATTTCGTGGTCTAAACCAATCAAAGATAGCGAAAGGCGGGACCCCGGAGCGCCGTCAGCACTGAGTGATAGTACGTTCAGTGAACGAATCAGTGAGTGAACGGGAGCCCTCAGTTCACTGAACGAATTACTGAGCAAGCACAGTTCCCTCGCAATGAGAGTCTCCGCCACCAGATTCGCGGGTGATTCAGTGATTCACAGACCACACAGCAGTTCCCCTGCCGGCCTGCACGGTCGCTGCTGAGTCGAATCAGCTGAGGAAGTGATTCGGTTCATTATGTTTACTCAAATGATTCGTTCATTCGAACTAACCGTTCGCGAACGACACAACACTAGCAGTCAGAGTGGTGAGTAGCCTAGGCCCGTCAGATAAACAGAGCGGGTGTAGCCGCGGATGGCGAGAGACGACGAAAAGAATGATTTACAACATTTTGGTTAAGAATGTTCAGTTCAGGCCTGGTCCGTTCGAAAATTGTTAACCTGGGAGGCTGATGGCTCCGTGTCAGAGCGTTGGTTATGTCAAGCCCTGGTCCGGAGACGGCATCAGATAACTAGCCACATACGATCGACTTCGAGTCACAGCCTGCACTGACTGTAAGGAGTGTGGGAAGACCATGGTCGGCAGTAGTGCGTTTGTGACTGGTTCTAATACATTTAGAATTGAAACGCTGAAAAAGCACAGCGCATCTATCAAACACATTACACGCCCGACAAATGCACTGCCCAAGTGTTACCTTTACTGTAGAATTGTGCTTCAAATAAAGAACTTTATGTTGACCACATTGTTAGTTAATCATTTACAAGTCAATATTGCCTATATGGACAGCAATAAAAAATTTAAAAAAAAGTGAACATGTAAAACTGCTGTTCTGAATGTGATGCAGTTGAAAATTTGGGTGCACTTAACTTTGGTGCTGGTGCACCTAAGAAAAAACGTTAGGCGCACCAGTGCAACCAGTTCAAAAAGTTAGTCTAGAGCCCTGGAAGAGATACCATATTTGTTCCATATAAGTCTTAATCTTTGTCTATGGAACACAGGCAGTGGCCACCTTGCATAGCCATTTGTCTTTTTCTCACTGTACCGCAGAGATTCGGTTTTGTACAGGAATACGCATATTTAGCCAACATTGCTGCATTTCTAGAACTATCCCATATCTCTGTTATTAATAATGAATGTAGGATATCATAGGCAAGGATATGTCCAGTTTGGCCCATTAAAGAGCAAACTGTCGCTGTCTAAACAAAAACAGGGATCTCCAAAGCAGTAACTTAATATAAGACAGCATAGCGGCCGGTATTCTCAGTGTAAGTTCAGATTTTATTTGAAGTGTATTTTTAGAGCATTTCTCTCAGTATGTTCATCATGAAATCAAACTCAAGCTCAAACAATGCAGAATTAAATAAAGAGATAGTTTGGTTGATATAAAATACTGTATATGTGCTGGTGTGTTTCATGTGCTCATTTATCTCACGCAGTGTTAGCTTGTGTAGAAAATAGGCCCAAAAACAGCCAAACAAATCGAAAATGGCTCATCCCTACTCATGCTTTCCTATCATTCTCAAGAAAGTGAGCAAACACACCCACTTACACATCCAAGCACACAAACCCTCACAAAGACCTTAGCATTTTATACCACCTGAGCACAAACACAAAAACCAGGGCCCGACGGTGTCTGCATCACTGTGTTGTTTAAAAACATGCACTTCTTGCCTGTATTTATATTAGTGCACGATAACAATAGCAACAGTGTGCAACAGATACTGCGTGAGAAAGGAGCAGAGCTGTTATGAATGAGCGGAGCATGAATTAAACATACACTGTATCTCTACACTGTAAAGTCGGGGAATGAGTGCTCTTAAGAAATAATGCCCAAGTACAGGAAATAGGCTTCATAGCAGGTTCTAATGCAAGCACTGCCCTTCCAGGAGTCTGCCTTTTAAAAGGCATGAAAACCTTCTTTGCCATCAGGCATTTCTGTCAAAAAGACGGATCTCTGGCCCTCTAAGCCCTAGATCTGAGTCGAACCTCGGAGCAAACAGGAAGCCTTGCAGGGCTGTGTTTGAAAGGCTGATGTACAGCCTCCTTTAGCAGAGGGTCTAGTCTTTCATAGGGATGGACAATGTGATGTTATAATTATCATTATGACACAATTCACTTGAAATTGAATTTGGATACACAATGTTGGTTGTTGATACTTCTACAACACCAAACAGTTTTATAAGGTTTAGAGCAATTCCAAACTAGGGATCGACCAGTTTAGTTCAGGGCTGATACAAATGCCATGGCCGATTCCAATTATTAGTAATCAAAGAAACCAACTGATATGTGGGGTAAATTTAAGTTTGAGTAAAACTGTCCAATAATACAATTATTGCTCACAAATTATGTTAATGTATTAAAACATTAGAAAAATTAAAGTGCTTTGAGCTTTAGGCAAAGTAAGCTGCAAAATAGCAACGTATCAACCTAACTAGTTTTCTTTAAGATAATGAACAGATGAAAAAATAAGTAGCTCTCAACAAAGTAATCAGTGACACTTGTCAGAGAAAGGACCTTACAAACTTGAAATTATACAAATAGAATATATCTGCATCATTATATACACTCATCATCTAAAAATAGTTGTACCCAGAAGGAAGGAACCAACTAGTACGAAACTTGGAGGGTAGGTTTGACATCATGGGCACGCAAATGATTCAAGTTTCACGCTTGTGGCATAAGCAAGAATGGGCCTTATCTCTATACCAGACTGAATATATAAGATAGTTGAGCATGCTGATACATGCTGTTGTGTTGGTAGCACTCTTTGCAAGTGAAGTATGCCTCAGAGAAGGGTTAAAAAATAATTTGCGCACTTGGAAGAGTTTAAAGGGGTTGCATCATACGGCCCCAGAAAGCAGGAAGGTCTTATCAACACTGTGCTCACCATACCGACCGTGCGGATATTACCAAAGCACGCTGTTGGCATCAGTGGATAGAAGGCAGCATGCACCAGCAACAAGAAGGATCTGGTAGATCTACCACTGAGAGGGAGAATCGACAAATTGTCTGACATCCAAAGAGTGACCCAGAAGGCACTATTGTGGAAATTCAGCAAGCAGTGATGCCTTTTGTGAGTAATCCTGATAACGCCAGCACCACTGGCAGATGGCTGCACAACACAAGACTACATACGCACAGACCCTTACGATGACTGTCCTTACATCACGTGAACACCAAAGACTACAAAGTTGTGTTCCCAGACTGTCATGGAGCAACTACGGTAGAGGGTCATCTTCAGTCCTAGTTTTGTCCTGGTGGAGACAATCAACACATTTCAAGGTAGAAGCACCATGGTCAGCACCAAGCAAAAGAGTTTGTTGTCACACATGGCATGTCCAGTAGGTCTGATGCCACTCCACCTCCACCCCTACTTCTACATCAGCATCTATTCAAGTTGCATGGGATGAACTGTCTCAGGACAACCTTAGGACGTCTACAACTCCAAGCCAAGACATCTGGCATGTTGCATTTGAATACTGAGAGACGCTACGTCTGCATGTGTAGCTGCATGTGTAAATATTGCTTGGATCAGTCTAAATTTATCATCATTTATTGTTCCTGGTAACCTTTATCACCCTTTTTTGATGATGAGTGTTAAACCAATATATAGTCACTGACAGTGTTGAAAGGGTGCACCTCAGGAGAGTTTGACTTTTCAGATTTGGGTGCAAGCAAGAGTGTAGTGTAGTGTAGACTTTAACACTAACCAAATACATCAGATCAGACATGAGATCACACAGTAAAAATAGTCACTATATTGTAAAAAGCAACATAAATTAAAGAATATTTATGTTAATAGTTTCACATAACACTATTTAATTCACTCAAAATTATGTATATAATACAGTATAAACTTCTATTTGATGCGATAAGGAGCAGTATGATATGACTAAGTGCATTGAGCTTTGATATGAAATGATATCACCTTTGTGAGGTAGGCAGAAGCTGTTTTGTTCCCTCCCATGTCTCTCACAAAATCATTTTCATCTGACCTAACTGAGTGAAACACAGAGACAGACTATAGAAGTGCGAGTTGGTTGTAGCAAATGAGTCATTCAAATTTCTACTAATCCAGTAATGCTGTGGGAGGGGCATTGAGCCAGGCTATAGAAGTATGTTTTGTTGATCACAGATGCTGCTGTATCTGTAAGAAAAGTTCATGTGTTGATTCTGATAATGGGAAAAATTCTACATATCGGCTGAATATGTACAAACTGACTGATCCCTATTGTAAAATCTCATGTATAGTAATTGGATAAAATGCACTGTATAAGTAGCAGTAACAATTATTTTATTAATGTATTTTTAGTAAATTATTCGTTCCTCCAGTTTAAACCTATATTTGTACTTTATATTTATTGTACTTTAGAAGAATCATAAAATGTCATATATTCATTTTGCTGCATTTGTAACTATATAAACAGTGTTATACTGTTTTTCTGTACTGTTAATGTGGGTAGATTAAGTCCCCATTCCTAATTTTTTTATTTACATGCAGCCCTATCATATAATCTTGTTTTGTACATGGAAATTTACAACAAACAATCTTGGAAGTATTAATCTATGTGTTAACTGTTAATTACAGGTTAATAGCACATTCTAATAGCAAAGCAACTATGTACAGCACATGACTATACATATATAGTTGCATATAGTATACTATATACTGAGGTGCATACATGTTTAAACGCAGACAAATGCATTGGTATATTGCTTCATACTACAGAAAACTGGCATAAAATGTTTTTAGGAAATAATAACATGCGCATTTTCAACTTTAAAATGGTGAAACAACTGTCTAGAAACAGATGAAACACAGATCAACTTGTTGCAGGATGACAGAAAGGATTAAACTGCTAATGATCCATGTGAAGCATGGTGGAGGCAGTATTATGGTGGGTATGTCCTGTTGCCAGTAGAACTGAATGTATTTATTAATGTTGTGACAAAAGTATGTAGGGCTCTGTTTTTAGAGCTATATTATCTGCTCAATGAAACTGAAACTGAAACACCTGTCATTTTAGTGTGGGAGGTCTCATGGCTAAATTGGACCAGCCTGGTGGCCAATCTTCATTAATTGCACATTGCACCAGTAAGAGCAGAGTGTGAAGGTTCAGTTAGCAGGTAAGAGCACAGTTCTGCTCAAAATACTGCAATGCACACAACATTATGGGCGACATACCAGAGTTCAAAAGAGGACAAACTGTTGATGCACGTCTTGCTGGCGCATCTGTGACCAAGACAGCAAGTCTTTATGATGTATCAAGAGCCACGTTATCCAGGGTAATGTCAGCATACCACCAAGAAGGACGAACCTCCACCAGCATCACGTAGTGACCTGGCCACTATCCTGCAAGAAGAATGGCTTAAACGAACTGACGCTGTATTGGCCGCAAAAGGAGGCCATACACCATACTAATAAATGATTGTGGTCTAAAACCAGGTGTTTCAGTTTCATTGTCCAACCCCTGTATATATATATATATATATATATATATATATATATATATATACATATACACCTAACAATGATAGTAATATCTATATCATTCACTAGATTTATACCCTCAAAGTCTGGTCATATAACAATGATAGTAATATTCATTTTCATATTCATATTCATTCACTAGATTTATACCCTCAAAGTCTGGTCTGCACTTTCAGCTCATATTTTCAACTCA
Source organism: Prochilodus magdalenae (assembly GCA_024036415.1). Classification (NCBI taxonomy): domain Eukaryota; kingdom Metazoa; phylum Chordata; class Actinopteri; order Characiformes; family Prochilodontidae; genus Prochilodus; species Prochilodus magdalenae. The sequence continues at coordinate 145,648 of JAMWET010006008.1, read as the reverse complement.
TCAGTTTCAACTCCCATGTGCTGTAGTAGACCATTAATTAGGTTTTTTCCTCCTGTTTCTGTACTTCAAGGAAAAAATGGCTAAACTAAAATCACTGGTGTAGCAGAACGTAATTCACTGGGGTAAAATCTACAGTGTTGAAGCTTAAAGATGGAACACAGCTGTACCACATTGCTTTGCAGTTATGAAAGTGAAAGTAGTGCACCTTTAAAATGAATTCATGGTGCACAATAACACCATCTTGTACTTTTGAGGGTACATGTATATTGTTTGTTTTCTTGTTTACCAACAGGTTTTGTGTAGGTCAGGTTCTTGTGTACTTTTTCTGTTTGTAATGACCTTTATTAAATGTAGAGCTGTTAGTGCATTTGTTTGCAAAACCAAAAATCTGAATCCATATTTTGTATCATGATAAACAACTTCAAGTATCAAGCTGTAATATCATCAAAACACGGGGAATGGCATTTAATTTCAAACAATAGGCTCCATGGTCCCTCTGGTCAAAGTTTACTGCAGGTGGCCTAAATGAAAGGGAGGGACCGTCATCACTAAGCAGCTGATTAAAGGGGTCCTGTTCAATGAGGACACCGCAGCTAAATGAGCATTTACTATGGTTGCCTGAGAGCAGAATAAATACTATTAGGCACTGTGTTTAATGAGACAACTAGGGACAGAGCAACAGTGATGGCCAAACCAGCAGTGGATTAAGAGGCGCTAGGATAGGCAGAAGGGACATGGGAAAAGACACACAATATGGCAGGCGTATGAGGCATAACTGTGAAAGACAACAGCAGATGTCTGGCTTTCGGCGCCTACAACGAAAACAAAAACGTCCTGTTGGCACAGTGTTAACAGGTGTGACAGTAATGATCTCACATGCTTTTGCCGATCAACAGAAGGAGCACGAAGGAGATGATAAGAAGGAGCAACACTTACTGGAAGAGAGAGAAATTAACATCTTTACACTGCTGCAGACAATGTGCTGAAACAGATGCAAGCAAATGCCAAGCAAATGTCCTCAAGTGACACTGGTTGAACTAGATGATGGGATCTCCAGAAATAGCAAGTGACCTATCCATGCTCCACCCGCAGAAGAACTGCCGGATTGGACAAGCTTTGCAGGATGCTGGCAAAAATCCCATTCAACCTAATGAGAAACTGCTGCACACGGCTCAATTATATTAGGTATATTGTCAAAATACCTCAATTTAGAGAGTGTTATTAATTTCAAATTAGGACTGGGTACTAGGTCTGAGACCACAGCTCATGCATTTACTTTCCTGTCAGAACAGCCTTTGCATACAAGTGATAGGTGATATTACCAGAGAGAAAAGGTATAAAATAATAAAGCTGAATATAAAGCCACAAATCTAAAGTCAGTGGTGCAGAAATGAAGTCCACAGTGCAGCACAGTCTGATAATTTACCCATTTCAGCATAATTACTAAACCTGGCAATCAGCTAAATCCCGTTAGTAAGAGAGTAAGAGTTCCCCACACTTAAATGCTGTGGTAACACTTTACCTAAAGTCTAAATAACACATTCCTAACATTCATAAAGTGTACGTGATTTACATGATATTAATATGGAGCACTATGTCATTTTACTGAGAGACATTTTTCAACATAAAAGTCCTCATTTATTATTTTGACAAATTATTTTATTTCCAGACAGGCAAAATTAATTACCTGAATTCACCCCTTTTGATAGGTCTATACTGTACAGTCTATACACTGTGGAGGAAAATGTTATTAAGCTTATTAGGGTATTATATATTGTTAGAATTATACATGACCCCAAAACCTTTAAACTCAGGATGAGTGATGTTTTCCCAAACCATGTAGCTTCTGGCACAATGCAAATTTAAAGATGACAAAGTGCAGAAAGTAGAAAGCAAAATGCATAAAAGTGTGTCAAAGCACTTTCTGCCTAAAGGGCATATATTTTTTTTGCCTATCAAATAATAGTGACAAAAACAGCAACCTATATAAAAAAAAAAGATTGTCAAAATAATAAATGAGGGCTTTTATTTTGAAAAAATGTCTGTCAGTAAAATTACATAGTACTCCATATTCATATCATTTAAAACACCTTATGAATGTTGATTTAAACATTCATCAAAGTGTTTATGCATGAGGTTATGAGAATGTTATGTAGAGACACCCATTTAGCAAGATGTCACCAAAGATGTGTAGCTGTCAATAAGCCATTCTGATGTTCATAGAATAATGGCTCTAGAGGTTTGTCCTATATATCACTGAATGTGTCTGGGATTACTGGGATGGTGAAAAGTAAAAACACATAACCAACTTCTAAGGCTGAACTTTGGAGATGGGAAAAAATGTGCAGATTCCTTTGAAAAACTGAAAAGCAAGTATTTGGGAAAAACATAGAAGCTACAATAAAAGCAATGTGGACATGCTAAACACTGAAAACTATAGATGGGGGGATCGGCTTTGTATTATGGTTGGCCATTATTCAGCGCAAACAAGCGACTGGCCAGTATTTCTCTAACTAAGTGATCAATGATATGAAACATGCTAACCATATCTTCACTCAGCCCAGAACAGCGAGTATTAGAAGACAGCAGAACTAGCGCAGACGATTTGCATCACGTTTGTCGTAGATGGATGACAGCAAATGAGATATTCTCTTGTATATCTGTGTCAAGAGTTATATTATATATATATTTATTATATACTGTAGAGTTATATATATTTCTCAACTTTTGCCATGCAAGTCTCATTGTTGAATTTCAGACAAACCCAGGTTTATCCAACAAAATAAAAAAGGATACAGAGCATCCTGTCTTTTTTCACCTTAAAAAACCTACACTGCTAAGCGCTCCTCTGATACTCATCTATTTTCACCAGTAAAACCGTTAGCATGCCAATGTTTGTATGACTTCATGCTGCTGTCAGTCACGTACCACAACGAGGTGTGGAATGATGTTTTTTAAAGGCAAATGTGTGAATGCTGAATAACGATTCGTTCCTACCCTAAATCCCTAATGACTACTGGCTTATCCTGCTGAAAGGTGATCAGAGATTGCTATCAGACCCACAAACACTGATTGGTCCATCTCTACTGAAAACCCTGAAGTGCAGGCCAACAGAAAAAAAATCCTGTACAGTTCTCAGTTAGGCTTCACAGGGAAGTCCAATGGTGTTGCTTAATTTCCTAGGGCAACCTTAATGCAAAACACCCGATGCCTCTCAAAGCTCTCAAAAGAACTGGTCAAGAATAAGGAGCCTGATGTCTGAGACCTAGTGTTCTGAAACAAGAACTTTTGCGTATGATTACAATGTCATTTTAAAAAAAATAACTCATGGCAGAGAGGCACATGCCATTTTATGGAAGAAAAAAAACGAAAGAGCACTGTAAGACCATTGTATGCTGAATTGGTGAAATAAGGCACTAGGTAACCTATTCTGCTGTTTCATGGTTCTAGGTCTAAAGATGTAGGGGAGTAGCATGTCAAGTGTTTGCCCATTAAGACACATTATGAAAACAAAAACAGTAACTTGTTTTTCCCAATATCATTACTATGTAAGTTTTATACACATTATTATCCTTGGGCTTTACGTTACGATCCCTGGTTTTTAAATTATGATCCTTGGTTTTACATTATGATGATCCTTGGTTCTAACATTTTAAACCACATCCGAGTTGGTACGTTCCTCTACAATGAGTCATTTCAACACCCTGACTGATTATTTACACCTTAACTACTGATATTTTGAGAAACAAGTGGATTTCCCCTTAAACTGAGAAAATGAGAAAGGAAGAGAAGTTTTTCTTTTTGAAACAGCCCTTTACCATATCACTGGAATCTCCTTTCGCTGCACATCATATTGTTCTGTTTTCTCCGACACCTGTAATTTATCTCAGGAAAAGGCTCGGGAATGAGCAGATTAGTCCAGTCAGGCACGCTGGACGCAGGGAAGCCAGCAAGATGTCCAAACAGGACGTAAACGGCTCGAACAGCAATCTCTACATGCTCCTTCACCAATGACCCTGGTTGACTCAGTGACTGATCACCTGACTCGTACACACTTACAAGCAGCAGCAGCAGCAGCAGAGTTACGGGACTTAAGAACCAGGTGGTGTGAGTCAATAATTAATGAGCAGGAGGAGACGAGGGTGCCCCGCAGGTGATCTAATAAAGAAGGTTATCTATACAGAGAAGAGCCACAACATGGGGGGTAATTATGTTCTGTCGCCCTTGACTGTTCCATTAGAGTTGCCTGTGTAGCTTCTTGTGGCTAGCGAAATCATTCAGACGGTTCTCAGCTAAACTAGAGGTTGACCAACTTGTCTCCGGAGGAGCAGTTCAACTACGGGCCAAACGGTACAGCTCCCTTCACACTACACGAATTCTCACTGGTTTCCCACACAGTGCCCATCTTCATTCAGAATACACCGGATTCAACTCACTGACTGACTAACAAGTCAGTAGGTAAAACCGGTCGCTGGGACTGACTTTGGGGCCACTGCTAAGTGCTGACATCATCACCCAAGTTTTATATATATATACACATTTTTTCTTCCAACCCCGTAACATATAATATGCATACAGGTGCCACGCGCAAGTAGGTAGTATCATGTTTGCCTTGACAATACGATAAAAGCCTTTACTTTAAGCTCCAAGCTTTCACCCCCTCCAGTCTGCACTACGTGACCTTAAAAACTAATGGACTAGATATATGTCCTGTTTCACTGGTCCGTCTAATGAAGCTCCGCGACACATTTGTTGTGGATTTCACTCTCTGGACGCACTTCGGTTTGAGAGCAGTTAAACTGGCGAGGGCAACAGATTGTTGGGAATGCGCGGGGTAATTGGATGAAGTGCTCCATAATCTGCTCTACCTGAACGAGCTTTACAAACCGAGGCTCTACGGAAAAGAAAGCGATGCTGTTTAAGGTAATGTGTCTACATCTAAACTGCATTTCTGACCACTGTTACACAGCGACAGGTAAAAAAGCCCGGAACCCGTTTACCGAGGCGTTAACGTTACACACAGACCACCGCACGAGCCATCAATTCTGAAGGCACCGCGCACTGACACGCTCCCTCACGAAAAGAAAAGAAGCGGAGCCGCAAAAGCAGCAAGGAAAACGATGTCTAGCTGTCAACGGGACAACCAAATCTACTGTTTCCCAACCTGGAACTGCTTCGCTTCGTCACCTCAACTTTTCCCTTTCCAAAGAATCGGTTTAGCCGAGGAATAACAACATAACAGCAGCCGGAAGTCTTACCGTTTTAGTCGCAAAGCCATGGAAATAGTCCTCAAATATACCCGGTGTGAAAGTGCCTCACAAGAGAGCGCACGCGAGAGAGATAGAGAGAGTGGGAGAGAGAGGGGGAGAGTGAGTGAGTGAGCCTGCCTGACTCTCTCGTTTAGGAGCTCGAGCGCCCCCTGTATGTGAAAACGCCTTAACGTCCAACGGTCGCAGCTCCAACCTACAAGATCCCGGCAAAAAATCGCTAGAAGCGACGTGCTGTGGTGTAGCTCGTGGGCAAACCCGCAGGTCAGGGGCAGTTAATGGTGCCCCTTGAGTCCACTTCGTCTGGACCGCGATGTTCAGAAAGCGAATGACCCTTAAATCGCCCTGCATGCGCCTGACACGGGAGTAATCCCATTACACTGTGTAGACAGTGGACGCACACACAGACACACAAACCCTCACTCTCCCTCATACCACACACACACCGTGCTGTAGAGGCAGAGTTACTGCTGAAGAAATTTTAAACGCCGCGTTTTCTTTCAGGTGAACGAGAAAACATTACTGGCGTGTGAATGAACACACTCTGAGATGTTGTAGGACGCTATAGTATAGTAGAGCACTTCAAAGCTGTTATAGCAGGTTATAGTATAGTACTACTGAGATGTTGTAGGCTGTTGTTGAGTAGAGTATTCATATGTTGCTGTATAGTATCCTATAGTACAGTAGACTAGAGTACTACTGAAGTACAGTTGAGTACTGCTAATCTGATGTATAGTAAGCTGTAGTATAGTAATGTACTGCTAGACTGTTGCACAGTATTCTATAGTATAGTATAGAGGAATACTGCTAAGCTGTTTTATAGTCGACTGTAGTAAAGAAGAGAACTGCTGAACTGGTGTATGGTAGACTGTAATAGAGTAAACAGAACAGTACTGCTAAGCTGTTGTATATTGAGCTATAGTATAATAGAGTACTGATTTATAGTATTGATGTTGTATAGTACAGTATTGCTAAGCTGTTGTATAGTAAGCAATAGCATAGTATAGTAGAGTACTGCTAAGATGTTGTATAGTAGGCTGTGGTATAGTAGAGGAAGGCTAAACTGGTGTATAGGTGACTGTAATAGAGTAAAGCAGAGTGCTGCTAATCTGTTGTATGTTATAGAACAGTACTGCTAACCTGTTGTATAATGGGCAATAGTTTAAAAAAGAACTGTGTAGTTGTATAGTATGGTTTAGTATAGTAGAGTACTGCTAAATTGTTGTATAGTAGGCTATATTAGATTACAGCTAAGCTGTTGTATAATACACTGTTGTACAGTCAATACTGCTAAACTGATGTATAGTAGGTTGTGGTATAGTAAAGGAAGGCTAAACTGGTGTATAGGTGACTGTAATAGAGTAAAGCAGAGTACTGCTAATCTGTTGTATGTTATAGAACAGTACTGCTAATCTGTTGTATAGTGAGCTTTATTGTAGTAGAGTGCTGCTAAGCTGTTGTATAATACACTGTTGTACAGTCAATACTGCTAAACTGATGTATGGTAGGCTGTTGTATAGTAAAGTACTGCTAGGCTGTTGTAGAGTATTATATAGTATAGTATAGTGTAGTACTGTTAAGCTGTTGTATAGTATGGTGTGATATGGTAGAGTAGAGTGCTACTAAAATGGTGTATATTATGCTGTAATAGAGTAAAGCAGAGTACTGCTAAACTATTGTATGCTATAGTAGAGTTCTGCTAAGCTGTTGTATAGTATGATGTAATATAGTAGAGTACTAATGTGCTGTAGTACAGTTAGCTGTAGTAGAGCAGAGAACGGTACAGTACTATGCAGTGAAGTGAATCTCTGCATAACCACACAAGTTGTGCTACTCACTATGGAGGGGACAGGCTTTGGGAGGGGATGTGCTGCGGTGTAAATGAAGCTCCTGCGTCCTGAGGTAGACATGGTTTGTATTAGGGGAAGCAATGCTATCAGTCCATCTGTTGCCTGAGTGGGATTACATTAAACCCCTCTGAGCTCCAGCATTCAGAAAAAAACACCCAGTAGGTGGCCATCAAATAAGCACAGGTCTAAGCATAGGAGAAAGGGGCTTAATTGGGGATTGGGATGGGAGGGGTCTACAGAAAGGAGACTACAAAAGGAGAAGGAACAAGGTTACAAACCGTATGAATAAACAAAAGTGAACCCTAATACCACCCTTCAAGAGAATGTTTTTATATTTGAACTTAATTTCCTAATTAACATGAGATTTGAAATGCTTTTATTAGTAAAATTTAGTGTTGTGCTATATATAGGGAGATTTGAAACCTACCTGCCATCTTTTTGTGTATACTATTTTGACACAAACAACGCACTTTGGCACCTAAGCCACCTTTACTTGACAAAGTACATTTACACAAATAAAATCTAGAAATGATTTTACATATTTGTGGTTTAATAACAAAGTTTCTCACAATTGTTGTAATTTTAATAATCTTCATAAAGAATCTTAAAAAAAGAGAATGGCATAAAAGTATACATATTTTAATATTGTAAATATATTTGGTTCTATTAAAACTCTTAATTGTCTATTTCAGCATTTAAAACTGAACTGGTCTGGTGGCACCAGTTGACTTAGTGGTTGTGCCACTAGTTGTGACTTTTCATATTCATTTGAAATGTAAAAGACACATACAGAAGTCTTTGTCATCGAGCTTTATTTAGTTACTACTTGTATTTTTTAAATATTTGAGTTGAGTTGCCTTATTTTGGGACATTAGGCTGTTTTTTTTTATAGTTTTCCAACATAAAACCATACAGTGTTTTATTTATTTCACCTTTTATATAACTATATTTATCATTATTTATGTTACCACATATGCTTGGATGGCCGTAACTGCTGACATTTTTTAACTTTTGGAGGCAAAAAGAAACTAAAATCTATTTTACGTGATTGCAGGGAACATTGTTGCACACCAAGAAGTTATTGTTGAATACAATTTTATTTATGTCATGAATTTATGTCATTATTTGATGGCAATATAATATATAAGAACACAGAAAAGCTTGTTATATCAGTGACCCTCATATATAATATGTATTGATAATATGTATTTAAGATATTGTATGCTATAGTAGTTTTATGTGGCATTATGTACCAAAAACAGCCATAATTAATTTGAATAAGACTAATTTACCAACCTCTTTTCTATCTTCGAATGGAACAGTTTACTATGCCTTTAAGATTGATTTCGGAAAATGGCAGGTTCTGATTGGTTACCCTGTATTGTGATCATGCTGAAATGGTCATTATAGCTATACAGCTATATCTATTTCAGACCGGCTGTTTGACAGTTATATTCCATATATGTACCATACGGCCTGGGTAGTGCAGGCACATATTAAAACTTGATGATTACATACAACATTTTTTGTTCCATGTGGCACCCTTGTTCTGGAAAAAACGTACATCAACATCTTTTATTTCAAAGTGCATTCTATTTACATAATATAGGCCCTTTAACAAAATTTCATCTATTAAGAAAGTCATTTATTCTTTTAAATACAAATAAACGAACAGATTTTTGCAGTGTCAGAAACAGAGGGTTCTGCAATGTAGAAAGCAAATATTCACAGACACAAATTCTTAATATCAGATTAATAAATTTACACATGTGAGCTTTTAGAGCAGTAAACACCATCACAGCCTAATAACATGAAAAATAAAAACCAAAGAAACAGCATTATGCATGCAAAGATAATATCTCAAACTTATTCATGAACAAGCTGCATTTCTAACACAGTCACATCTCCAAAATTATTGGCACACTTGGTAAAGAGAAAAAAAATGTTCCCAAAAACACTGGATTCCTGCTGTTTGGTAATTTTCCTGCTCAAACACACTTGATTAAAACTCACCAGTTAATTGCCAGATTCTGTCTGTGTAACAGGAAAATTACCAAAGAGTGCTGGTGTCTGGCTCTTAACCACACTTTTGTAGCTGTTTTGAAACCTTTAAGGAGTTCCTAAAGGTTCACTGATTTAACCAATTTCTGTGTAATTAAATGCTGCAGATATAAGCAAATGATTCCACATTGGTTTGATATGAACTTCATTGTAGAGCAACCTACAAAGCGAGATGACAAATATTAAGACATTGCATAAACATAGCATGAAATGCTAATAAGCAGAAAGCAGGTATGTAAAGGAATCTGCTCATTGATGCTCAGTGATGTGTACAATCTTTGGGAATTTATATATATAAAGCTTTAGTTCTGCCAGGAAGAGTCCAATGCTAACTTACTCATCTGGCCATCCTCTGGCCATACACAATTTGCCACCATTCAACTTATATGCTTTAAGACCTGGGCCTAGGACCCCAAAGACTTTTTATTCCTCAAGAATTGTTAACCTTTAGATTGTACACATCACTGAGCATCATTGAGCAGATTCCTTTAGATATGTGCAAGTTACCCATGCCATGAGCACTAATTCACCCACATACCACAACAGACAAAGGCTTTAAACCTTTTAACTGAGGCCCCATTTTGATCTAAATTGCTATTTCAATTTTATAGAAGCACTGTTTCCATACCCCCTTTATCTATGGTCATGATCTTGGTCTCAATTGAAAGATAACAGGTTATTCCCCATACTGGAATATCAGAATAATTGCAGAGGCTTGAGGCTGAAAAGGTTAGCACTTGTAGCATTTCTTGGAGCTATTGATATTTGGTGTTTGATTTATATAGTAATGAACAGTATTGTCTGACGATGGTTTCTTGATGTGTTACCAAGCTTGTGTGGTAATATACACACAAAGGGTTAAAGGGTACCACCATCGTGGGTTCCAGGCTGGTTCTTTATATGCAAAGGATTTCTCTGGGTTTTCACAAGTTTAGTAATCTTGATGAATTTAATCCCTACTGTCACCAACTGCTGTAACATCTTATTGTCTAGACATTGTAATGTCACTTCATCTATTCGGTGGTCTGAGGTTCTGCAGGATCTTAGAAAGATTTTAACAATGGCATAGGCAATGAGGAAAGCCGTTTACAATCGATGCAGATGATAAAGAAGATGAACATAAATAAAGAACATTTATTTACTTGGGATGATATCTTTCATCCCGTAGTAATGTTTATCCTCTGCAATCTATACGTGCTGTTGGCTGTGAAAACGCAGTGGAAGAAATGACTTCCTGTACAAAACCATTTTCTCTACAACTATATAAACATGGGCTTCTACATTGTATGGAATGAACTGAAAATAACTGTGTTTGGTTGCATGGTCAGGAACATTGTTCGCCTGGATGCATGCTTTTGTGTGGATTTGTGCACATATAAATGAGATCCGTTCTGACTGATAGACATGTCTAAATCAAAGAGCAGTATTTGTGTTTTTAACTTTAGCATAATAGGCTCTGACATACAGGGACTGGGGGAGGGGTAATAACGTTAGACATACACCATCCCTTGATGCTAACAAGAATTTTGCAGCTGTTCTGGAATTTTATAATCTAGACTGTTCTTTGCACAAAGGCATAGAAGAACCACCTTTGCTGCCTATGTGTAATAAGGTATGTGAGTCTAAAGAATCTTTTTGTTATTATACCTATATAATGGTATAATAGAAGCTCACTCAAGATTTTTTGAGCCTTTTAAAGATGCTGCACGTTCACATATCTCACAAATTTTATGTCATCACTCAAAGAACCCTTTGTGGTGCATTGTTTGTGGAGATGTATGCCCTGTAGCTTGGATATGTCTTTATTGTCCAAATGTCCAAGCCTGAAGCAAATGGCTTCTTTTCACTGATTACGTAAGCGTGTAGCATTATATCTAGCTCCAGCTCAGTACTGTGCAGTTGCCCACATCCAATCAGAGCTAATGTTCCTAATGCACTACTAAAAACCAAACCAATTTCTAGCAAACTCTTGAGCTCATCATGCTACATGTTTATCTACGTGGTTAAGCTTAAGCTTAATGGAAGACATGAATGCAATGTCCTTAAATCTTTTGCACTTTGGCAAAAATGCACTGTAATAATTGGCAACAGACGCTTCATGATTACAATTTCAGAAGATGCCAGGATCTTCTCCATTACATTAATTTCCCCATCAAACACAAAGGTATTAGGAGCATCCAGAAAGAACAGCCTGTGCAATGGGATGGTGATGAGCCTGATATGAGGAACAACATGTGCTTTCCTTGCTGTACCCATTTGGTCAAGTGGTTATATGAAAGCTCATGTTGTTGATACAGTCCAATATCCAGAGCATATTACTGCTGTCAGAATAAACCATCAAATCGCTCTCTTGGTTTGTAGTTGTTTAGTCTTTGACATAGTTTAAAAGTATAGATTGCCTTTTAGATTGTGTTCAGATGAATATATTTCAAGATGAAGGGCTCAAAAGAAATTACTTGAACATGATGTTTAGTTCAGACATCAGCTGTATTGTGGGCAATAAAAAAAGGGTGGGATTCTTATATTTACCTTGCATGAATTAAATTCAGGAGGGTCATCGTAGTTGTCCCAGTCATTACTAATGGTCTATTAGCTTAAGTTTGTGGTAAAACCACATCCTCAAATATTCTGTTTATTTCAAAGCACAGACCATTGTTATTGTAACTGGAGAATGCCTGAGCAGCAGTGTAGACAATAGTGTAGACAGAGAGGAATGAGTGGCATGTCGTTTTAAACAGAAGGAAAACCTTTGTAACCTTGAAACCCTGTAACTTGAAATGCAGCTTTAGAAATGTGCTTTAAAATTAGGACTACATGATCTAAAACAGAGGTGCCCAAACTTTCTGTGTAGGGGAAAACTACGTAATACACTACACATTCCATTCTAAATCCATAGACATTAATAAGGAGTGTGTCCGCCCTTTGTAGCTATAACAGCTAAGCTTCCACTTCTCTGGGAAGGCTTTCTAAAAGATTTTGGAGTGTGCCTTTGGGGATTTGTGCCCGTTCAACCAGAAGAGCATTTGCGAGGTCAGACACTGACAAGGAATGAGAGGACCTAGTGCGCAATCTCTGTTCTAGTTCATCCCAAAGGTGTTTGATGGGGTTGCGGTCAGGACTCTATGTGGGCCAGTCAAGTTCTTCCACACCAAATTCACCCAACCATGCCTTGTAAACTTGCTTTGTACACTTGGGCACAGTGGAACCAAAATGGCCTTCCCCAAACCAGTCCCACACCATTAGGATTAAGGAGCATTAAGATTTCCCTTTACTGGAACTAAGAGGGATAGACCAACCCATTAAAAATAACCCCCATAGCATCATCCCTCCTCCAACGTACTTTACTGTCAGCACAATGCAGTCAGGTGCAGGTAATGTTCTCTTGGCATTTGCCAAAACCAGCCTTAACCATCAGACTGCCAGAGTATCACTTCCACTGCTCCAGAGTGCAATGGTGATGTGCTTGGTGTTGTGTTTGGTGATGTAATGCATGCAACAGCTTGGCCATGAAATCCTATGTCATGAAGCTCCAGGCAGTATATTATTGATACATTGCAGTTATTAAGTCAGCAGAGCATTGGCGACTTTCAGCACTCAGTGACCTGACTGTGTAACTTTACATGCTTCTTAAATGCTTCAAATGTTCAATAACACCACTTGCAGTTCATTGTGGAATATCTAGGAGGAAAGAAATTTCAGTAGCACTTTACAGATCAGTAGTAAGTAGGTAACGAAAAGGTAATTTTACAGTAATAAACTGCATTTAATCATTAATTGTGTCATTATAATCATTATGATGTCCTAGTTGTTACAAATTAATTATTGGGTGTTAACAAGGCCGTTATAATATGTATAATAAGTGAGTAATTGTAGTGGTAACAAGGCAGTCATGTAATAAAAGGTTTACCACATCTATTCCTGGGTAACAATATGTTTCTAAAGGTGGGCCTATATGTGAAGCACAAGACCACTGATGTTCTGACCTGATGGAGGTGTAGTAAGTAAGAAACAAGACAGAAATAAGTAAGTTTGTGTTTTTTACCATTTAGTTTTACTGTAATTACTGCCTGTAATATCACACTGTGTCTGACTATTTAAATACATAACAAGTAAGAAATAAAACAGAAACAAGTGAATTAGTATTTTACAGACCTGATGCCAGGTAATCACAGCATAACTATTCAATTGATTTTGGGTTAATAACTCTACATTATATATTATATACATGTGCTCAATTATTATTCTCTGATATTGTTCATTAAAACTATAAAATAAAGGTCATTGTATGTAAATAAAACTTTTTACCATTTTTAAAATCATTTTGTTACTAAATACTAATACAGTGACTATTTATTAATGATTTAATGATGTGAATTTAATATTTAGAAAAGTGTTTGTTACCATTGTGTTTCTATTACATTGCTGCCTTGTTACCACTACAAATGCACAGTAATTACACATAAAGAATGATAAAATAAGCAGGTCATTTTTAGGTGAGTGCAACATGTTACCGATATTTTAGCTTTTCATAATGACCTTGTTAACACTGCAATTTCTTATTCATTATTTAGTAACAACTAGGAATATAATATAATATATATATATATATATATATATATATATATATATATATATATATATATATATATATATATATATATATATATATATATATATATATATACATATAATACTTATTACCAATCTGTAAAGTAAAGTGCTACCGAAATTTCACTAGTTCACTTAGTTGCTTTACTTCACGGCATCCTATTACCGTACCACCTTCAAATTCATTGAGCTTTTTAGAATGACCCATTACTTTACATACAGGTGCTGGTCATAAAATTAGAATCTCATGAAAAAGTTTATTTTCATAAATTATTTCAGTAATTTCATTCAAAAAGTGAAACTTGTATATTATATTCATTAATTACACACAGATTGATATATTTCAAGTGTTTATTTCTTATAATTTTGATTTGAAAGGATTTTTAGAAATGTTGGCCAACTGAACAGTATGAACATGAAAAGTATGAGCATGTACAGCACTCAATACTTCATACTCCAGGCTCCTTTTGCCTGGATTACTGCAGAAATGCGGCGTGGCATGGAGTTGATCAGTCAGAGCCCAGGTTGCTCTGATAGTGGCCTTCAGCTCTTCTGCATTGTTGGGTCTGGTGTATCACATTTTCCTCTTCACAATACGCCATAGATTTTCTTTTCTATGGGGTTAAGGTCAGGCGAGTTTGCTGGCCAATTAAGAACAGGGACACCATGGTCCTTAAACCAGGTACTGGTAGCTTTTGCACTGTGTGCAGGTGCCAAGTCCTGTTGGAAAATGAAATCTGCATCTCCATAAAGTTGGTCAGCAGCAGGAAGCATGAGGTGCTCTAAAACTTCCTGGTAGACGGCTGCGTTGACCTTGGACCTCAGAAAACACAGTGGACCAACACCAGCAGATGACATGGCACCCCAAACCATCACTGACTGTGGAAACTTTACACTGGATCTCAAGCAACGTGCATTCTGTGCCTCTCCTCTCTTCCTCCAGACTCTGGGACCTTGATTTCCAAAGGAAATGCAAAATTTACTTTCATCAGAGAAGATTTTTTTTGGTTCCACACTCCTCTCCAGGGTGCGGTTATCCCTGTTGCTTGTAGACTTCTTTCTATAACATCTTTTCCGTCTCTTCGCCTCTCTCTATTAATGTGTTTAGACTCAGAGCTCTGTGAACAGCCAGCCTCTTTAGCAATGACCTTTTGTGTCTTGCCTTCCTTGTGCAAGGTGTCAACGGTTGTCTTTTGGACAACTGTCAAGTCAGCAGTCTTCCCCATGATTGTGTAGCCTACAGAACCAGACTGAGAGACCATTTAAAGGCCTTTGCAGGTGTTTTGGGTTAATTAGCTGATGAGTGTGGCACCAGGTGTCTTCAATATTGAACCTTTTCACAATATTCTAATTTTCTGAAATACTGAATTTGGGTTTTTCATTAGTTGTCAGTTATAATCATCAAAATTAAAAGAAATAAACACTTGTAATATATCAGTCTGTGTGTAATGAATGAATATAATGTTCAAGTTTCACTTTTTGAATGGAATTACTGAAATAAATCAACTTTTTCATGATATTCTAATTTTATGACCAGCACCTGTATGTTTACAAAGACAGGATGGATGGCTAGGTGCTTGATTTTCTAAACCCCTTTGGCAATGGGACACAATGAAATACCTGATCCCACTGATCAAGAGGTGCGTTCATGTATATTTCCCCATATACTGTGTTTGTGTGCCATGTTTGAACTACGAATGCTCTCGTAATGTTGGTGAAAGTGGCTTTGCTTTGCTTTTAAAGAATTAGGATGGTATAAATCCCGTTGTCTTCTTCTGTATATGCTATTGATATTTATTGATTGTTCATCATAAATGACACGTTCATGTGGACACATAGGAGAACTAGTCTTTGAATATTGGAATGAATGGCCTAGGAATCTGAACATGAATAGACAGAGAAAGTTGTTCACTGCTGTTGTGTCTGGTAGGTTTTGTAAAAAGTAGCCTCATTAGACAGACCCCAAACCAACAATTCAATCAAGAATGTGATATACAGGTCCAGTCATCCCATCCATTAAGACTCCCAATGTAATTATTGCCCTGTAATTACTGTAACATGAATACTAGTGTGTATGTGTGTGGTGGGGTGGCCCACAAGGGAAATGTTTTTAATCCTAAAAAAGGGGAGCACTCTGAAAAGTTAAGAACCCCCTGCTTGAAAAGAACATTGAGCACTAAAGAAGAACCCCCCAAAAAGGCCAGAGTGTTTAAAATAACCACTTTGGGAATCTGATGTCTTCCAAGAACCCCCCGAGGTACTCAGAGACTTGACCGAATTAAAAAGTTAGCTCCAGGAGCCTAAAGCTGAAGCAAAGGCTTAATGGAATGTAATGAGGTAGTCTAAGGCTTCAGTGGGAGATTACAGACTGTCAAGATCTTCTCTAGTATCCCCATCTTAGGGCCACTGGAATATAACTTTACCCTACAGGATATTCAGGGCTTTCAGTTTTCTACAATGTGTAGACATAGTGTAATAGCGTAATTTCCACAACAGAATAGAACAGAATAGAATAGAATAGAATAGAATAGAACAAAACAGAATAGAATAGAATAGAATAGAATAGAATAGAATAGAATAGAATAGAACAGAACAGAATAGAATAAAATAGAACAGAACAGAATAGAACAGAACAGAACAGAACAGAACAGAACAGAATAGAACAGAACAGAACAGAACAGAACAGAACAGAATAGAACAGAACAGAACAGAACAGAATAGAACAAAAAAGAATTGAACAAAACAGAATAGAATAGAATCGAATCAAATCGAATCGAATCGAATAGAATAGAATAGAACAAAACAGAATAGAATAGAATAGAATAGAATAGAACAAAACAGAATAGAATAGAATAGAACAGAACAGAACAGAGCAGAGCAGAGCAGAGCAGAATAGAATAGAATAGAACAGAACAGTACAAAACAGAATAGAATAGAATAGAATAGAATAGAATAGAATAGAACAGAACAGAACAGAACACAACAGAATAGAACAGAACAGAACAGAACAAAATAGAATAGAACATAATAGAATAGAACAGAATAGAATAGAACAGAACAGAACAAAACAAAACAAAACAAAACAAAACAAAACAAAACAAAACAAAACAAAACAAAACAAAACAAAACAAAACAGAACAGAACAGAACAGAACAGAACAGAATAGTGTCCATTTATATAAACTGGACATTTCTCTTTAGCACTTGCATATACAAACACTTCACTATACACTAGGGTACAGACTGAATTACGCAGATATTACTGAGTACTGATTCATGTTCAGTTGATTCAAGTTCAGTTAAAATGATTCAGAAACCAATTTGTGCCAGCACACAGTCAAGTCCAACACACAGTCAGGGCAATGGCAAGTGTTGTTTGGAATTTTTAAAACTTGACTTAGACCGGGGTTGTCAAACACTTGAAGAAAAACCTCAACAAAGCTAGAGCACAGAAAATGTGCATGTACATTATTTATTTGTTTTTAAGTATTAAATGTTTTACTGGTACTGATGTCTTTTCATTACCCGCAGGTATTTATAGCACAGTCATTTCAGTGCCACGCCATCTGTAGGAGCCTAAAGTTACTACCACGTTAAACATGCTAGGTGCCGAATGTTTTAACCGGTATGTTTAGTGATGTTAAAGCTGCTTAAATTCCTGTTTAAATAACCTGCTTCACTTCCTGACCCTTAATACTAACTGACCTGTGTACAGGATCTGAGGGCCCTTCTTTCATTTTGCCTCCTTTTCACAGCTCCCTGGTCTTGGTGGCATTCAAATCTAGTAAGCTGTCATTAATCCAGGAGACAAGACGATTGATGTATTGACAATACAGAGGACTATTTACATCATGCTGACAGTAAATATAGGCCATATGATCTGCATACTTAATAAGAGACAGATCACTGCTGTTACTATTGAACCTCATTTGTATACATAAAAAACCAACAAGGAGGACAAAACGCAGCCCTGAGGTATACCTGTATTCAGGACAAGGCAATCAGAAAGGATGTTGTTAATGCGAAGTCACTGAGGCAGTTCACTCGGAATGTCCTTGACCCAATAGACCAGCTAAAACAAGATGTTCCTGAATTATATTAACAGCAGCAGAAAAACCCACAAAATGATTAAGCTTACAAATTTGCTTTGTCTAACTACTGGTAAACTGCTGGCGAGCTTTTAATTTGGTAAGCCAACAGCGTAGGATCCACTCACTTATCTGTGATTAACGTTTTTACTAGGTGCACCTTGCTTTTACTTGGTAATGACGTAAGGGGAGAAGGTCAAAACTCATTCATTGCTTTAGCTTGAGATGTTTTGAGCACTGGAGTGCTTTTGAGTACTGGAATGCTTTTCGGACCTGAGGAACACAGCTTGCGTCAAAAAGGTTTGGAATACCTGAGTTAAAGTCTATTCCAATTGGACGCTTTTTTTAACCTTTCCCCTTTAGCCCATCTGGACCTGCGGCCTATGAGGATTAACCCTTCGAAGTTCCGAAATGGCCTCCTCCTCATGTAAACAACTGAGCATGTTCTAACTTAATTTGAATTAAACAAATTCAGCTGCATAATTCATGACACTGTGGGGTTTCTTACCCATCATTTTGTTCAATCCCTTCCAAGCCTTTGTCCCATTTCCAAAATGTCTTCCAAATCCCTTATGTTTGTAATCTTCCAATGCTTTTTATGCTTGGTGTCTTTATTTAACTCCTTTATGTTTTTTAAGATACTCCAACAAAAATGTGTGTCTCTAAATTTAAATAGTGCCTCTGTTGAAGCACCAAGTGTATATAAACTACCTTACAAACCTATTATTATTGTATTCTGGGTACAAAAAAAAAGCTCAGTAAGGCACATCATAACTGGCATGCAACAGTAGAAATGGCATATTTACTTGGCTCATGTCGAGACTGATTTGCATGCGCAGTCAACTACTTGTTTTTTTCTGACTGAATTTGCAAATCTCACAATAACCATTTACCATTATTACCAACGCTCCATTCATGGCTTATATCCCTGATGAGCGCCAAGAAACCTAGCAAATATGGAGCCAATAAGATCCTGACAGGCTGCTGGCACCAAAGGCAATTGAAATGTTGTCGCCGCTGCTGTTTATTCAAATGACACGGCCCTGAATAACTTCCCTAAATCTAGCATTCAGAGAGGGTATGTGTCAACAAACAATGAATAAATTATTCGGAGAGAAAGATTTGTAATAAGGTACACTTGTAGGCCTATCGTACTGGCATTTAAACAGGCCTCACCTCACCGTCAGCGTTCCCTTGTGATCTTTATGAGGCCAAATCAGAACCTTGTTAGCAACAAGTTTATCATGGCATGGCATTCTACATTTGGTACATATACTCCGTGAGCTGTAAACCTGCTAGTAAAGAGAGAAAGGCCAAAAAACACAAAAATCTGTGGATATTATTTGGGATATCAGACTATTGCAGCTCTCAGACCACTGGGCCATGGTTTTCTGGGTATGTGAACACATTAAACGAACTCATACCCCTCTAAATGGGCCACCTCCAGAGATGGTCGCAGGTTCATTTCTTTTGTGGTTTTGTTGTGAAAACAAAATTGAGATATCTAACTGGCCCCAGTGTGGTTCACGCTTTGCTTTTCATGAGATGCTTCGTACGTGCACAGCCACAATCGCCCAATACTTAGCAGATAAAAACAAACTCCTAAGGAGAATGGTTGTCCATGGATTCATTAGATCTCAGGGACAGTCAGCAGCACTAGCATGCTAAAGCTGTCAGCCACAAGAGACTGTGTAGAAGTTTATTATGGTTAAAATGGGTTATGCTTGGCACAACACATGGGGATTAAACCCCTTAACTGTGATTAAATCACTGTAATGCACAGCCTCAAGTCCTCACAGCTTGGCACATATACAGAGTTCAGCTGATCGTGGCCATATGTGCAAATATCAAGTATTTTGGGATGGCTTTGAAATGGTTTAGTTAATGGGAATTAATAAGCACAGCTCTCCGTCAAAGTATTAATTAACTGACCAATGCTTTAGCATGCACGACAACACAAGACCTAATAGGAAGCCTGCTGAAATCAGGGATACCTGCTCTTTATACCGTGAACAACAGGACACATAGTTACCCTCATGTCTGAGTTCCTATGTAAGTGGTCAACCTTAAAAAGACTAGAATCCCAGTTAGTGATTTGCAGCTGTTTCCCTCTCAGGTTCACTTTAAATGCATCACATATAGTTTTTGGTTTCATCACAGATGCAAATGAACTTTATTTTTTGCTATTGAATGAATGTATTCAGCATTTTGAATTGTTATCTGATGTCTACATAGAAGATAAGTGACTTGTGTGAGGTGAGAATAATGCCCAGATGTGGTTTTACACACCCATTTATAACCCTATAATTTGGCCATAGAATAAAATGATTGGTTGTCCCATTTTGGTGAGCTCAGAAATGACGTGATGAGCTCTGCTCTGATTTGCTGGTTTGCAGCAAGGCACTGTGGTGGCTCATGGCTGCTACTTACAGGTTGTAGTTGTTGATGCTTCAGCGGTAATGCTACATGTCCACACACCCACACTCACACACACACACACGCAGACACACACACACACACGCACACACATACACGTGCACGTGCAAACACACACACATGCCCGCACACACACACATACACACACACACACACAGATACACACACATACACGCACAAACACACGCACACATACATGCACATACACACACGCACGCACACACATACACATACATGCACACAGACGCACACACACACACACACACACACACACATACACGCACACAAACACACACACACACACACACGCACATACACACACACACACATACACACACACACACACGCACACACACACACACACTAACACACACTCTTTATTAACAATACAAAACACACTGAGGTCTTACAACCTCTGGTGACTGAAGCCAAGAGACACCTCAATTGTCAAAAAGGGACACAGTGGACAGAGGGTGATCCTTTAATTAACATATTTTAGGGAAGTATTTTGTTTGTGATGTGTATGGAAATGATGTTTAGGATTGATATGTGGGATTGATATTCCAGGTGATGAGTTAAGAAGTGCAAATGAGAGCTGGAAGTGCTTTTAATGGGATAGATACCATAGCAAATGCCTACCACCTGGGACATCACAACAACCGTCTAGCAACACCATAGTAACCACCTGGTACCAATACCTTAGCAAACACCTAGGACACCATAGCAACCACATAGCAACACCTTAGTAATCACCTGCAATACCATAGCAACCTATTAGCAACACCATAGCAGCCACCTCCGATATCATAGCAGTCTTATTATGTGCTGCTCTATACTGTATATTAAGTTCAAAGTGGAAGGATTTTGTGCATGAGCGCTGAGCCTGTGATCATTCGCAACATGAAGCAATACTGGCTGTGTACCATGTTTGGAACAAAAACCTGATTATAGTTTCTTAAATGACTTGATTGAGATTAGATATGCATTTAATAGTGCAAAGACTTTTTTCTATGACTGTACCTATACTAATAAATAATGCTTATGTACTGTATAATAACACATATCTACTGTATAAATATGAAGCAGTCATCTACGACTAACTTAATATAATTACTAATAGTTTTGTGGCTACTAAAGAAATAGTATAACAAACTTTCTAATTAGATTAACATTAACAGAGTGAAGGGATAATGGGAGCTGTCCAAAGGGAGCTGCTGTCCGTGGTGCTGAATTCACATCCTCGAGCATCATTTGACAAAGTAAATAGAAGGTTTCAGTAAACACAGAAAGTCTTACTGAGTCAGGATACATGTCTATCTCGCTGTAGTGCTGAGATGGAAATAGCCTTCTCCTCCATCTTACGAGGGAGGAATCTATTTTTCTGGATGCAGTGTAGCTGCTTATGTGTGGGAGCAAAGCTTACTCGAGAACAGGCCCAGGCTTTCCTAGCTGGCTTCCAGTTTTGCCTCCCAGTGTCACATCCCATCTTGTCTTGCCCCTGTTTGTCTCTGTTTTTTTGTTTCTATCTCTGTTGCTTCTTGCTACTTCCATCTGCCTTTTGTTGTCCTGCGCCATGTGTTTCTGTGGCTCCGCCCCTTCCCAGCCTTTCCTTGTTAGTTTTTGTGTATGTGGACGCCCTGTTGTTCCCTTTGTCTTGGCTTGGTGTTTTGTCTTCATGTCCATGGTTTTTTGTATTCCTGTTCCTAGTTCTTAGTAGTGTCTTGTTTATTATTTGGATAATATTGAATAATATTAAATAATACTTGCATCCTGTCTCCTCGTCCCGCCACCTCACACCCAAGATAAAAAAAAAGCAAATCATTTCTTTTCTTAGTAGAAACAGCAGAACCCATCATAGGCAACAAACCTCCAGCCTTACAGGAAATCTACCAGTCCTGCTGGCCGAGGCAATCCAAAAGACCCAGGCTAGAACAAACTGGCTAATGAACAGTTTTGCACCCAGACTATCAGGCCTTTCACCAACACCACTGCACTCTGACACTTTGTTATTATTAATATATATATATTAATATATCATTAGTTGATTTGCCATGCATTTTTATTTCTTATTACTTCTTATCAGTTTCAAGTTATTTCAGTGATCATGGTGGGTGTTTCTTTCTTTAACAGAGGGGTACCAACGATTTTGTCCATGTGTATACATTAGTACTCACTTAAGTGCTTTACAAAGAGTTAGTGAAACAGTGGAAGTGGGCAGCTACAGAAAGTCAGTGAAAAGAGTATGAGTGAGTGTGGGAAGATTGAAAATAGCTGACATTCCGCATTGTGGATCAGCTGCAAGGGCCTGATGCCCCACAGAGGAAGATCAGCCAGGACCGAGTTGTAGTAGTCAAGCCTTAAAATGACCAGAGACTGCACAAGCAGCTGAGTGGCTTCCTAAAAGAGAGGAAGGGTCGAATCCTCCGTATGTTGTAGAGGAGGAATCTGTGTGACCAAGTCAGGTTTGCAATATGAACTTAGAACAATTAACTGGTCATCCAGAAACACACTACAGCTTCTTGCATCTTCAGCCGGGGTGATCAAAGACTCCTCAAATGAGATGGCAAGATCATGGTGAGGCCATGTAGTGCCAGGGATGAACAGCAGCTCAGTCTTGCTGGGAATGACCTTGGTGGTGAGGTGGTAAGCTGTTATTCATGAGGAGATGTCAGTCAGGCATGCTGAGATGCTGAGATTAGATGATGAGAAGGAAAGTATACGTGTCATCAGCTTAACAATGGTAAGAAAAGCCATGAGAGGTAAGAAGAATGGGTGTGAAGAGAAAAGAGAAGAGAACACTGGTAGAGAGCCTGCAGGGAGCAGGTGTGGACCCTTTCTATGATACCTTGTATTGGTGGTCCTCCAAATGGTGTTAAACCATTTTCATGCAGTGCTTGGAATTCCAAGATTGGTGAGGATAGACAAGAGGGTCTTCTGGGTGCTAAATATTGTGAAATCCTGCCAATAATTCCCAGGGTTTTCAAATTTTTTAGGGTTTATTTGTAGTTTATTTGCCCACAGTTTATGGCTTTTTTTTTCCAGTGTTCAGTATATATACCTCTCAGCCAATTACCCTGAGGTCAATGGATCATAACCATCCTCTGCTAGGCGTCTCTTACTGCAATTTCCTTTTGGATCAATAAAGTGTTATCGTATATGTTCAGCATATTATATCACTAACGGCGGGACAAAACATGATATCTCTCCATTTTTATCAGTTGTCATTCATATTGAAATACACCTTCACATATCAGCCACATATGACCTAAACTTAAAAAGTCAGATGCATGCAGGAGTTAACATGATTTCTCACGTTTTACCTGATAAACTTTCAATTCAAACCAAAAAGGACAAAACGGACAATCCATAAAACCGTCAGTCGCCCATAACTTTAAGTTCCCTTTAAAGGACACTGTGAATACACATTCTTCATTAAAATCCTGAGGTAGCACTGCTAAACATAAAATATGAGCAAAGGAAGGTCATTCTGACGTCTCATTAAACTCTAAAATAACAAACCCATCATATCCAAGGCCATGAAAGCATCAACTTGATCAAAATCATTTATAAAAGTGTATATGAGAGGTAAATTGACTGACAGTTGTGAAATTGGACTATTATTAATATTAATTTAACAATAATGCTCTAACCTACTATTTTACTTACGACTGACTGTGCCCAAAAGTAGTCAGCAGTATGCAGTAAATGACCCACAAGTATGTCCCAGTATATGGACAGCATGCTACTCTGGCAATATATTCCAATATACAGCCAGAAGTATCTCTATGCCTGATTAGCTCTGATTAGAGGTTCAGGTTTATATGAATTCATAAATTAAATGAAAGGAAACATTTTGTCCTGCGTCCACACTCAGAGCAATGATAACTATGAATCCAATGAAAATGAAATGATTCCTGCAACCAGATGAGTCTGATCCTTGAGGACAGGTTGAATACATCACCCTCCAGTCTTCAATACTTAGCAGTCACTTCTTTTGACTTGTTCAAGCTTCTGAAGACATGAAAGAGGCTAGCATTGGATGCTAAGCAGTGATTGGAGAAATGGGGAAAACAGGGAGGGTGTGGACATTGGTCAGACTGGCTCAGCCCCTTTCCCTATAATATTGCACTTGGTATTTGTTGTGTACTGGATACTGTACTGGATAGTAAACAGCACACAGTGTGGAGGTTTGCAGGCGTAGGGCTTCGGGTTTTTGAAATGGGGAGGCTAAGGTCTGCAATTTGCTTAACCAGGCACATTCATGGAAGCTACCATCCCTTGTGGGAGACGGGGCTTCGATTCCCGTTCTGGGTGACTATGCTGTGCTACACCAATAAGAGTCCTTGGGCAAGACTCCTAACACTACATTGGCCTACCTGTAATATGATCAGCCTTGTAAGTCGCTCCGGATAAAAACGTCAGCTAAATGCCGTAGATGTAGATCTTAGCGTTCTAAATGAGTGTTAAGGAATAGGGACACCCACATACCATTTCTTGTAGATTTTTGGCCATTACAAAAATGTATTAAATATTTATCTTATTATTTTTTTATTTTATTATTTCATATTCCTACAGCTGTCATCTATAACACTTCCAAGAGCAGACATTAGATAGATAGATAGATAGATAGATAGATAGATAGATAGATAGATAGATAGATAGATAGATAGATAGATAGATAGATAGATAGATAGATACTTTATTGATCCCAGAGGGAAATTTAAGTTTTTTTTTGTTTTTTTTTTAGATAGAAAGTCACTATACTGTATATGAACAAAGTAGTCAGTTCATCTTTTCTTGAGGTAATATCCTCTGTCATTCTTTTGGCTGTGTCTTGCCATTCACTAATATATAAACTGTGCTACATAGAGACCTAAAGGTCAGTGTCTGTAGTGTGGGAGAAAATCTCTGGGCTCAATCGTGCCGTGAGTGAAGTCTACCAGATGACTCCTGGTGAGCAGCGCGAGGCAGCAGTGCAGTATATGATCACGGTACTAATTGTGCTTCCTCATGTGGTGGCGTAAAGGGCCCTGGGGTGAGCAGTGTGATAGTTGACTGAGCATACAGACAATCTCCTGAAAATGTCATAGGGGCCTAGTTATTATGCTGCTTCTCAATGTCACTGCATGTCATGTGCTCCTTAAAGAGCCCATAGTGTGAAAAGTAGGGATACGTGATAATATATGGATATCAGTCCGGCATCGGGCCTAGAGGGGCTGCACAAATCATATTGTGTGATAACTCATAATCACAAGCTCACTGTGACATCCACTGGCCCTACCACAGACATTTAGATATGTAATGTAAGTCCTGACATAGCATCGCGTAGCAGAGTGTGTCTATAGGACGCTAGCAGGGAGAGCTATAAAAGCTATTAAGTGATTTAATTTCATTTTTACACTCAAGTCATATGAACCGAATGTAATAAAGCATTCAGCATGCCTTACTAAACTTGGCATCAGTTCACAACCTCTTTACTAAATGCCTGCTTTGAAGCTGAAAGACACAGGCTGAAAAACATTAGCATTTGTCTGTTAATCTAAAAGGCTATCTTTGTGCAAATTTTGAGCCACATGTGGCTTTCTGTGGGATCAATATGGTCTTAGTTCCACATAGTAGTGGCAAAATGCTGCATGGAGCACTCTGGCATGCTGGGGAATTGAACTGTGCTCAGAGTTAGCACCAACACACATCAGTGCATTAAAGACAATGGTTAAACATTTTTGGACACTGCCTGATGTGGTGCAGCCACTGTGTTTGGGAGGCTTTACAGAAGGCATCCCTTGTGAGAAATGGAATATTCATTTTGCTTTGGTGACTATTTGTTTGTTTTTGTTTACATAATTTTAAAATGCACCGATCTCCCTGCCCAGCCCATACATAAGAACATATCTACAATATCTACGAAAGCTCAACATGGTTGTGATGTCACAAACATAAGATTACGCCTCATTGTGCCTCTTTTTTTTTTTTTAAAGAAAGCCAGTTTAGATGCTTGATTACGATGGCCTATTATTCTAAGATGTTCCCTCACCTTTCAATAGGAGTCATTTTTAAACAGACAACCAAAATAAATCTATAATGAATGTATAGATAAACACTAGTCCTACAAATTAATCTAAAACAAAATGTTTCAAACCTTCAGACTTTGTTACTCCAAGCCAGACATCAAAAATAAAATGACTCTCACTCAAAAAATCTGATGCTGGGTTCTAGGTTAATTAAATACTGCTCCTAGACTTTGCAGTGTACACACTTCCCTTGACCTTTGGGTTCTGTTTATGCTGGAATGTCCTATTCTGTATCCTAGACTTACTACATAAAAAAAATATAACCTGTGTCATTGTGTCTAAGGTATTAACCATTACACATTCCTTAAATGATTGCCAAATTATTCCCTCATTGGCTTTTTATTCAGCATTTTTACTTTAACTATTACTTTAACCTGTTTCATCTTGAGTGAACCAGCAGCTAAGTTAGACTTAGCTGTACAGCCAAGTAGTTTTCAGAGCCCTACTGTACCGTTCCCCTCTGGTGTGGACTGTGAGAGCTGCTACCTCAGACAAGCAAAGAAAAAAAAGGAAATACTTAAGAAAACTGCACCAAACAGTGGCTACTGCTAACAGCCTTATGCTTCCACACACAACAAAAAACGTTAATACATTTTAGCGTGCATGGCCTGCTTTTGGGCTCTTTGTCCTCTTAAAGGGTTGTTTGAGCATCACTTATTTGAGGGTTGGGTAGTAAGAGAAAGCATGTAGCCACATTAAATAAAACAGCAAAAAAAAACCATACAGAATGTTCTATAGGTAGTATTTGCCTTTACGGCACCTCCTTTTTTTAATACGTAAATGAGGAGCGTGAAATCACAGGAGCATGAAATCAAGGACCACCAGATTACAGAACAGTTTTTACCTCCAAGCCATTAGAGCTCTGAACACCTCGCTACAACCATCCAACAACCATTCTACCCCATGCCCCTCCACCACAAGCATCTGACCAGTCCTGAATAGTCCATGCTCAGTCCTCTCACCTACAAGATGACCACCGGAACAGACTGCTTAACTGCTTAGCTTTCTACAGACTGCTTAACTGCCCAGACTGCACTTTTGCACATACCCTGGTGATTCAGTTTATCGCTTCTCTATAAGGACCAGTATTATACTGTTTATACTGAATATGTACACTGGGTGTATGATACACTTATACTTCATTTGAATCTATAACTGGCTGCTGTTGCACAGTTCTGTCATTTGCATTAATACAGCATACCGTACATATGTTCAGCTCTTGTACCTTTCAGAATTATATGGCATATATTGTAAATTTTTAAAATTTATATACATACATATTCTTCTCTCTAGTTGTTTTTTTAATTTTATTTAGTACTTAGTATTTAAATTGTAATGGTTTAGTACTTGAAGTCCGGGAGCAAGCGCAGAGTGAGAATTTCATTGTACAGTGCAACTGTTGTTTCTCTGTGCATATAACAATAAACGTTTGAATCTTGAATCATAATGCATTTACCCTGATTTTGCAGTAAACTGACAGTGAGCTTCATTATTCAGTGCTTGTTGCTCCATAAAGTTTTGTAGTTGACTGGATATAAATCTAAATCTTGTGAACGTTAACCCGGCCAGAATTTAATGCTGACTCTGTATGACCTTTAGTTCTGATATATGAAAAAAGCAAAGAGTAAAGCCTGGTGAGCAGTAGAGTTCGTTAAGTAAAATGTTAGTTAAATAAAAAGGAAAATGCTGATACGTGATAATCATCATTATTTGTAGATGAGTCATTCAGCCTCTCTCTGTGTTTATGTAAAATAAGCTCTCTT
Source organism: Prochilodus magdalenae (assembly GCA_024036415.1). NCBI lineage: Eukaryota > Metazoa > Chordata > Actinopteri > Characiformes > Prochilodontidae > Prochilodus > Prochilodus magdalenae. The sequence continues at coordinate 117,505 of JAMWET010006008.1, read as the reverse complement.
TAAACCCATAGGACATGTTTATGTGGATGCTAAAACTGCAGAGAGTTGCATCACAAACATAACCAACACAGTTAAAGCACAGTGCACTAATATGAAGCCTTATGGTCCAGTACAGCCTCCTACAGACACTTGCCCATTCACAGTCATTAAAATCACCTGTGTTTATGAGTATTGTTAATAAATATACAGTTTTCACTGCTCATGTGCAACAAACTAAAACCCATTTTTAAATATTGCTTCACACAGATTTAGCCATTTTACTAACTGTGAGATCAGCGACTGTTGGTTTGAGGACAATATGAACTTCTATACATTTTTTTATGGCTTCAATAGAAGCACAAAGAAGTACAAAGAGCACATATAACGTGTTTTTGTCTTTGTTTAATGATGGCTTGAAAAAGGCAAGCAATCCGAAGGTTATAGGAAGTAATCTAATTACATTACTTAAATTAATGTGGCTCCTGGATAGTTAGTTTACTACCTATTACCTAAACTCTGGGTGGTGAAAAGACACCTAACGTCCCTTCTATTTTTGGTGGCATGATATCTACAAAGTATAAAACGCACAGAAAATCACATTATGTGTGCAGCGCAGTGCAGACACTAGAAGAACAGGAGTAAGTCCTGGGCCATTAGTACATTAATCCGATATGGCCTCCTCCATCTCTGGCAGTGAGCTCAACGTTTGCATGTCATGATGTGAGCCCTCAGGTAGCCCCTTCTATCAGCTAATCAGTTGACCGCATTGGTCATCTTGGAGACATCCAAGAAGGCACATCATAAATATCTAATATCACCTCACTCTACAGATAATGTAAACTACATTTGGTAAGGAGAATTTCCAGATAGCAGCCAGTGTTGGGCCAGTTCTACTATATACCTGTAGTATACTATTTATACTACAGGTATAAATAGTGCAATATGAACAGAATTGAGAATATAAATAGAACTGTACAGGTATGAATGTGCAGAATGAGTAGTGCATATATGCTTCTGACAGCAATCTATACTTGTGACAACAGAGCACCAATTATTTGACTTAAACTTGCACTGTTGTGTTTGAAATCTGTACTGTGTGTGGCATTTGGAACTTGTACTACAATGCTTGAAATTTGTGTTGTGGTTTTTAGGAGAATTTCCAGGTAGCAGCCAGTGTTGGGCCAGTTCCTGTTTTCATCTGTGAGGACTGGCTTATGTCTGGACAGATATTTAGCATGTTAACTGAACTGAAGTAAGAGGGCCATAGCACAATTATGTTAAGGATTTACACTTTAGTATTTTTGGCTCAAGCGTATTGTGTCATAAATGCCCCCCAGATAGCAGACAGTATTGGGCCAATTACGATCCCTGAGCGTTGAACAACTTCTTTGGAGATATTAGGCATGTGGACGAAAGGTGGACCAGATGCTAGACAGCTGTGACTATTGTTTGACTTGTATTATCTTTAAGGGCCAATTCTGGGGTGGATGTTGTTCCCCAATAGTGTGTTTGAAGACCATGTTTAGTACATATAGTGATAGATCAATGTTCGGTTTATTTAAGCCTCAATACTTTTGCCCTAAGTCTGGCATGTCTTACTGAAGTTACAGGAAGCTGCCAGTGCTCATTTTACTGGAGCTAGTGCATTAGCACAGACGCAGGGCGTTTGATGGAAATTAGCCTGTTAGCTTGAAGTTGCCACATTAGCTCGAGCCTAGGGCGTTTGATGGGAGTTAGCGCATTAGCTCATGGTAAGCATATTAATTTGGGTTAGTGCAACAGCAGTGATATGTCCACGCATCTGCACACTTCTCTGTAAATTAGGGCAACTAGAAGAAAACAGTTTAACTTAATGTGTCAGGGGTGCTTTACATTAGTTTGAATAATAAGTGTCTTATTTTGCTTCTGTGTTATTGAATGTTCTGAACATTGATGGTATATATCAATATATATATCAATATTACTTTCCATGGGTCAGTTTTGGGCCAATGTTGTGTCCAACAAAAAATCAAGCATGTGGAAATTAAAATATGAGTTCTTTTCTTCAAACATTATTGGTGGGGACATGTTCCTACCATTTATATGCAAAGTTATGCTCATATTAGATTAGATTAGATTAGATTAGATTCAATTTTATTGTCATTGTGCAGAGTACAGGTACAAAGCCAATGAAATGCAGTTAGCATCCAACCAGAAGTGCAAAATACATTATTATTTACATAAAGTGCAAAACAGAATGACTGACAATTGAGATTTTTGTACATGTGGTCGTATATAAATAAATATATAGAATGTATGTGTACACAGAATGTGGGATAAGGGGGTGGTATATAGAATAGAATATAATTTACTATACATATATACAGTAATGAGTGAATTGCAAGATTGCACAGAGCAGCATATAATGAGCAAGTTGTAACAGTGTAAGCAATAACTACAGGTATAAATAGTGCAATATGAACAGAATTGAGAATATAAATAGAACTGTACAGGTATGAATGTGCAGAATGAGTACTGTAGTGTAATGAGTATACAATCCGGGTAATGTTTAGCATCCAAAAAGGACGAACATAAAAGGATTAACTGTGGACACCACGGCTGCCCAAAAGGACGCTGTATTGGCCAAAAAACAAAAGGATGGCTGTATTGCCCTACACCATACTAATAAATGATTGTGGTCTAAAACAGTTTAATTGTCCAACCCCTGTAGATGCATATTTCGATGCAATAAACTGTAACTGATTTATTATATATTTAAGGTGGAATGAAAATTCCACTAGGAAGCTAGTATCAACCTTGAGAGATTATCAAACTGAGCGTGAAAATGTGGCTACAACACACAAAGCACTCCACGGAGCTCCACAGTTTTCATACATGAATTATGTGAATTGCAGAAAACCTTGTTTATCCGAGTGGAGCATTTTAGTCAGGGTTTGTTGCAATGTTATTGCAGAAATACAGTTAAGTGTAAGGTGGGCTGTTCAGAAATATCTCCTGGTCAGTCCTCCAGCCTGGACTATAAGTGCTATTGTTTTAATGACAGATGTCATAATGTTTGATGTTACAACAGCATGTGTCATCTGCTGTGACATGTTTAAAGCATTGTAATTGTAAGGGACTATGGTACTTGTGAATGTTCAAGTCAAGTGTTTTTGTGTCCTGTACAGTGCATTGCTGAGAATGAGCAGGCACATCGACATCTTAGGACAATCTGTTGGCTAGACACATGAAAAACATTTTCAGCATTCTTCAAAACACAAATTTAGACTCCATAATGGGCTGACAAGTATGACAGCCATGCCGCGTATTTCATAACATAAAACATTGAAAAGCCAAACCCAGCGCTTACGATGGAAAACGCGTTTGAGGGTCTCTTATATGGAAGAGCTACTGACATTGACGTAAATAGAAAGGAATGGACTTGGGTGAGATGTAATTACGCGAGTGTGTGGGTTTGTTCAACAAATACCTGTGAAGCAATTAAACTCCAATGATGACAGGCCCTTGTACAACCATGTCTTCTGTTGTTCATCTTCTTATTATTTATTTAAACCAGCAGAAGTAATGCTCCACTGTGAGTAACAGGCTCTGTTCTCTGGTGGAATAAAATGAGCGAAAAAAAAAAAGAGAAAAACTCATTGTGACCTCTCCCCAGATGCATCATTAGTGAAGGCACATTTTTTTCATTCAGCTTTACACAAGTAACTTCACAGCCGTAGACTCCAAAGAAAGGGGGTGTGCTGAAGACCGTTTCGGCTTTTTCTGAAGAAATTATACAGCAGAAATGTGCTTCAAGTTTGTAGAGCACAAAGTCATTTTGACAGCTGTCCTGGAGGAGTCACACCAGGGCCATTACTGCACATAATGTACGCCTGTCTGTAGCTCTACAAGTGAACGTCTCTGCTAGCATGTGTCGTCATAAGTGCATGTCTTTGGTATTTCAGTATTGACTACATTTACCACCACATATAATGGGGCTAGAAAGTGTAGAGGAACCAGTGACGTGTGATGCTCACCTTATCACAGCTAAGGCTTTTGTAAACCTTTGATTGCATAATGTTGCCTCAGGGCAACAAACATACAGAGGTTGGACAATGAAACTGAAACACCTGGTTTTAGACCACAATCATTTATTAGTATGGTGTAGGGCCTCCTTTTGCGGCCAATACAGCGTCAGTTTGTCTTGGGAATGACATATACAAGTCCTGCACAGTGGTCAGAGGGATTTTAAGCCATTCTTCTTGCAGGATAGTGGCCAGGTCACTACGTGATGCTGGTGGAGGTTCGTCCTTCTTGGTGGTATGCTGACATTACCCTGGATACCGTGGCTCTTGATACATCACAAAGACTTGCTGTCTTGGTCACAGATGCGCCAGCAAGACGTGCACCAACAATCTGTCCTCTTTTGAACTCTGGTATGTCATCCATAATGTTGTGTGCATTGCAGTATTTTGAGCAGAACTGTGCTCTTACCTGCTAACTGAACCTTCACACTCTGCTCTTACTGGTGCAATGTGCAATTAATGAAGATTGGCCACCAGGCTGGTCCAATTTAGCCATGAGACCTCCCACACTAAAATGACAGGTGTTTCAGTTTCATTGTCCATCCCCTGTATTTCTGTAACGTTAACCATGATGTGATGCATATCTTTTTAGGAGTTTGAATAAACCAACAAAAAGCTTTTACTTGGTCTCACTACTCGACCTATTTGTTGGCAGTTTTTGGTCATATCTTTTTAGTTTCATAATTTCTCATGCAAGCAATATGATTGCATTTGTTAGAGGGCGATGTATATTGTGTAACATTAAGGATAATACAAATAATTGTTTTGTTTATGAGAAATTGCTTTAATATGTCGGGACACTTTTATTTGAGGGGTGCTTTTAAACGAAGGGCAGCATCTGAGTACATAGATTTTTATATCTGTAGTCATTTGAACATGTATAATACAGGTATAATATAGACTACCTCAACATAACACTGTTTTAGACATGCTCCTGTCATCATTCTTTGAAGTTTTAGTGGAATAGGCTCTGTTTAAGGTTAGGGTTAGGATCAGGGTTTGATTTAGATAAGCTTTTGGTTTGAGGTTAATGGTAGGTCAGGATGAGCGTTGAGGTTTCACGTTGAGGTTAAGGTTAGGTTTGGGATCAGAGTTATATTGAGATTTTGGGTTGAGGTTAAGGTTAAATTTAGGAGTAGGACCAGCGTTGGAAATATGGTTAGAGCTAAAAAGGTTAATGTTAGGGTCTGGGTTAGGAGTAATATTTAAAAAAGCCGGTTCTAATGATGTGATTCTTGTCTTAATGGTTTTAAAATGATTGCAATTCATTTAAACGGTACAGTATTGCATAATAGTAATGTCATGTTTAATGTAAAAGGAAATACAGGGTCTCTGTTTAGTTTTTGCACTCACAAGTTTCAGACTGCGAGGCCTCATAGCAACATGCCCAAATGACATATTTTTAAAATTGTAATAATTAATAATTTAATAATTATTTTTATTTTTATGCAAGGAAATGGAATCAATGACCTACAATCGTTCTGTCATTACTAAAAGCTCTGCAAATATATAAAAAATCATAATAGAATTAATGCCAAGAAGGAGTTTTTGGAACTGAATGAAACTTTATATGTGTGGATGTAAGAATGATATATGTAAGTGAATATAATATTAGAGTGAAAGGAAAGTTTGTTGGGGCTGTACAATTGAAAGTAGCCTCAATTCAATTGTAGGCTCAAGTACCCTGTTGTTGTGCCTCTAGCCTGTAAACAAGATAAGAATTTCTTGGGCATGAAGGAATACAGTTTCCATATGTCATCCTGCATCACATTTTCCCACAATGTTGCAACTGGGCCTGTAGATCCTGCACATTCATAGGCTGCCAAATCTGGTGTCCCAGCTGGTGCCATAAATGCTTGATTGGTGATAAATCTGGCAACTGGCAGGCCAAGGAAGTGCTACAATCTGGCAGAGACATTCCTGGGAAAGCCTGGAGGTTGAAAACCAGTTGGACACCCTGCTGGAGGATGTCCTGCACATATCGCTGAGCTGTTAGTGCCCCTCGTATCACTACTAGGAATGACTGACTGTTGCACGCACACCAGCAGTTGAGACAGTATGTTGCTCCACAGCAAAGGCAGGGTTGAGGCGTTCACCATGGGGTCTCCATTGTCCCGACCCGACCCACAGAACCTGGATTCCTGGGTAAAGACGCTATAGTTCCAGTTTGCAGCAGTTCAGGTTTCTTATTTATGACACCACTGCAAACGAAGGCGATGGTGATTGACTGTCAATGGCGGGACACATAATAGGTGTCATGACACCACATTTCCTTCTAGTCCAGAGACAGGCATAGACAGGAGTGTGTAATGAAGGTGCTACCTGTGTCTGGATGGTGGACAAGGAAACTGTGGGACTCGTGTATGTTGGCGAATCAAAAGATCCTTTCTGTACTGGTGGTCTGTCTGAGCCTGTTTGCCGTTTGTGTGTGCCCTCACCTAAACAGGCCACACCTGTAATGATTTACATACCTTGCTTGAGGCACAACTGCAGGCTGGATTTTGTAGCAATCCAACATTTCTATCAGCTCTATCAATTTGTCAATGAGTGTGCTTGGCAGTGAGTAGTTCATCCGGGTACGAATCAACAGGCTTTTTTGGTAAACAAATAAAGTAGCGGCAGAGATAAAACAAAAAACTAAACAAATGTTAGTCAGATTTATTAGAAGAATTTGCCAGACGAAAACAAGTTTTATGACATGATAAAAATGATTGTAGGGAAGTAAAAGAATAATAGAATAAATTACTCTAAAAAAAATAAACGAAGGGCTGAGCTATGGCTTGCTCCAGCGCATTGTCTCTCTTTCCGTACTTACAACAAAGATAATCGCCCGCCACGGGTTTGACCTCACAGCACCTCCACTCTCGCCCTGCCGCCAGAACTCGACTCCCTAATGGCTTTCATAACCCCTTTTTAAGCTTGTCTCTGCTACATCGTCCAAGAGCCTTTACCCCATCACCTTGAGGTGTTTTTGTTAAGCCTGACAAGTGCATAAACCAGATAAATTTAGACAGATGTCAAAGATACTACGTGATGCCCTGCACAACTGATTATCTTGTAGATACAGCGCGACCTGTGATTTACGACCGTTACATAGAGAGAGGCAGAGAGAGAATAACCCTGGGTCGATGCCACCCCAGCTATGCATTATACACAAAGGTCAAAGGCCATCTGAACAAGGCACATACCAAGCGGTGGCTCAAAGCCCCTTTTAACAACACTACACGCTCCTTTTATAGCATACTGAACACACATGATTCTAAAATGATCAGCTCTTAAGTATAAGGTAATCTTAGCAAATCAATAGATATGAGTGTTCAGTGTAGGCTAATCACAGCAAATCAATGGATACATAAAACCAAGAAAGGATAGATGAGTAGCATAATGAATGTTAAATGGTAGGCAGAATGCGGGTTGGGTTGATAGACCTATCGTCAGAGGTTGACAGACTTCTCAATGTTAAGCCAGCATTGTGATTAAACATGACACTGGGAACCACGTACAATAAATACACCAGACATTAAATATATAGAACATAAATACACAAGTCAATAAACACTATACAGGACAACAAAACATATGACTGGAAAATTGGCATTTAGTAGCAGATAGTGATGAAGGGACTACTGCAACATTGTCAATGCCAACTGTGTCAACTGTACCAAAAGGTTGAGCAGATTTAAAGTTTTAAGAATTAATTAGGAATTAATGTGTGTGTGTGAAGAGTCTACTGTTGGCTTTGTAAGGGGACCCAGTGTATATGTTGGTGGGCATCAGTGCATGCAGTAATCTGGCCGCTGTAGGGAAGAAGCTGTTCCAGAGTTTAGTAGGGGCACCCTCTGGCACCCTCTGCCAGATGGCAGGAGGGTAAATCTATGACAGGGGTGGGGATGTGGCTGTCCACAATGCAGGCAGCTTTGGGGATGCTGCACTTGTGGTAGGAGGTGTGTCAATATTGGGTAAAGACTGCACCGATTATCCTCTCCGCAGTCCTAACAATCCGCTATAGGCTTCGGGGAAACATAACGGGCTGAAGAAGAATGATTTAGGTCTTTGTGTCTAGCCATTAGTATGCGTAACACACAAGCATCATTTGGCATAGTGGTGGGTGCTATTGGTTGAATAAGAAAGTGGGGATCCTGCTGAGTTAACTGGGTTATAAATTACAGCTGTTCTGCATAATTTCGAAGTAGATAGCTTCGGCAAGTTTTTTTGGGATGTGCTGTAGGAATAAGAGCTATGACAAAATAAATAGCATTGCATGATGGTTTCTTTGATATAAAACCTATACAGTTAGTGGCAAATTTGCGCAGTTAGTCATGTAACACGGCTGAGGCGTGATGTTTGGGCAGTTGGAAGCTACAGAGCCACTTAGGCTCTGACAGAAAGCTGAATGCTTTCACTTTCTTTGTAGATACACATGGAGCAGCACTTTCACTCCAAATTGAACTGCCTCCTTAATGTGTCGGTTGAAATAATCTTAGGCACAGTAATTGAGTCTGCATACCTGTGTCAGAGATTCTGCTAGCACTTTGCAAGAGCAGGGCTTTGGGCAGCGCAGGTCAGTGATGACTGAGAATTCAATTACAGGCACAAAAAATGTAGTGACTGAGCAGTCAGAAGTGGCAATAATGGGCAAGTTGTCTGACTTCTGACATCTTCTCCTGTTCAGCTGTGCCTATTTCACTTCTTATGAGAGTCAACACGTTCATTCCAATGTCCTGTCCACACATAATATTTATTGGATGTCATTAAGTAGCCAGTTAGACCTTAAACCGGATGGGTAAAGAAATATTTGGGTAAAGTAAATCACATTTCCACAGTTTTAACCTCTGTCACACCTATGCCTTGTATGACCGGCAGAGTGTTGCTAGCTTTGCTGCTGACTCAACTGACTTTCCTGTTAGAACTGAATTTGTCACAGTGTCTATATTATATGTCATAGATATGCATAACAATGTCCATATAGTTACAGGGGTTGGACAATGAAACTGAAACACCTGGTTTTAGACCACAATCATTTATTAGTATGGTGTAGGGCCTCCTTTTGCGGCCAATACAGCGTCAGTTCGTCTTGGGAATGACATATACAAGTCCTGCACAGTGGTCAGAGGGATTTTAAGCCATTCTTCTTGCAGGATAGTGGCCAGGTCACTACGTGATGCTGGTGGGGGTTCGTCCTTCTTGGTGGTATGCTGACATTACCCTGGATACCGTGGCTCTTGATACATCACAAAGACTTGCTGTCTTGGTCACAGATGCGCCAGCAAGACTGGCACCAACAATTTGTCCTCTTTTGAACTCTGGTATGTCCCCCATAATGCTGTGTGCATTGCAGTATTTTGAGCAGAACTGTGCTCTTACCTGCTAACTGAACCTTCACACTCTGCTCTTACTGGTGCAATGTGCAATTAATGAAGATTGGCCACCAGGCTGGTCCAATTTAGCCATGAGACCTCCCACACTAAAATGGCAGGTGTTTCAGTTTCATTGTCCAACCCCTGTATATAGATGATTGACCGTATCAGTTATCTCAAACATGCTTGCTGTCTGGACTTTGCACTGGAGGTAAGACAATAACAACAACAACAACAACAACAACAACAACAACAACAATGATAATAATAATAATAATAATAATAATAATAATAATAATAATAAATAGCTAACACGCATGTCCATTTTTTTATGGCATACATAACTTTATGGCATAGATTTACAGAATACACATAAGCAAGTGTTTTGCTCACTTGAGGTTACTTACTATATTAAGTTTGCCAATTTCATCCCTCTACGTTTATCATAGCTTCCATTTTAGTTCAGTTCAGTTTAAAAAAAAAAAAGATCTAAGACGTGCAGGAATATTTTTTACACAGGTTCAGTATTAGTTTCATCTTTTCAGAGTCCACACAATCCCAAGCACAGTGGTGTTTTGCGAAATTCCCTTTTCTCATTAATTAATCTCTGCAGCTACATATCCTTTCATACCCATAGCATTGGTCAGTGAAGGTTTAAGTACTATTATGATAAAGTCTTGAACGTTTATTAAGAGTCTAATATCTAAATATATTTATAGAATCATTTTCATTTATTTTATTTTTAATTTCTTTTTAGTTACCTCTGACGTTATGCAAGTGGATCATCCTATACACGAGTGCCCATTCTGGACAACCCAGGTAATGAACACCATTAGAGGCATCAGAAGTGTGTAAGCATGATGAAAGGGAAATCTTTAGGGGGGTAGATATCCAGGAACAATACTGGGCACCTTTAATCATTACTGATCTCATTAAAAGTAACTCTAAAAAACTGTACTTAATGATCATTTTGGAAAAACTACAGTTCAAGCTAAAACAACAGCAAACTCAAGGCATGAAAAACAAATACTATATGGACATTGAGACTACTCCAACCCTCAAAGGAAAGTCAATGATAAACTTATCAACACTCATAATCTCTCTGAATGGGGAGAGACCCATAGACGTTTTGAAAAGATGATTTGATCTCAGCCATAAAATCGCAGGACCCCTCTGCAACCGTTTTATGAGCTATTCCATTCACATTTCAGCCAGTAAACTCATCGTTTTCTAACATCCCTGTTAATAAAATATGGCCTATGGGAAGCATTGTAAAATCACTAAAATATGCTTTATGTAAAGGGATGACTCAGGTCGTCGCTCTACTCAGGTTTGTGAAGTGAGTGAAAGTTGGCAATGACACTTAACCTTTCAGAGCACAGTGTGTTACTATGGAAAATGAAAACATTTGGGTTCCGGCTGCCGCGTGATCTATTCACCCTGATTATACGCTCTGCAGTGCCTGGCTTCATTAAGCTGTGCGCTGAACAACACTGTCCCAATCATGTACACATGACTGCTTTTATTACTGTGCCACTGGGTCAGGCTTTACCAGCCCCCAGCTACAGGCTTCTTTCAATTTTCAGCTTTCTCAGATTATGTTAAACAGATTTATAATGTCGCAGAATTGTCAGGTTCCTCATTGCATTGTTCCATATAATTACATTCTGTGTTGAACATTTGAATTATTCTATTATACAGCAGTTGATCTCAACATAAAAGGAAGTCTTCGTCCTGCTTCAGGCTGTTCCTCAAACTGAACTATTTTCCCTGCATTAGGAGAAGATGGAGGTGAGTAACTCCAGAATGTAAAAACACTACCTATGTCCAGATAACCAAATTACAGCATCCCATTGATGGTAAAAACTAATTTACCGCCAGTTTAAAAACGCATAGTTTATTTATTCATTTATTTTTTCCAAACCATAACAAAACACAAGTATTCTCACATGTACAAAGACTCAAATAGCACTGTTAGTCCAAAGTCGGCAATGGAAATCTGCAGTGGGCCAAAGGTCGCCTACATATTTAAAACATGCACTTGGTCCACCTGTCCCGAAACAGTTCTAGTCCACTTCTGGCAATGATACAGCAGAATTGTTTAGTTATGCATCACACATGACCCTGATCTGATACGTATGCAGTGGTGGATGAAGTACACAAACCATGTAGCTGGGTTAAAGTAGAGACACCCAAGGTAAAATATTACTCCAGTAAAAGTAGAAGTTTCTCCCTTTAGAGGAGTAAATGTACAAAAGTATTTACCTTTAAATGTACTTAAGTATGGAGAGTAACAGTAGCATGATTTATTATGGCTCTAATTTCATATTATCATTTCGGGAACAAGACATTTAATCATTTCAGTTTAGGTGAAGAGAATCTAGTGTCTCTAGACAAGTCTCCACCAGTCTTTAATAGAAGCTCATCAATTAGTCTTACACTGATGTCTATTCAAATGATCACAGAACACTGAAGGCAAATAATTTTCATTAGGCAGAACTGTATGCGCACATAAGCTAAAAGGAATGACAAATTTAATGCAGTGGAGTAAAGGTAAGATATCTGAGTTTGAAATGTAGTGGGGTTATAGTAAAAAGTCATACACAATGGAAATACTTCAGTACAGATACACACACACACACACACACACACACACACACACACACACACACAGACACACACACACAAAAACAACTAAGGTACAGTAACTAATTATATTCACTTTGATACTGTCCACCACAGTGGACATGGATGTGGCCCAAATCTTGCAATAGGGAACAGTCCGCCAAAGTGCTGTCAATTTTTGTGGCAAGTGAGCCAGATGAAAATTGAGAATGTGGGCCGGATTTGGGCCAGAACAATTTTGCTAGCTGTGGGAACTGAGCTCTTCAGTGCTGGGCACTGTGATATCCCACATCACATGTAGTGTACCTAGCATAGAAGAGACTGAGAGGCTGAGCTGCGCTAGTTGAGCGTGTGCAGCACTGCAGGTAGACGTCACATCCTGTCTTGTCTTGACCCGTTTGTCTCTGCTTTCTCTGGTTGTCTGTTTGTCTTTTTCTCATGTCACTTCCATGTGCCCTTTGTTGTCCTGCTCCATGTGCTTCTGTTTGTTTTGTCTTTTTGCTCCTCCTGTCTTCGCCCCCTTGTCAGGCCCCTCACCTGTCCCTAGTTTGTAGCCCCGCCCGTTCCCAGGTGTTCCTCGTTAGTCCTTGTTCTTTTATATTCCCTGTTGTTTCCCTTCTTCTAGCTTGGTTTTAGTCTCTGTCAGTTGTTTTTTGTAACCCTGGTCCATGGTAGTGTTTTGATTCTTATTTGTTCTAGTGTCTTTGGTTTTTGTTTGTTCTTATTAGATTTCCATTAAAACCTTGCATCCTGTCTCATCTTCCTGTCCCATGTTACAATAGATATGCCTTTATAAAAAGCCATTGTATGATTATGGTGTATGTTAAAGAACATCCTCATACCACGGTGTCAGGTTTCAGACAGACAAAACAGCTATAGGTTGTAGGAAAAGCACTTGTGAACTCACGTCTTGACCGACGTAAATGCCCTGAGGCATAATGGCTTTAGAGAAAAGGCATCAGGCTGAGCAGAGCAGCTCCAGATTGTAAAATGTATGTGACCTTCACAAATTCCATTCATTCTTACTAGATTAACTGCTGTTTTGTGGCCAAATGAAAAATGACAATATACTACAACCCATATATACTCAGTACAACAATGAGGTGATGCCTCATTGCATTAATAACCATCATGCTACTGTGATGGATATCACTTCATGAACTCGGGAACACATTCTGCTGCTGCATCCAAAAATCCAAATGTTGAAATCTGTACAGTAAAAGCTATATATCTACAAGAATCAGAAACACTGCCAACTTCCCTGGGCTCAATCTCATCTTAAATGCACCGAAGCACAGTGGAAATGTGAACTGTGCGCTGACGAGTCAACCTTTTAGATTGTTTACAGAGATAATGGATGTTGTGTTCTCTGGGCCAAAAAAGTAAAAGACTCATTTCAGCTATATATAGAAGCATACAGTAAAACAATACAATGCTCCTCCAGGACCATGGCGCAACACAAAAACACAAGTGCAAACTAAAACAATATACACAGTACAGACAATAAAGTGCAAAAGCTATGAAAGACTCAAAGACTCATGATAAATACAAAACAGGACACAGGACAGACACGACATGGTGCAGAAAGTATAGATAGTTGTGCAAAGAAAGATTTAACATTTAGATTTTTGACATGTAAGAAGATAATCTAGCATATATGAATTTGGGGTTACAGAGACGGTAGCCATAACAACAGTATATGGTTGATACATAATTCTATATATTGTTAAGTAACGTCAGAGAGTAATTCAGGTATGGAAAGTGTATTATGAAGTGCAGTATGTCAGTGTGAGGTACTATAATTGTATGTAAATACAGTATCACAGATATTAAAATGAAATGGCAGGAAGCAAGAAGTCGGGAGCTTAAAAGTTAAATTTGTGTATGTGTGTGTGCGTGTGCATGTGTGTGTGTGTGTGCATGTGTGTGTGTGTGTGCGTGTGTGTGTGTGTGTGTGTGTGTGTGTGTATGTGTGTGCGTGTGTGTTTGTGCGTGTGTGTTTGTGTTTGAATGTGTGTGTGTGTGTGTGTGTGTGTGTGTGTGTTTGAATGTATGTGTGTGTGTTAGTGTGTGTATGTGTGCGTGTGTGTGTGTATGTGTGTGTGTGTGTGTTTGAATGTATGTGTGCGTGTGCGTGTGTGTGTGTGTGTATGTGTGTGTGTGTGTGTGTTTGAATGTATGTGTGTGTGTGTGTGTGTGTGTGTGTGTGTGTAGTTACCTGCGTAGTTCAAAAGCCAGGGTTTGTCAGGGTATGAAGTGTATTAGTGCTCGTGGCTTGAGTAACCTGTGCTGTATCTGTGAATGCAGCATTAAGGTTAAAGTATATATACAACATGCAGGAGCACATTGCACACATTGGCGATAAATATGCAATTTCCTCAAACATTGGAACATGTTGCAGGAATTTCTGTATTTAATCTAGAATGGACAAAAACATGACGCTATCTTAGAACTAACAAACCACTAGAGTCATCTGGCGAGGCTACCAGAAATTAGGACTTGGATCTTGGATGTCTTTCCCTGATGATTGATCTAACTGACACATAACCCAAATGGCCTAAATGTAAGACTTAGTGAGTAATAGAGTAGTAGATTTGAACGTGATCATCTTTAATAAGGAGATTAAAGGTTCCTGTGAAGCTAAACATGGAAGATCAAGTGAATGCAGGATGAACATGAACAAAGAGCTATTTGATCCAGAGGACTACAGTCGTAAAATATCTTAGAGGTCCATCTATAAAAATGGCAATGCTGTCACACCACTAATTTACATCAGTTTGTTCAAATTGTTATCTGCCGTGTTTTCATCTTCACTTTTTAAATAGTATGAATAACAATTTTATTGTAACTAAATTCACAAACCTTTATAGCATTTTCAGAAACCTCTAAGGCTCTGTTAATTATGCTGGATATATCTAACATGTATTTATTTATCATTACAGCTTTTCAGTGTTGGTTCAGTGACTCCTTATTTGTAACCTGTGAAGTTGCACAGGACTACCATTTTTGTGCGATGTCTAAAATGCTGTTGAACACTTTGATTCCAAATTTTTTTGACCAGGACACATTTCATGCCTCCAACCCTGATTTTGTTCTTCCAGGTGGTCCTTTGTAAAAAGACAACAATTCTGAGAGATGGGCTCATTTGAATTGGCATGGTTTAATATGGAATACCACCCCGACCACCACCACCACCACCACCACCATCATTTACTGTATAGGCATTTTTTTTTTTGCTGGTTACAGGATTTGACTCTCATCACAGGCATTTGCATTTATTTGCTATGATGTAGAGTATCAAAGCTGTGCCTTCGTTTGCGTTGCCAACAGTCTCAAAGTCAGGCTTTTGATTGCTGCAAAAAGCCTGAAGGAGTTTGTATTGGACTTTGTAGCAGAACAGTCATGCAAGTAAGCATGCCAAAAGGTAAACCATGAGCCAGTGGCGGTCAGGCATCATGTTTGAAGTTGAAATAAAATACTGTGTATTTCCATATGTTCCAGTCATTTCAGGGAATTTCAGTGATTTCCTTCAAGCAGATGTATCGACAGCTGCCTCAAATGGTCAGAAGCTTGGTCATCTGTATTAGAGATTTGTAAATGCCATAAAGAACACCAAGACCTTTCCAGGAAAGGTCAAGTTATCATGTTATAATGACAAACACATATATGTTTTTAATGTCCTCTTTAAAGAAATGAGTTGTGAAGTTAATGGAAGCCGGCGGGGGCGACCCTGGACGGACCCCTAGAGCCAACACAAATCCCTCCACTGTCACCAGGAGTTCAAAGGGGTCCTTGCGTTTGGTTGCAAGATAGATGAAGAGGACTTATTGGGTTAGTATGGGCCTCTGGAAAAGCTAGTGGTTCGGCTTTATTGTAATGACCTGTCAGGCACTGGCAGCTGCAAACATAACAAATGTCATTGATCTGTGGAGCATTTAAGCAAGAGAGGATTTTGGCTGGGTCATCTAGATATTAACGACGATATTAGGAAGATATGTCTTTAATATACACTATAGTGTGTATGTCATAATTGGGTCCTCTTAGATGTGAGATTCTGTACATGACGCATCACCTGACCTGGTTGGAAAAGCTGAAAAGCTGACAAGTTCTCTTGTGAAAACAAAAAGCTTGAAAATGATAAAAAGTGTAACTCCATTGTGTTACTAAGCACAATTAATCAGGGAGCTCACTTCCCTAGGGAAATAAAGAGGGCTGTGGCAGAGCCATGAGACCACCGCAAATTCCCTTAAGCTGTAAACGTGCACTAGATCATTTAATTGGCATGAATTTGAACTGTTTCTCCCAGCGTCAACCACACCTTCCCAGAGAAACTGCAGCACCTGGCAAGTCACTACAGGGGCAACGTTGTTGGACTGTACCTACTATATCTGTAACCAATGATGATGATTTGCATGATCGATGTCTTGAAGAAGGTGATGTTCTTAGTTACTTGACTGCTGGGTATGCATCTATACACATTGTACAGACACTCTGTTAGCATGGCTGATTAGATGATATGTAGGCAAGCAGACAGAAAGACATAAAGAAGAACTAGCTTGCTATATTAGGTTTCATTGGGTTGCTAGCTTTTGCTCATTAACCTTCTGACAGATGTTCAGCTATGGTTTTGTTACGGCTAGACAATGCACATCAGTCTTGTGATTGGTAAGGGTAGTATTTAAAGCTTTACCCAGGAACAAATCAGAATAGAATCAATCTGATGAAATGCATCAGGCATTTACTGGATATGTGTTCATAGGGCATACAGTGCTTATCCAAAAGAGCAAGACTAACCACAGTTTAGATTGAATGCCAAAACTGCATCTTGAATTTGAGAACTGGATATGAATTTCAATACTGGAGTTTACTGTGTTATGTGGAGTTTCATTAAACCTTCAAAAGGTTCTTCACACTTGCACATCTCATTTACAACAATAGAAAGGGTTTGTTGCAATCTCATGAGCCGTCCTGGGGCAGCCATGACAGCGTTTCAGCAGGAGATATAGGCTTTAATCTCTGCTCCAGCTGAGCAGCTGAGCAGATTTGGGTTCTCATGTATTTTTGTCTCACCAAGCAAAACCCTTTCCAAATAAGTGCTTCACGGTTCTAGGTTCTCTTTAGATCAAGCAGAAATGTATAAAGGCTCTGTTTTGACCGTTTACCAGAAGGCTATCAGTAAAATACAATGTATGCATGGTTCTCTGTAATCTTCTTACTGGGATAGATACACTGGTATTCCCAAAGCTTGTTTCCCCACCCTTTCCCTACATTTTGAAACTTGCTGTAAGTTGCCACAACCTGTTCTTATCTGACCTTCAAGACACTGCACTTCAATTAATCCATTGCGCTAAAGAAAGTGAGCTGCCACAGCTTGGGTACATTGAGCCCTTGTGAGGCAGGAAGCCGGGTTCAAAGAGATAGAAATGACACCAAGGAATGGATTTCTGACAGCCTTCACAAGACCCGGGGGAAGAAATGATAGACTACATCTACGGCGCTGCGCTGTCTTTCTCTGCCCACAATGCCCCTGCTCTATGACATTTACCGACGTGATTAATATAATTCCGAGACGGGCAGCCGTAAAATCCTAATAACGGCTCAATTAAAGTAGATGGATTCAATGATCAATTGAAAGGTTAAGCCGCCTTAACTTTCTCATGGCTAGATAATCCTATCGATCTGTTTGCATTTACACTGAGTCCAGGAGTGACTGGAGGGACTGGAGGAATTTAAACCCGAGTGTGTGCTGAGGCCGTGCTAAAGCTCAGCTTTAAAATTAACTCTGCCGTCTTCTGTAATTTCACCTTGGCCTCTGTAGGTGACAAGTAAAAGACCTCTACATTCATTATTAGTCGGGTTACACCGCGCAAACGGACAAACCACAGACTGAGACGGGCAGTTTGATCCATGTTAAAGCTGACTGTCGTGTAAAACTACAAACCGATTATTCTTTAAGAGTCCTTTACAAAATGAAGTGGTCTATAAACAACCATTAGTTGTACACAGTCAAGCTTGTAACAATAAAGGAAACCTTCTTCACGCTATTTATTCATCTTATGAGCTGCATATTCCTCTGGGTCACTGAAGCCCATCCCAGTGCTCTTTGGGCAGAAACCAGAAAACACCCTGGATGCCAGTCCATCACAGAGCAGACACACAGATGTACATATTCACTTACATCTAAGTGCAATTTAGCACCTCCAATTTACCCGACAGCATATCTTCGCAGGTACAGGGAGAACACGCAAGTTCCAGACAGGAAGGACCCCGGACACCCCACCCAAGAACCAAACCCAGGCCGGTGAGACAACAGTGCTACCCACTGCACCACCATGCCATCTTTTCATGCTCTATAGAACCTCTATAGAGTCTTACAGGACCATATACAGCACCATTTCTATAAGGCCATCCCAGACACCAAAAACAATTGCTGGCAAAGGTGCTGTTTTTGACTGTACAGAGTAACTTACACGCATGTGTTACATTCATGCTTTCATGTGCAGCCAGAGTGCAAACCAGAGTTTTACCTGTTTGAACTGCAAACTCATTTGAAATTGGTTTTAGCTTAATGGGACCTGCTCACTGGCTAAATCACTTTATTAAATAATATTTATGTGAGTTCATTAACTGAGCATTACCTGCTTTGTGACCTGCTGGTCCTTCCTGTCAGCTTCTAAAGACCACCACAAACCAGATTTTCTAAGAGCGATAATTCACTAAGCCCCGGACGTATTAACAAACCTATCCTTTTTGTAGACTGGCTGTGTCGTTAGTGTACATGCAAGGGTTGTGTGATATATGTATTTTGTGGAGGTTAACATGTAACAGGTCCAGTACGACAATAGTGTCATTAGTTTGCTAACTAGCCAGGCACATTATAGTGTTAGGGGACAGGTCATCTCAAGTATGGTTCCAATGTGTCCTTGTGCCATGATTTCTGGCATGCTCTGAAAAATCCTGAGCCCAAAAAAAATGCAAAACAGTTTAAGAGTCTAACCCCAGAATTCAGTCCTACATAGTTCACAGCTTCATCTTTCCAGCATTTATTACCTAAGATGTAAAATACGTGTTGGGAACAAATCTCTCGTTGTGTTTTACATACTGAGGAGCTTGTGTTTCTGCCACCCCCGCACCTCACTTCCCTTTAAGTGTGGTGCTTCTACTTAGTTTGATGTAACGTTCAGATGAGAGGGTTCAATTGAAAAGAAGGAAACCAAAATTTCTGGAATCCTTGACGGCATTTTAAAGTGGATGCCTTGTGCTATGTTAAGCCATTGTGATTAATGAAGATTAATTAAATTAATTAAATTAATTAAACACAGATGCAAACACTCTTACTCACTCCAGGTCACTGGGGGTGCTGGTGTCTGTCCCAGTGCTCAATGGGAGGAAGGCAGGAAACCCTGGACAGGCCGCCAGTCCACAGGGCAGCTACACAGACGTACACATTCTCACACCCTTGGGAGCATCTCCATTTCACCTGACTGCATGTCTTTGGACTGTGGGACGGAGGAAACCCACTCATAGAAAGGACCCCAGACTCATCATCCAGGAACCGAGCTTAGACCCTTCTTGCTGTGAGGTAACTTAACAAGAAAAGACATATGACACTAAATCTCTACTAGTAAAATGAACCTGGCTTGTTTGTTGTTTCACTCTTGCTGTGGTGCATCCTATGTGGTATATCTGCTGCTAGAACTGATCTGTTACACCATGCTACATCACCAATATACAATATCCTTCAGTTTTCTGAGTGACACTGGGGGTGTAGAGTCGCAGGAATCAGTTATTTTACAGCCATCAAGCATCAAAGTTTTGAGTTTTACTGAAAGCATCCTTCAACTGCTGTCAGCCATGTTCACAAACTACACTCCATGGTCGTATTGACGGAATATGTACTGGATTTTATTATCTGCACTCTATTGACAAATGTATTGCCTTTAGGAGAATGTTGATGTGGGTTGCATTATGATACATATGCAAATCTCTCTCAGTTGAGTTATAAGAGATGATTGTGGAAACGTCACAATGACGCATTTCATCATTTGCTTCCGCCCCGCAGTCATAATGGTGGGCAAATGCGCGTCATGTATTGTTCCTAAAATGTCACGAACAGTGAACTGACATTCTGCACCGCCACAATCAATGAAGTCAGACTTCTTCACCAGTCTGAAACGAGCAAACAAGCCAATAACAAAACATCAGAATGACAAGGAATAAATAAACGACAAATACATTTTTCAAAGCCTATTCCGGTGGGTCGTTCTGCACCTTAATAATATATGAACAGCTGAAGTGAGCGCGAGCGCAAATGCTCGCTCATCCTTCAAAAGGACATGAGCAATCTCTCCTTCCTCTCATGGGAACGCACACATTTATTTGCAATGTCCCATGGGCCCTTCAGCCTGAACTTGTTTAGTATCTCCCTGCAATGACTCATCAATACTGGGAAAGCTGGAACTGCACTCTACAAAATACCAAGCACACTGCTCCTACTTTGCTTCTCAGTGTGATCAGGTGCAGCAGCTGTTTAAACATTTTGACAAATGTCTTAATAATAGCACTTTCAAACTTCAAAGAGTCCTCAAAACTTCACAAAATAAAGTGTGGTTGAGGTCTGGGCTCTTTGCAGACCACTGGAGTTCCTCCGCACCAGTATCATAAACCACATCTTTATGGGCCTTGCCTTGTGCACAAGGGCACCGTCATGCAGGAACAAAAAAGGTCCTTGCCCAAAGCAGCTATTTGTCTAAAATGTATTTGTAGGCTGTAGCTTCAACATCACCCCTCACTGAAACTAGGGTCTGAGCTCAAACCCTGAAACACAGCCCCAGACTTATTATCCTCCACCAAATGGCACTTTGCATGCTGATAGGTAATGTTCTCCTGGCGTCCATCAAACCCAGATTTGTCTATAAGACTGGCAGACAGTGAAGCATGATGCATCACATTTCTACTGCTCTAAAGTCCAGTGGTGGCTTGCTTTACACCACTCCGCCCAATGCTTGGCATTGTGTATTTTGATCCTAGTCCTGTGTGCAGCTGCTCACCCATTTTATGCTTCTCCCAATGCACAGATCTTTTGCTGATGTTGCTTTCAGAGGCAGTTTGGGGCAGATATAGCAGGGCAGAAATTTCACAGGATGTGACTAAATAAATAGTATATAAAGGTTAGTTATAAACTGAAGGTTTTGTCAAACACTGCAACAAACCCAAAAAACTAAGCTAACATTAAAACTGAAATTTGATAAACAATCTCACTTACTCATCGTCTAAGGTCGCTTATCTTCCTGGGTTGTTGACGTACTGGAGCTCCTGATTGCTTATTGGATAGAAAGCAGGAGACACCCTGGACAGGTTGCCAGTGCAGCACATTGCAGACTCACAGGCTTACTCATTCATGTACACTTACACCTAGGGCCAGTTTAGCATATCCTATTAGCCTGCAGAACTGCATGTCTTTGTAGTTCAGGAGGAAACCAGAGCATCTTGAGGAAACCCACATAGACTTGAGGAGAACATGCAAACTCCACACAGAAAGGACAATTTAACAAACAATTAAACTTACTTTGGTCAAATAATTAGTGGTACAATTACAATTAGTGGACAAAGCACTAGCTAGTACCAATATTACCCAACTTGAAGCAAAGTCCCAGCTGTTGTGCCATCACCGATCTGTCATATATTAGTAGGAGGCTATTAAAATGAATGAACACACACTTGTGACCCCTAATTTATGAGCAATTGAGACTGCAGAAATGACAATTTGAACAACTGAGGCCATATCAAAGTTTAGTTTGTGAAGCTAACTAGTAGTATGCATGAAATATGTAAATTTTTTACCACAAGATTACTGAAGGGTGTGCGTTCTTTCAACACCCTGCTTAAATAGTTAGTGCTACAAGTTAGAACAAAGTTAATACAAATTCTACCAGCGTTATCTAGAAAATGACCTGTGGTTGAGACTGTTAACTGTTGTGGCATCACTATATGAATAGGAGGACTGAAATTGGTTAAAGCAAAATACACATAAACAAACACACATTTGCTATTCCTTTGAAAGTTTATCAAACAGCTATGACTCAAAGAACACACAGTGACCAACAGGAGGTACACATAAAAGGACTAGATTTAAAAGTGATGGCAATCTACATCACTTTAATTTTATTCCCTTTTGGCAGTTTCGAAAATTCCCAGCAGTACAGACACAAGAATGCGTTTCCTATTCTGGCTTGAAAAGATTCCGTAAAAAGCCATTAAATCCTGAGGGGGGTGGTTATGTATTTCAGCTTCTTCTGGCCTGAAAATCATGTTGCTACGTCACGCCCCACGCTAGGTAAAGCCTATATAGGTGGCAGGAAGGGAAAATAAAAAAAAAAGAAACTGCACTGCAGCCTGGCTCACATTCAGGGCAAAATCAAGCGTCGCCAGCAATTCAGAGATCAAAGGCTGGAGACGCTGGAGGTTCTTTCTGTGTAAATAAAGAAGCTCGGCAGCAGCATGTGCGCTTGTCCTCTGATATATTTGATTAATAAAACCAATTACACGCTGTTTGCATAATCATCCCTCAAATCTGGGCATGGGGCGATGGGGCTGAGTGACAGCAGCGGCCTTGTGTCGAAATGGCAAAGCAACCAAAACACGAGGCCTGCGGAATAGTTTTCCCTCCCCACAGAAAGGAATAATAATAAAAAACACAGATGAAAGTGGGGATTAGGCTTGCTGAAAAGTGCCGTGAATGGGAACACGTCAGCTGGGAGGATGATGATGATGATGGTGATGATGAGCTGTAAGAGATCAAAGGATCATATGAGCTTGGTAACAAACAAATACACAGTTCCAGCTATTGTACCTTGCGCTGGGAATGACAGAGTGGAATATATTGTTTTGTTTAACTTGTAAGACAATGCATGCAAAGTCTTTCGAAGTCATTAATTCAGTCGTGCAACAGCCTGCAACTGCTGACATGTTCGGCGTATTCAGTCTGGGGAAAGAGATGAAAAAAGCAACATACATAATGTGCAAAAATGCAACAGCATGAAATAGTTTGAGTCACGGAAGCATTCTGTCTGTTTGCTCCCCACTTAAGGGCTCGGAAAGTATGCCCTGCGTATACATTATCTCAGCTACATGTTGCATCATTTCCAGTAAACGTCTTCTGAGGCTGAGATCAAAGTCCAGAAGAACAGTTAAGGGTCAAACACAGTAAATCCGTTTCAGTTATTTCATAGTTTAATGACGAGCTGTGATATGCCCTTCGTTAGGCCATTTTAGTCATTTTTCCCCGGAGATCCATTCAGGAATTCTTGATGGACTTCGGGTACCTGGGCTGGGAGAACTCTCATGTGAAATTCATGAGACCACACTGCTGAAATAAAAGGGCTACAGAGGGGCTGAAAGAATCTGTTTTATGAAACTTTTTTGAGCTTTTGCTTTGTTTCTCTCCACGGATTCAGCCCCCAACGCAAAGCTGTGGCACTGTATGTTCTGATAAGCTTGGTAGCAGTTCAGCTGTGATGACATATAAATTCACAGAGCATTGGTGCAGGGACTGGAGAAGCGCATCTAAATGCTTTAAAGACTGTACAGAAGACTGCTCTAGCTCTCCTCCCAGTTGGGCTGAGCAATATAAAGACTTGATATGGGGTTAATAGCAAGCCAAATAAACAGCTAAAGGGCATAACACACAAGTCATATCAATGAAAATACAGAATTCTGTTTTTTAGTTTTGGTATCAGTGATATTTGATTCATGTGTACAGGTTTAAATTCTTTGGATGACCTTGATAACTGGATGATATTCATAAAATATACATATTGTAATATACACTAGGGCTATATATATATATATATATATATATATATATATATATATATATATATATATATATATATATACAGGGGTTGGACAATGAAACTGAAACACCTGGTTTTAGACCACAATCATTTATTAGTATGGTGTAGGGCCTCCTTTTGCGGCCAATACAGCATCAGTTCGTCTTGGGAATGACATATACAAGTCCTGCACAGTGGTCAGAGGGATTTTAAGCCATTCTTCTTGCAGGATAGTGGCCAGGTCACTACGTGATGCTGGTGGAGGTTCGTCCTTCTTGGTGGTATGCTGACATTACCCTGGATACCGTGGCTCTTGATACATCACAAAGACTTGCTGTCTTGGTCACAGATGCGCCAGCAAGACGTGCACCAACAGTTTGTCCTCTTTTGAACTCTGGTATGTCACCCATAATGCTGTGTGCATTGCAGTATTTTGAGCAGAACTGTGCTCTTACCTGCTAACTGAACCTTCACACTCTGCTCTTACTGGTGCAATGTGCAATTAATGAAGATTGGCCACCAGGCTGGTCCAATTTAGCCATGAGACCTCCCACACTAACATGACAGGTGTTTCAGTTTCATTGTCCAACCCCTGTAGTGTATATATATATATATACACACCATATAGTGCTCTCACTTTGCGGAGCTACTTTCATCTTGTGCTCCCTGATGCTGTTGCTTCACCTGTCTCGGCTGGGTGCCACTGCATTCCTGCTGACCAGATTGCCTGCCATAAAGCTTCTACCTGTCTAGTGTTATGAGGGGGCCTCACCTGCATCGCCTGAGTCATTTAACTATCATGCCATTTAATCACAGACAAATCTGTCATTACTTTCCCTCAACAGTCAACTCAACACTTCTCTTATTTATGGCCTATATTTATAAACTCTGATCCTTTTTTGTGTTTGTCGCTATCTAGGGTTGACCCTCCTTTGAGTCTTGGACCTCTCAAGGTTTCTTCCTCTTCCTTAGGGGAGATTTCTTTGCCACTGTCACCCTTGGCTTGCTCACTGGAAACTGCTTTGAGACAACATGTTGTAAAAAGTCTATTTAAATACATTTGACTGGACTCATTTAAAGAATTGGGAGTACAGCCGCATAAATTCATTAGCGTTCTATCAAAACTTCTCTGGAGGAGGGTTTACTTTGGGTTTAGCACACTGGTCATTTCCCTGCAACAATGCAACTCTTTGTAGATACAACACACCAATCCATAAGTGAACTAATACTGGCAACTATCATTTTGTCTGCCTCAACGATGGTAAGAAAGGATGTGGCCTTTTTTAAACAAGTGTCGGTACCACTCTGAAACACTCCTCGGTTTTGCCCCTGATTAGTTGTCCCTTCAGTTTAAATGAGAATCGTGGATCACATGCTAGTTATTGCAGCACTGGCATTTGATTGAACACTACACATTGCTGAACCTCAGTGGTGTGCTACTACCCTCTGCTAATTCTGTGGCAGAGCCAATTAAAAAATGTTGAGGCATGTATAAAAAATGCTTTGGTAGGAGTAGACATTTGGTTACCGAGGTTACCGAGTTCTTGGGATTTTGGACCCTTAGTGAACCTTATGATAACAATGAGAATAACCAAATATTACTTCAGTTTTCACCGTGATGCATTTGATAGTTGTTTCGTAGTTGTTGTTATTTAGTAATTCCCAATAATGCATTCAGAGAGTGGTGGTTACTCCCTACTCAGCTGGCAGCTGTTTTATGCAAACTTTGGATCGGGGAGACTTGATTCCTTCTGCCCTCTAAGTTCCAAAGCCAGAATGTTAAGCATTTTATTCACATCCCTCATATACTCAGGTGATGCTGTCTTGCCTGGAACATGAAGGTATTGTGTACCTAATTGCCAAAGCCCAGAAAATAACTGGACTCATAGAAGGGAAGGAAGAGGGAAGTCACTAATAACATCCAGAGTGTAGCAACAACTAACTGTTTTAGACTTCATAAGTGGAAATGAATGCTACACCAGGAGGTGTAAATCTCTAAGCAGTTTTAAAACTGAAAGGAAGCAAATGCTGAATTTCCGAAGCACATTAACTTATCCATGATAAATGTTCGAAGCAGCGCCATGACTTAGAAGAGCAAGGCAGACTAATGATATTAGTACAGATGGCCACATTACAGTGATCTTGGAATACTTAGCAGGAAATAGAGGTGGATGCAGTCAGATTCACAATGCAGCCTGACAGTGACTCAAACTCAAACATTCTGCCTTAGGCAAGAAAGGGGCTATGAAGGATAGAAGTGGAATTGGAAATAAGTTCAGATCCCAGTTTATGTGTAATCCAGAATACTTTTCACCTTCTATAACAAGGGCCTATCAGTTTCGAAGTTTGTTCCTTAGCATCTGGATGAGCACTGGATCAAATACGCTTTGTCTCTATGTTGTTTAAAATATTAGGCCACAGCAGATTGAAAATGGAAAGCTGGAACATGCCTTGATCTCATGATCTTGCAGGTAATATAACTCACAGATTTAAAACCATCAAGGTTTATATGGGGTTATCAAAAAAATTAGGCTGTAGTATGCTTACAGTTTTGGGGGCAGTCATTTGCTGGAGGTTAGGGAACCAGCCTTGTGACCGGAGGTTTGCCGGTTCGATTCCCTAAACTGACAGTAACGACTGAGGTGCCCTTGAGCAAGGCACCTAAGCCTGAACTGCTCCCCGGGTGCCGTGGATAGGGCCGCCCACCGCTCTGGGTAAGTGTGCTCACTACCCCCCAGTGTGTGTGTTCACTAGTGAGTGTGCATGTGGGATTAAATGCGGAAGACAAATTCCTGTGAAAATCACAATTGGCACAAAATGGCTCACTCTCTACTCAGAGAATGATTGGCCTCACCTCTAATGGCCTCAGCTACTATCATTGTAAGACAATAGTGTTGTAGTGGTAGTTAGCTGTTGTCGCTGTAGTTAAACAGGGTATTTCAAATGTTGTTTGACCTCTAAATTATGAGGCCACTGAGGATTCAAAATCGATTTTTTAAAAATGCATGCTACCAACAACATGTGGACACCAAAATGGACAAGCTTCATCAAATGTGGTTAAATAGGTTTGACAGGGCCAAAACAGTGTAGTAGAATAATTTTATGACATTATCTGATGCAGTGTTTACAGCAAAACAATTTTAAGCTTATTTAAACTTGGCATTTTAATGTATTTTTATAATTGTACTAAGAATAGGCGGGATCTGTATAGCCACATAATAGTTCAAATTAAATTTTACTTGCACTTGCCATGCTAAGGTGCATCTTTGTTTCCACATTAATATAAAAAGGTATGAATTTAATTTGAGTAAAAAATGAAGTAATTTTTCTGTTCTCGAGTTTTGCTTTCAGCTCTAATATACTTATAACATTAATATACTTTGAAAGAATGCATCCATCCAGTTAAAAAATGTATGAAAATTAAAAAAACAGACATTAAAAAGTATAACCTTGATGACGGTTCACTATAAGTCCACTTAGAATAATCTGGCACAAAACCAAAAATACTGAGGTGTAACTGATCCTATGGAATGTAGCTGGTGTTGTGGTAATAGCTGTTTATGCAATGCCAGTTTAGTGTGTAGAAGTGTCGGTTTGTAGAATGGACATAGCACAAACCACATTTTGAGCTTCTTGTATAAAAAGCAGTGACCTTTGGAAAAGTATACATAGGGAAACGTGTGTACGTGTTTGGTAACATCTGTATTCATTTGAGACTGGTCATTTCTCTGACTTTGGAGCTTTAGCATTTTATTTTAAACCAATAGTTCCTAAAGTTCCTGTGGTGATAGATGTTCTTTCTGTTTCTGTTTAAGGTAGAGTGCAATAGCAGCGGTTTTCAAACACACCATTTATTTTTCCCATACTCCAAAACAGCTTATGACTAAAGTCCTTATTTTGCAATGTCATCGACTATAAAATGATGCACAACCTCAGATGTCTATGAAAAATTATTTTCTATGACTTTAATGACTTTAATTGTGGGGACAGGACCCAACATAAAAAGGCAGTAGCATTAATTCAAAACACCAAGAAACACAAGCCCAGAAATATCAACCAAAGCCCCCGCCCCTAAATGAAAAGACCATCTGTTTGTCTCATGTTTGTCTTTCATCTTTAAAGCTGAGTGCTTTGCATAAAGAAAGACTAATGATTTTCACTTTGCCGGTTCTGGATATGCAGAATCAGGAGACAAATATATATCGTATTTCACTTTACCAATTTATATGAAAGGAAAGGAGTGCCCCTGCGTTTTCCAATCTAATTCCTATTGCATCTGTAGCGTATGCTTCATTACCACAGACAACACTTTCAACGTTCCCATATAACTAGGAAAAATACAAAAACAACTAAATGACTCGAAACATTGGGGGTCTAGTGAATTCGGTCTGTCTGTTTACTGCGAAGCACATTTCACAACAATTTCATGCAGGCATTTGTAAATTAAGCTGTAAATCTATATAATTTATTCTTTTAGTAATCAGTCTAGTTCAGGTGGAATTTTCACAGGCTCCTGCCACAACAACATGGATACTGGAAAGCCTTAGGGCCAACAAAGCTAACCAGAACCTTCCTTTTACTGGGTCGGTAGATTATGCTGGTTATGTTGGCTGGAATAAGACGTGTGGAACATATCACTTTTGAGGTAAGCAGTCTGTTTGGTTGGTGTAGCTCAGCAGATAACACCACTACCCACCAAGTAGCCACCACCACACGTGGGAGACTGGGGTTCGAATCCCGGGCTGAGTGACTATGCTGTGCTACACCAATGAGAGTCCTTGGGCAAGACTCCTAACACTACGTTATCTTGTAATACGATTACCCTTGTAAGTCGCTCTGGATAAGAGCGTCAGCTAAATGCCGTAAATGTAAATGTTATTACACAAAGCAGCAGGGGGGAACCAGCACCAACACCAAACACTAAGCGATGTAGCACACAGGGAGGATATATGCACACATTAGAGTGCTGCTCTTACACAGGGAGGGGAACCAAGTTTCAAACACTCAAATAAACCTGAATAAAAACATAAGAATGTAAAAAAGACCTTCAGACACTTTATTATAATATACACCCACTGTGAATTACACAGGGGCTTGTGATAAACTACAAACCCATTACATCTGTCATTAACAGTTTAGACAAGCTGGTTTTGTTTATCTACTGGTTAGCAGTGTAGCACTAGCAATAAGACATTCAAATGAATATGTTGGTTTATAAACTTGGCCTTGTCAGTGTATGTGTAATTTATGCTGGGGGGTGAGGTGTAAATGCTCATTTCTGGCAAGAAAAATCAAAAGGTCAGTATGATGGACAATTAAACTGAAATCCTTGATAAAGTGTACAATAATAGAATAACAATTCTTAAGTAATGAAGAGTCTTTGGCATAGGCCCTGTCCTGGGTCCAGGTCTTAAAGAGTTCAGACTCTTGCAGATTCTGCAGGATATGGATGACAGGGGCGGAGACTACTCCCTGAACAACAGGAATGAGGCTGGAGGGGGAGGTGGTGGAATGAAGGAGAACCTTTAAACATGTCTGAAAGCAGCTGTGTGTTTCTGTAACTGTTAGCACATGGTAAACTCTGCTCAGTGAAAGCAGATAGTTTGTGCATAAAAGTCTTCAGGCTGTACAGCACCTAGGATAGCTACACATCCGGTTTTAGGCTTAACAGTCCGGTTTTTCAACATCTAGTCTTCTAGCATTAAGGCTAGAATTTTCAGAATTAAATACTAAAAATGTTCTCGCAAACAATATTATGTGTGCCATTGCCTGCATGTCATTGGGTTAACAGGGTCATGTGACTTGCCTACTGGCTAACCACAGGTAAGCGTTCTAAATGCTAGTCAGTTAGCACTTTTAAGCTAATTTTAAGCTAGAATTTTGAGCTAATTTGTTGATTGTTGATTACCAGTAGCTTACCTTGCCTGTTGTAAAGATATTGATCTTTAATATCTCTAGCCTTGGATACATGACGAGTTATGGTTGAACATGGAGATCTGCAGGTTCCATATGATTCCTGCAGCATGTTTCCCACAGATGTTGCAGCTGGATGTGTAGATACAGCTGGCATGCCAGCTGATCCCATAAATGCTCGATTAGTGCAGTCTGGTGGAGATATTGCTGGGAAACCCCTCCCGAGCCTGGGCAAGCCCCACCATGAGAGGCAACACATGTGGCCTGGAGGATGTCCTGCACATATAGCTGAGTTGTTAGTGTCTCTCCTATCACTAACAGGGGGTGACCGACTCATTCAGGATGGCTTCCCAGATCATCTGACCAGCAGTTGGGGCAGTCTGTTGCTCCACAGCAAAGGCAGGATTGAAGTGCTCACAAGACCCCCATACACATGCCTGTTTCTTGTTCTTGACACCACTACAAATGCGATGTGATGGGTGGCTATCAATAGCAGGACACGTAATGGGCGACATGATACAAAATTTCTTTTTGCTAAGCACCTGGAAATGGTCCAGTCTGAGACAGGGATGTGTAATGAAGACTGTGTTTGACTGGTGGACGAGGAAACTGTGAGAGCTGCTTGTGCTTGTTGGCAGATCAAACGATCATCTCTACTGGTGGTCTGTCTGAACCTGTTCTCCATGTGTGCATGCCCTCACGTAACCAGACCACAACTGTAATCATGTACATTTCTGCCTGAGACATAACAGCAGGCCGAGTACAGCCGTCCTTTATTCCTATTTCAGTGGATTATTCTATTATCAATGAATGTACCACGTAGGCTGTGCAATATAAATTGAACATGACTTGCTTTTGTTGACTGCCAGTGAATATGTTTTTGAATTATGTTTTTTCTTTTACATTATAACCTGTATATAACTGAGCATCTGTGTCTGCTTTAAGTATGCTGAATGGTGACGCTGGATCACCTCCATCCTCAGTTAGGGCAGAGAGTGAGAATCTCCACTCAGAGATGAGAACAGAGATGAAATTTTGGCAGCTGGTGTGAGAGACGAAGATAGAGACAGAGAAAATTATGAAGGAGTGGAACCCTGAAAGGAAGCAGAAAGCGGGGAGAGATAATAGAGAATGGGTGAGGAGTGGAGGAAAGATGGAAAAGGCCAAGATGGGGGCAAAAAGAGAAACAAGCAGGAGGTGAGAACGAGAGAGGTGACCTGGGGTGGAGACGCGAGATTGAGACAGACGAGATTGTGAGTTCTTATAGAAGTGCTTGCGTAAATAATAACAATAGCAGTTAAATGAACTACAAAGTCCATTTCGTGAAAAGTTTGAGAACATGTTGATAATTATGGAGCATGTTTTCTGATATCTACTCATCCAATATTCCCAAGCTACTGTGCTACTGAGTCAGTATAGCTTCATTGCATTCTTGTAGTCAATCAATGGACTGGTGGGTAGGTGAGACATGTGAGACATACAAATAATTCAAGTTTCACGCTCAGCCACGCATGTGACCATGCAAGAATGGGCCTTGTTACTGTATCAGCCAAGATTGCAGACGTTCAGTGAGCTGTGGTGTCCTCCATGAGTTATCCTGTTAGTGCCAGCACCACTAGCCGACGGCTGGACTCTGATCACTACAACGACTGCCTGTAACACCACATCAGCATCACCACAGACTGTAATGGTGTCATGTAGAACTGTCATGAAGTGACTCAGAATGGCAGCGGGTCATCTTCAGTGATGATTTCCACTTTGGTCTTGGTGGAGATGACAACAAATCCAGGTGTGAAGGCACCGTGGTCAAGATCCATGATTTGTTGTCACGTGAGAATACTTAAACTGCATGGGATGGATTATCTCAGGAACCTCTAAAACTCCATGATGAGACGTCTGGAATGTTGCGCTAGCAAACATGGTGGCCCGACACCATACTGAGCAATTACTTTACTTTACATTACTTCTGTATGTGTAGCTCAATAAATATAGTCCATATCAGTCTAAATGTATCACCATTTATAGTTCCAGGTAACCTTTATCTTCCTTCCGACTGGCACTGCAATTTGACACTTCCTTCTGGGTGCATGAATTTGAAACTTCAGCCCACGTTCTGCTAGGAAAGCTCCAATGCTACATCACTCATTTATTCTTTACTCTGGCCAATCACAGTCTGCCACCTATCTTTAAAATGAATCTACCTAAAATTGTGTTCTGCTGCTTTCAGGAGTCAACATTTCAATGTTCTTCTCCTTCCTCCTTTCCACCAACAGATTGGCCGTGGTCCTGTTGTCTAGAGATGGGGTCTACGCCAAAGACTATTTATCACATAAGAATTGTTCTCCTTCCAACTGTACACTGTATTAACAATTAAAATATCATTTTCCATCACTTTTGCCTTTTAAGAACAAAGTATCTGTCAAAATTGCCATTAAACTGTATCTGTGGAAAAAGATAAGCAACTGAAAAGCACTGAGGTGGACGTGGTAGGGACTGATGGGCAGGACAGAAATGATTTGCTTGTAAAGATGAGCAAAACAAATCTAAAATGTGTCAGTGTATATGCATCATTCCCATTTCTGTGCCTATGGCAGCACTGTACCCTTAAAGCCCCTCAGTCAACAAATTTTAAATACCTATATGTATATACAATTGTATATATATTTTATATATAAAAGATTTTATGGTTTATTTTTGAGCAAATCACATTTTGAGATATGCTTTAGGATTTACTGTCACATGTGGACGTTTACAACGAATCACTGTTCATTTCAAAATTGGGAAATAATATATTGTTAATATTTTACATTTAAAACTTGAATGAACTTGGATGGTGGTGTTAAGTAGTCATGTTGATGGACAGCAGGCAGGCAGGCAGGCAGGCAATCTGTGCAGTGGTGCAGACAAAGCTGCAGCTATTCTAATCTAGCCTCTTTTGAGGAGGTCTTTGTTTTTTGTCTTGCTCTTTTTCATTTATCTTCTTGAATTCTTATTAAAACGTGACGGGCCTATCAAAACACGGGTGAGTGCCTGATAAGCACCACAACAATATTCAGAGGGAAACTCGTTTTGATGAGTAAAGCTCTTTAAACTTTGGTGCTTTAGACGAGACGTTAAGATGGCGGATCCGAGAATGTGTGAATACTGTGAAAGTACATATCTCTGTATTGGTCGGGCAGTGTATACTGGATCGAAATTAGTGCACACTGCTTAAGTACGCCATTTCAGACACTGACCAAACAGCAAGCGATGTGAGCTAGAACTACAATATTAAACACTTTCATTACAATGAGTGAGGACTATTACACCAGCTGCGACACACCGCTTTGATGGTGTCTGTTTGAGACACATCAGCAAAATGCAAGAGGAGTACACCATGAAGTGAAGAAAACAGATTTTTATGATCTCTACAGTAAACAATTTGGAGAGAAACGGTTAGAAGTGAGAGGAAGACTATTAGAAGGAAAGATCATATGACTTGTGTTGGCTAGTTGGGTAAGAAAACAAAAATAGCCAAAACACAGGGGGCAGTACAGTGCTATGTTATTTAAACTGTAGATGTTGTGAATAAATTGTGACCTGTTACATACGTTATTATTAAATACATGTCATAAACCACAGTCGGACTTTAGTTAAGGTGGTTCTGACCTGTCACCCACCTGATCATTCTGGGGTGCGATTCCCGTACTACGACAGAGGTCCACATTGAATTAACGTGGTATGATGCATCGTTAAAGGAACTAACATCTGAAGTATGACTGTTTCCCAAAACGTACCATGCTTTGTTGGTACCCCAGTAGTTTGAACCATGTTGGTTTGAAGCATCATAGTTTAAACCGCTATGGTTCCAGATGTGTTTGGTCTGACTTTCACAATGCAAAATGTGCAAAAACTTGCAAACCTTGTAATATAAGGCCAAAATATGAGAATACATATCAGTACATATCAGTATACATAAGTAAAGTATTATTTAGGTTATTAATATTTCTTTTTTTACATATTGTAAACAAATAACTTTCCATCACCACTACCAGACATAGCAATAGAAATAATACAACAGAATAATTTAAACATATATAAAGATATCAACAATTAAAATAATACCAATAATGATGTTGATATTCATTATAAATATCTGTCTTATAAATGTCTCGTTTTATAATATGTCTTATAAAAACATTTTCCCAAGAAAAAAATAAAAGAAATATTAGTTATATAAAAAATTTTTAAAAACTTGCTATGTCAGAGGTTACAGTTGGATAAACGTGTGACTATGTTGTGAGTTAAAGATAGACATTTTATGTTTGTGTTTTTTTTTTCCGTAATGGTAAGGAAAGTGATTAATATAAAAGACTAACTGCGTTTAAAAGAATAACTTTTTCGTAGGCTAACATTACACCCACATGAGTTATAGCGATTTGAGAAATCCAACTGTGCTCAAACACAGCAATTAAATATATGGACATGCAATAAGAACTACACGTTTACAGCATTTGATGTTCTAAATGATTTTATCTCACTTAAGGTTACAACAGGACTACAGCTATAGTTCCAACTACACAACAGTGTTTGCTTAACAATGATTCCGACTGTGTTGCCAGTGTAGTTACCTCCATAGTCCCATCGCATCGCTTGCATCGCAGCAATTCCACCTATGTAATGGTTTTGGGAAACACATTCCAGGTGTAGGCATCCTAAAGGCATTATGTCATGATGTGATGCTACATTTAAATGCCCACTTGCAGTTAGGACACAAGTCATAGTGTCATGGTCGTGTCATTGCGTTATGTGTGTGTGTGTGTGTGTGTGTGTGTGTGTGTGTGTGTATGTATGTATGTATGTATGTCTGTATGTGTGTATGTATGTATGTATGCATGTATGTGTGTATGTATGTATGTATGTGTGTATGTATGTATGTATGTATGTATGTATGTATGTGTGTATGTATGTATGCATGTATGTATGTCTGTATGTCTGTATGTGTGTATGTATGCATGTATATATGTTGGTATATATGTATGTATGTGTATGTATGTATGTGTGTGTGTGTGTATGTATGTATGTGTGTATGTATGCATGTATATATGTTGGTATGTATGTGTGTATGTGTATGTATGTATGTGTGTGTATGTATGTATGTGTGTGTGTGTGTGTATGTATGTATGTGTGTATGTATGTATGTGTGTATGTATGCATGTATATATGTTGGTATGTATGTGTGTATGTGTATGTA